>CM030364.1:263355900-263750900 GCA_017893485.1 Hemerocallis citrina
AAACGCCCGAATCGTCATGAACCGATGTCCTCATCATTCTCCCTGGGTAGGAGAGGGCTCGACCCAGTCGAGTCAAAACCAGTCCTCCTGTCATAGTGCTCCAAGAGGTCTGGATCCAAGCGCTGGAGCTCTCCACGATCTATCCAAGTGTTCTCCGACTCCGGCTTGTTTTTCCAACTTACCAAATATCCATGAGTACCACCATCTCTAGTAGAGATTATCTGATCATCTAAAATATTATCCAACTCTTCTGTCGATGGGTAAGTAGTATCTAGTAGTGGAGGTAATGGGGGAATCTCACCATTAGGCTGCAGGGTAGGCTCATCTATAAGAGGATTTCTAGGGTTAAATTCTGGGCCTTCATAGGGTACTAGATCCTCAATATTGAAAGTTTAACTGATGCCAAAGCCTTCGGGGAGGTCAACAATATAGGCATTATCATTGATTTTATGAAGAATTTTAAATGGACCTGCAGCACGTGCATTCAATTTCTTAACGGATCCCGCAGGGAACCGTTCCGGATGAATCCGAACCATCACTTCGTCACCCACATTAAAAGTTTTAAACTTCCTTCTAATATCAGCTCTTAACTTGTAGTTAAAATTATTTTCATTAATTTTCTTGGAAATTTCTCTATGTAATTCATGAATGCAGGATACAAATGCAGATGCAGACTCGGAGACTCAGTGATGTTCTAACATGGAGGCAAGATCTATAAGGCTGCCTAGGACGATAACCGTGTACAACTTCGTGTGGACTCATGCCAGTGGTTCTATTCCTAGATGTGTTATAAGCAAATTCAGCAACTGTTAATTTTAAATCCCATGTGCCCAAGTTCTCTCCCACAAGAGTACGTAAGAGATTTCCAAGACTCCGATTGACAACCTCAGTCTGTCCATCTGTCTGTGGGTGGAACGCTGACGCAAACTTCAATTTTGTACCCAACTTGTGCCATAGGGTCTTCCAAAAATAACTCGTGAATTTCACATCCTTATCAGACACAATGGTTTTTGGTAACCCATGTAGCTTCACAATATTATCAAAGAAGATCTGAGCTACGCAGGATGCATCAAAAGTTTTCTAGCACGGGAGGAAGTGGGCCATTTTAGAAAAATGGTCCACGACAACAAGAATGGAGTCGTGTTTCTTTTGTGTTTTCGGTAAGCCTAACACGAAATCCATTCTCACGTCTTCCCAAGGACGGCTGGGAATAGGTAATGGAGTATACAAGCCTGTGTTCTGTTTTTGTTGCTTGGCAAGTTGACAGATGTGACATCTGTTAACAAGTCTCAAAACATCTCTCTTTATCTTCGGCCAGTAAAACCTATGTTTCACAGCATCAATGGTCTTGCTATGCCCAAAATGTCCAGCAAGGCCACCAGCGTGTAATTCCCAAACAAGATACTCTCGTAAAGATGTACTAGGAATGCACAGTTTGGAGCGATAGAAGAGATAATCATCTTTCAAGAAATAGTCATCTATCACTCGAGTTATGCCATCCTTCAAAGAAGTATAAATGTCGTGAAAATCTGGGCAGGAGGCATACTCATCTCTCAATCTCTCAAAACCAATAATTTTGGTGCGCAGTGCAGATAAGATCATGTGACAACGACTTAGCGCATCCGCAGCCTTATTATCAATCCCTTTTGTGCGCCTAATGGTATATGAATATTTCTATAAGAACTCTACCCATCTAGCATGTCTCGGATTCAACTTCTGTTGAGAATTAAGGAATCTTAAGGCCTCATGGTCTGAGAAGATAACGAATTCTTGCGGTAGGAGATAATGTCGCCAATAGCAAAGTGACTGAATGACCGCATAGAACTCCTTGTCATAGGTGTAGTATTTTTGTTTTGCTTCATTCAGCTTTTCTCTGAAATAAGCAACAGGATGACTCTCTTGACTGAGGACTCCACCTATACCAATACCATAAGCATCACACGTTACTTCGAAGACTTTAGTGAAATCAGGCAACCTCGTGATAGGTGTCTGAGTCATTCTCTTCTTGATCTCTTCGAAGGCTTTCGTGACTTCTTTCGACCAGACAAACTCACCTTTCTTTAAATAGTCGATTATCGGAGCCATGATCGTGCTAAATCCTTGCACAAACCGACGATAAAAGGTGGCAAGGCCATGGAAACTCCGCACATCACGAATATTGCGGGGCTCAGGCCACTCTATAATAGCTCGTATCTTTTCTGGGTCAGCAGATACTCCTCTGGCAGACACAATAAATCCCAGAAAGATAGTCTGATCGGAGAGGAAGGTACATTTGGTAGGATTAGCATAAAGCTGTTCCTTCCTCAAAACACCGCAGACCTGTCTCAAATGGTCAAGATGTTGCCCAACGGATCGGCTGTAAATGAGAATATCATCAAAGTACACCACAAGGAACTTGCCCATAAAGGGACTGAGTACTTGCATCATGATCCTTATAAACGTGCTCGGGGCATTTGTCATTCCAAATGGCATGACCATCCATTTGTACAGGCCATCCTTCGTCTTGAAGGCGGTCTTCCACTCATCACCAGGACGAACACATATTTGGTGGTAGCCACTTTTAAGATCAATCTTGGAAAAGATTGTGGCACCAGACATCATGTCCAACATGTCATCCAAACGAGGAATGGGAAAACGGTATTTCACCGTGATCTTGTTTATGGCACGGCTGTCCACACACATACGCCAGGTTCCATCTTTCTTTGGCGTCAATAGAGCAGGAACAGCGCAAGGACTTAAGCTTCTCTAATGAAGCCCTTTGCCAATAACTCATCAACTTGTCTTTTCAACTCAGCATGCTCTGTCGGATTCATCCGATAATGTGGCAAGTTAGGAAGACTCGCTCCCGGAACTAGATCAATAGCGTGTTGGATGTCACGTAATGGGGACAACTGGTTAGGGAGGTCAGAAGGAAACACATCTGCAAATTCCTGTAGGACAGGAGTAACTTGGAGCGGGATGAGTGACTTAGGATCCTTAGGAACTTCTCTCGCTGTGAGTACAAGAATGGTAGCCCCTTTGTCAATTTCTTTCGTAAGTTCCTTTTCACCCATATACGTTACTTCCTTGCCCTTTCTCGAGGGAGCCGGTGTTGTTTCAGCTGGACTAGTTCGTGGTCTCACGGATATGAGCTTTATTTTTAGTCCATCGTGCTGGAACACACATTGGTTGGATCGACCATATATGGTAACATTGTGATCGTATAACCTAGGTCTCCCTAAAATGACTTGACCCACATCCATTTTGAGCACATCACACCAAATTTTCTCTTTGTAAGCTTTGAAGTCCATAGGGACTAAGCATCGATGTGTTACATGGAGTGCTGTCTCATCAATCCAAGATACTTTGTATGGGCGTGGATGGGGTTCAGCCTTAAGTTCAGTCTTCGCTAAGACCGCAGGAAAAGACAGCGTTGACGCAGCTCCCACTGTCAACAATCACCTTGCAATTTTTGCCACCTATAGTCGTAAAGGTGTGGAATATAGCAGTGCGCTTCCAATCATCTTCTTCTTTTGGTTGGGACAAAGCACATCTGACTACATTCAAGTAAGGTGATTGGATAGACCGAATACAGTGGAGATACTGGTCATCCTCTTCTTCACTGAAGTCTTCGCCTTCAATAGGCTCATAAGAAAACTCATTGTCAGAGTCATCAACATTGACAGCGGTACCCTCTACTATATTGATCCTACTGGTGCTGGGACAGTTGCTAGCAACATGACCATATCCCTTACATTTGTAGCACTTAGTGAGAAGGTCAATCTTACTGTAATCTCTTTCGGTGTTCTTACCCTTATGTTCATCTCTATCTGATCTCTCGAGTTGCTGGACCTAGAATGAGAACTAGCTTTAAGGGAATCCATATCGAGGACTAGGGCGTAAGCTGCCGCTATTGAGTCCACATTTCTATAGATTAGCTCGTTCCTAAGGTCAGCTCGTAGTCCAACTCTGAATCTAGAGAGAGTTTGCTCTTCACTCTCTTTACCTAAAGCATTGCACCGAATAAAGAAGTCATCGAACTTATCAACATATTCTTGTGTGGATTTACTTTCTTGATAAAGTTGGTTCCATGAATCTAGCAATCGGGTATGGAACGATAACGGTACATATCTCTCAGTGAGCTTCTCTTTCATGGCCTCCCAAGTGGCTATGGGTGCTAGACATCGGCCTCTGCGGGCATGTTCAAGATTGGTCCAGTGTTGTTGAGCTTTACCCGTTAATTTCATAGTGGCCAATTTAACTTTCAGGGCTTTGCTCATGTCAAACCACACAAAGTAGTGGTCCATGGCACGGATCCAATCGAGGTAAGCTTGGGGTTCCATGTGGCCTTCAAACTGGGGAACATTAGCCTTAACGTTCTTTTTATATTGTTCGTCAGGGTCACGTTCTTGACGTCGATCGTCATGAACATTCCCTTGAGGGATCTGACGATGGGCATGAAGCTCAGGGACAATGGTTTGATTTAACTCCACTTTCTCAAGCCTCTGATTGATATTGGCAAGAGTTGCTTGGATGGCAGCTAGGGTAGCGGAGATATCAGGGTTGTCCATTTCAGGTATGGGGAGTCTAGGGTTCCTAATTGGGTGATTGGGAAGGGATAGGAAAGGCTTTTCAGGATCTGTGATGGTGCTGCGAAGACGCATTCACCAAAAGTGAAAACTATCGGTCGCGTGTCCTAATTTTTATTTTTATTTTTTATTTATTTTTATTTTTTTATTCTTTTATTTTTTAAAAATGAATCTGAAATAAACTAAAATAAAAGAAAGAAAAAATAAAAGAGTACACAATCCTAAATGAATGCAAAATTGATGTCTACGATGCAAGAACTAGGGTTTTAAGAACCTTCGCTCTGATACCAAAATGATGTAAAACCAACCCTAAAATAGAGAATTTCCAAGAATCTTAATGGGTTAATTTTACCGACATGAAAGTGCGGATCTAAGTTGGAAATTTTAACTGTTAACAGGTTTGATGGGTTTTTAAGAATTGAATCAAGTGTAACAGTTCCAATTAATAATTCAACCTTACGATCAATAATTAAATTACTATGTGTTTAGCAAGTAATAGGTTCAATATCGATTCGTACTCTATTCAGGCATATGGAACACTCAATCTCAGTTATTTTTGTGGACGACAGGCAAATCAGATAATATACTAGATAATGAGGCAGTAGAACACAAATATGGAATAATGAAAAGAGTATACCGAATGCGAAGAAAACCAGCGTAGATCTCGGAGTTGGACCAGCAACTAAGAACTCATCGATCACAGTGAACCAAGGCAGCAACAAAGCCAAAGAAGTTGGCAGATCCGGCCAGGCGGAGAGTGGGGGGGCATCGTCGGCGAGGTGCGACGGGGTGGTCGGCGTCGGGATGGCAGTCGAGGGCATTGGGTTAGGGAGCGGGGTAAAGGCTGTGGTGAGGGTCGTGGATAGGGTTCGGGAAGGGGTTGAGTTCGGGAGTGGAGGAGGAAGGAGGCGAGGGGATGGAGACTGTTATGGTGGTGATGGGTCGACGGAGAGGGGTTGCGGGATGGAGAACTGGGGAGGACGAGGAGTTAGGTTCTTTGGCTCGGGATCGGGATAGGGATAGAGAAGTCGAAGGTGACGATGGAGGGAAAGGGGGCGGTCTGTTATTGGGTTTAATGGAGATGGGGGGGTGGGGTAGCGGAAGAGGATGTGATGAAGGGGAGCGGCTGTGATGAGGGAGTAGGGTAGAGGAGGAAGTAGATGAGATTAGGGTTTGGATTTTGGGATTTGGGAAATTAGGGTTATAGATTTGTAATTGGAGGATATTTTTTTAATTGGGGATAGGTTTTAGAGTTAATCACTAACCCTAAAATTGTATTAGGATTTATCACAAACCCTAATTTAGATCTCAGTTGTATCACACAAAGGAGAGAGGAAGAGCAAAAACTCAACACAATATTTTTTTTTAATCATGAGTGGCATATCTTCTCATTCATCTCAAGGCCTTTAAATAGGCTAAAATACATCTTGATACACATCTCCAAAATATTCTCAAAATCTAAAAGATACAAAAAAGATTATATATGGCTATAATTGTCAGAAACAAAAATGGTACTGAAATAAAATCCTAAACTAAATAAGGCAGTTGCTGAAGACAACGCCTGTGTTGATAGAAACGCCCGAATCGTCTTGAACCGATGTCCTCATCAAAATGCTAAAGGAAAAAGCTCCAGGACCACGGCTCCTCATCCGATGAAGCTAAAGGGGT
This sequence comes from Hemerocallis citrina, assembly GCA_017893485.1. Classification (NCBI taxonomy): domain Eukaryota; kingdom Viridiplantae; phylum Streptophyta; class Magnoliopsida; order Asparagales; family Asphodelaceae; genus Hemerocallis; species Hemerocallis citrina. The sequence continues at coordinate 263,362,137 of CM030364.1, forward strand.
GGGAACTTCAGCCGCTTCGTCCCTCTTTTATTCACCTGACGAGTCGCCCCCGCACATTCCTCCACTACCGACTCCATTCTGGGAAGCAGCTCCAGGCGATACCTCTTCCCATCAAAGTCGGGAACGTGTTCTACCACATTAGCTATGGCCTTAGCATACGACTGATCCATCACCTCATTGAGGTGAACCAACACCTTCGTCTCCGCGGCCGCTACCACCTCTTCCAGATCCTTCGCAGCCTGCTCCCTCCACCCCTTCTGCTCCTCCTTAAACTCAACCAAGATGGTATCCTTCTCATTCATCACCGCCTTTAACTCCAGAACATCCTTCTTCCTAAGTCTGTCAGTCCTAGTAGCCTCATTCTTCCACTCGCATCCTGTATCAGCTTGATCAAATTTCTGGTCCGGCACGAAGCCTACAAAGAAAACTAGTGACTTAAAAAAGTTTGAGACCAAAGGAGAAATCTAATGCTAAATTTAAAAACCGAGAGATATAAAACTCACCGAAACGACACATCGAGAAAGCTCCATGATAGAGCCGTTGATCGTCTCTTTCTCTAGAGCCTTTTGATCCAGAGGAGGGGGGAGATTCTGAACCACGTCAAGTCACTTCACAGAGTCCCCCAAGATAGAATCGCACCGCTTCAACCCCTAATCCGGGGCATATACCTTCTTTTGCTCAGAAGTAAAGATGGCATTGGCTGTGGCGGTAAGCGGGGTGTGCTGAAGCGCAAGAGGACGTCTAAATCGGAACCCCCCTCAGCGGGGCTCGCAGACACATCTGTGGATGCCGGCTCCACTCCCATCAGCGTGGAGGCAGAAGAGCCCCTAGCGGACTTCAGAATCCTGGGACGACCAGCTCCCCCTTTCTCTTCCGATCATCTGAGCCCTTGGATTTCAAAGAGACCTGGTTTGCAAGGAGACCCCTGAAGTCCATGCTGCATGCGCACCCAAAAAAGAAAAGAAAAGTGAAGACAGGAAATATGGAAACATGGAATGCAAGAAAGTGTTTAAACAAAAATGGAAGTACTAAAATGCAGATAATAAAAAGGTCGTACTAGGGTTCATCGGGCTCAATCCTCTCGAGCTAAGGACCTCCCTCTATACATCTTACCACTTCATCTCACCACCTAAAACGAGAGAATTACTCAGCTTCTCCTCCTCCTCCGTTAAGTCCGGTTCGACAGTCAACTTCTTCGACACCGAATTCCCCTACCTAGTAGGGAACCCCTAAGGTTTGGAGCTTCAGACAATAAAATACTTGCATTTCCAGTTCTTGACGGAATCCAGAACAGTGATCACCCCTCATTTAGGATAGGGAGAGACGTAGTACCAGTTTTCGTATGCTCTTTGTCTGTGGAGCCTAAAATGTCTCCACCAAAACTGAAGATTTGGGTTGGCACCGACCTCATGACACCTCAGAATAAATCTCGTGAGATGCCTCCAGAAGTTAGACGCAAACTGAATCGGACTCAGGCCGTACCAGTTAAGCACCATTGTCATGAACGAGTGCATCGGCAAGTGCAACCCACTAAGGAAAGCATTGAGAGAGAATACACAATACTTGCCTAACATCCGGGAGAATGCCTTAACCCCAGGACCAGGAAGGAGCAACTCGTATTCATGAGGAATCCCAAAACAACTACGGATGATCAGGATGTCCTCTCTCACAAGAATGGTCCTCACATGATCATCTTCAAAGATCAGGTAATTGTCGGGTTTCTCGCCTGTAGCCCCGTAGTGAATCAAGCCTGACATATCCTCCGGGTACTGAAGGACTAGTAATGGAACAAGAGGAGGGGGAAACCGCGAAATGGAACACCCCCTATCGTCTCTCATCTGATCGATATCCTCTACAATAATAAAGGAGCCGACCACCTCTTTCCCCTTACGAGGATGAGAGACAAAAATCACTCCTATTCCATCACTACTGGAGGAGGAGGAACTACCCGACGACACCCTAGCCATGGGTCGAGGAAAAATTTATAACTGTAAATGTTACCTGACCGTTGAGACGATGGAAGGCGGAAAATTACGGCGCAAACCAAGCTCTTTAAGAAGAAAGTAGCCTCTTGAAACTGGAAAAATGAATGGTGGAGTGAGGAGCAAAGAATGAAGGAGTTCTGAATTTATGATAGGCAAAACATCGGCAAAAATGTGTTTAAAATGCGTAAAATACGCCAAAACGCATAAAAATACGAGTTACCATGTACAAATACGCAGTATGTACATTAAAAAATAAAAAAAATACTTGAAAGTTACGCGCAAAGCGTGTAAAAAAAGAAAGGGGAGAGAAAGAGACAGCGAAGCTGGGCCCCATACGCGGCAGCGACTCCAGACACGCCACGTGCGCCCACAACAGCGACGCGGGCCCCACGACGCACCTGCATGTGCCACGTGCGCTTGCTGTAGTGTAGAGCCACGTGGCTCGTAGGCCCCACCTTGCTACCTAGTGTGAAACTGAAGAGGGTGCGAACCGGGTAGGGTGTTAGCTACGAGGAATCCTGATCGTTGGATCTCCTTAAAACCAGCGATCATGTCGATCGACGATCCGGATTAATTAAGAAAGCAGAGCTAGGCCCCACATGCAATAGTGATGCGGGCCTTCGGTGCACCTGCACGTGCCACGTGCACCTGTTGAAGCGCAGAGCAACGTGGCTCATGGACCCCACCCTGCTACCCGGTGCAAAATCGAAAAGGGTGCGAACCAGGTAGGGTGTTAGCTTCGAGGGATCCTAACCTAGGAAGCACAGATATTATATTTTTACATCCATAAATATAATATGAATTATTTTATATTTAACGTACCCATTAACGCACCCGTATCCTACTTTTTTGTAAAATCACGTATTTTCGTACCCGTGTCGTATCGTACTCGCACCCCGTACCCGTATCCGTGCTTCATAGATCCAAACTATTGGATCTCCTCAAAATTTGCGCTTCTGTCGATCGACGATCCGGATTAATTCAGGTATTATTTATTATTTAAATTTTTATTTCTTAAATATAAATTTCTTAAAAATAATTAAAAATCAGAAAATTATTTCTAAAATATGGAAAATATTTTTTAAATTCTAGAAAATAATTAAAAATTCAGAATATTATTTTTAAATTCTAGAAAATAATTATTATTTTAGAAAAAAATAATTGTTATTTTAGAAAAAAATAATTTAAAAAATCAAAAAATTACTTTAAAAGTCAGGAAATTTATTTCAAAATTCCGAAAAAAATAATTAAAAATTCAGAATATTTTTTTTTAAAATTCTAAAAAATAATTATCATTTTAAAAAATATATTTTTAAAATTTCAGAAATTAATTTAAAATTCGAGTTAATTAATTAAGGATTCCAAAAAAATTATTAAAAAATTTGGAAAAATCCAGAAAATTCCCAAAATTTAGGAAAAGTCATAAAAAATTCTTAAAATTATAAAAAGAATTCAGGATACTCTATGAAGTCAAAAAAATGCCGTTACACCCAGAGAAAGATTCAAACATCCCCGAAGGATCCGATAAGTTCTGTTAACCATTAAACACGGGCGAACTACTCCTCAACGGCTGTGAAACTCAGCCTTCGAGAGTGGAAGTTTGTGATATGGATAAAAATAGAACAAATCGGGACTGTCCAAATCGGGCACGGATCTTAAAGCTCTCAAGGGTAAAACGGTAATTTCAGCAGATACAGGCCCGACGAGATAAGCTAGGCCATTTTCAAGCCCAGTGACCCAATCCGGCCCGTAATAGGGACTATTACAACATTCCTGTCGCAAAGGAGTTCGGATTCATCGAACTCAGTTTAAGCCTTATATTCCTGAGGGGGGGAACTGATTCTATCCACCCAAGCACAAGAGAGAGTTTGAAAGCTCTATCCTTTCATCAAGAGAGGAGTCCAGACTCGATCTCTTCATATGGATGACATTATCGACTCTATCCAACCACCGGGAAGTAGAGATAGTTGAATATCTTGAAATTGGCCCCCCTCGGCGACTATATATACCTCGAGACCTCCTTAGAAACGAAGTAACTGCAAACTCTGCTCTCAAAACTCACCATAAATTCAAGTTTCTGACTTGGGCATCGGAGAGTCTGTCACCGGGGCCATCCCCGGTATTTCAGACTTGTTTTGCAGGTTCAAGGGAGCGATAACAGCTGTTCTCAGTGATCAGATCTCGAAGTCAATAGCAGCCTTTTTGGTTGTCAAAATTGATGAGTAATGAAGGTTCGATCTTTACTTTTTTTATTAAAAGAATTCACATATCTGTTTGCTCCTACAAAGAAATAAGCAGCAACAGGTGTGAAGAGAATGGAGTTAATAACTGTACAACGTGGATCACGTAAATAGATTCCCAATGTTCTTCTCCAATCATAATTTATGCCCTTGTTCTTATCAAATTTGTAAATCGTATCTATGTGCACTAGCCTTCTGCTCATTTTTGCACAGATTAAAAAATAGTTCAATTGTGTGTGCCAGAACCAAAAGCACCACCATATGATAGCAGAAAATAATTGCAGCACAAATATGCATTGCAGCGGTAAACAAAAGTGTCAAAGAAAAAATATGTTCAACTTCAAAATATTCTTGGAGAGCAACCGTACTTTTTGAAAAGCTAAAGGCACTTTTTTAAGGTGTGGTGAGGAAAAGAAAGTGCTAACTGGAAAGGCATCACATTTATGGAAAGGAGTAGCAAAAGTGGGAGAATTGTTTCATGCCAATACTACATGTACTAATGGCATCGAGAAAGATGCTAGATTCTGGAAGGATAAATGGTGCGGGAGTAATACACTCCAATCACTATTTCTGGATGTTGCAACTGAAGTTGTAAACTTGGATGTGTTAGTTGCCGAGGTTTGGTGTAATAATAGGGTTAGGATTCAATTTCAGGATGAGTCATTGCAAGACAATTCACAGACTGTTCAAAACATCAACGAATACATTCTGGCTGAAGGAAATTTTAACCAAGGAGACGAGGATGAGAGCATCTGGAGTCTTGACTCTCACGGTAGGTTTTCTGTTTCATCATTATACAAGCGGATTAATGATGGCGGGATGAGAAATTTAGAAGCGGATAAGATTTGGAGGACCGATGCACCAAGTAAAGTAAAAGTGTTCCTTTGGTTGGTGGCTAATGATACAATTTTTTCAAAAGCTAATCTTCTAAAGCGCGATATGCAAATTGACGTTAATTTCTCTAGGCACGGGTCAGGGATTGAGGATACTGATAATATCTTTTTCAACTGTCCGAGAGCTAAGACGTCTTGGGAGGTTGTCTGTTTAGGTTTTGGGATGTTCAATTGCCCAAGTTCGACTCATGATATTTAGGGGGAGTGGAGAGATAAGATATTTAAAACAGACAATAGGAGAGCTTGGAATATCGCAGTTGCAGCTACTGTTTGGGGACTTTGGCTAGACCGAAATGAACTTTGTTTTTGTAATATAAACAATAGATTTCCTATTATGATGCATAAGATTTTTGCCTCCATTCATGCTTGGGCAGGTCAAGCAGGGGCAAAGAAGAGGCTGCATATGGAGGAGAGGAGTAATTCACAACAGAGGGGTGACTAGAATAGACCAAAATACTGTATCTCTATCTCTATCTTAGTTGTTATTTATTTCTGAATGTTGGATCTTTCGTATTTGATGGGCTAGACTTTGATGTAATTAGTTATAGTTATGTTCTAATTTGTACTTCTATGTTTTCATAATTATCATTAATGAAGCGGTGACGGGATCTCCTTTATTCTCAAAAAAAAAAAAACACGCTAACTACGGTTGTAAATTATGTTTAACCAACACCTATTTTAAAAGCACCTTTTGGGCTCTTTAAAAGCAACGCAAACAGAGTCTTGGAATTGCTTACCCTGTAAATCTGAGCACTGATCAAGTGTAATATCAGCTAGCACCCCCATGTGCCGGTCATCTCTCTTCTTCCTTATCGTATACCTCCTGCTTAAATTCGTTCCCTTCTCCGGCGCTACCTGCAATTTCAGTTCAACCACGTTATCCCTTCTCCTCACCCTCACTGTCACCCACTCAACCTCTTTAACTCCGCGCTCAGCTCTGACTTCCACTTCCCCTTCCCCTTCCCCTTCTTCTCCGCCCACGCCACCATGCTACTGTCAACCTATCCAGCAGCAGCCGATACAGACACAATAATGTCATTGGGGAGCGGCATTGTCTCGTGAGCTAGTGTTGGATTGGAATGGGGAGTGTATTAATGGGAGGGGCTGAGAAAGAGAGGAGGTGTGTCAGATTGCAAGGGTGGCACATAGTTTTGGAAGGAATTTTTATTTTGGTATCGACACAGATTATTGTCTTGTTAGTCTCTTGTCTTAGGTTTTAGTGTGGGAGGGGACAAAATTGGCTTGGACTTGGTTCATTGCTTTTTCTTTGCTAATCTTGGCCTGATTGATTCACTAGAGGGAGGGGACAAAATTTCTTTGCTAATCTTGGCCTCTGCACTAGTGCGAGCAACGAAATTTTGTTTTTTGTTTCTCCATGTAACTAAATTTTCTCCAACAAAGGTAAAGTATCCTGAAGTGGAGCGCTTATCAACAATAGATTTTGCCCAATTAGCATCAGTACATGCATCAACCTTCAAGTGACAATGTTTCGCAAACAAGACCCTTTTCCTGGAGCAACCTTTATATATCTCAGAATTCTCATCACGGTATTCATGTGTTGTTCACAAGCTGCATGCATAAACTGACTCACCACACTTAAGGCATATGACAAATCTGGCCACGAATGTGCAAGATACATCAGCCGTCCTACCAATATCTGATATCTTTCCTTATCACAAGGTACCTGATTTGGTACATTGCAAAGTTTCAGTTCTTCTTCTAACGTTGTATCAATAGGCTGACAAGCAGACATTTTTGTTTCCTTCAACAAATCAAGAGCATAGTTTCTTTGAGACAGAAATATATCCTTTCTAGAGCGAAAAACTTCAATACCAAGAAAATATCTCAAAGGGCCAAGATCCGTCATTTCGAACTCTTGTGACAAGTAACTCTGTAGTGCCTTTCTCTCCTCAGGATCATCTCCAGTTACTATCATATACTATCATATCATCCACATATATAATTAGAGCAGTAATCTTACCTTATGTCCTTTTTAGGAACATGGTATGATATGAATTACTCTGACAATATCTGAATGTCCTCATTGATTTTGTAAATCCCCCAAACCAAACTCTTGGCGACTGCTTGAGACCATACAGTGCTTTCTTCAAACGAAAAACTTTATTACTATGTTGGGCGGGTCTGTTTGATCATGGTGGTAGATCCATATAAACTTCTTCTATCAATTCCCTATGCAAAAAGACATTCTTCACATCAATTTTTTGTAACGGTCAGTCAAAATTTGTAGCAAGTGACAACAGAACTTTAACTGTGTTAAACTTTGCCACAAGTGCAAATGTTTCATCATAATCAATTCCATAAGTTTGGGTGTACCCTTTGGCAACCAACCTTGTCATGTATCACTCTATTGAACCATCAGACTTATACTTCACCGTATAAATCCATCTTCATCCTACCTGCTTCTTTCCAGCTGGCAATTCAACTATCTCCCAAGTCTCATTCTTCTTCAAGCACTTCATCTCCTCATCCATAGCTGCTTTCCACCTTGGGTCGGCTAAGGCTTCATGCACATTGTTAGGAATAGATACAACAGATAATTGATTCACAAATGAATTATTTTATTTAGACAATCGGTGAGTGGACACATAATGACTCATGGGATACTTGACATTACTAGTGGGATCAAGCTATAAGTAGGTTTTGTGATACCTGTAGTGGTACGATTCAGGAGTTCATTTCTTGGAGCTTCGGACAACAATGACGATTGGTTTTGGGGTTCTGATGGTGCTGGTGGTGGAGAGGACACTAGCGATGGTATGGATCCTGACGGCTCATCTTCGGGAAGGTTCGGTGACGATTGCAGTTCCTCGTGGAGATTTTCTCTTTCAACCAAATATTCTTCCTCCTCAACCAAATCTTCATTCGAGTGATCGTGATCATCATTACTTACATACAGATTTTAACCCATTGTATCCAATTGTTGACTCAGAATGATAACCACTTCGTCATAGGCAAGAGTCTGAACTTCACTTCGTTACTCCCCCTGAAGTTCAGTCTCAGAGGAAAAATACATCTCATCTTCATGGAACACAACATCCATAGTCACAAACATCCTCTGAGTTGGTGGATGATAACAACGATACCCTTTCTGATTTTTTGCATATCCCATAAAAACACATCACATAGCTCGAGGAGTTGACTTATTTTTCTCGTGTTGTCGAAGGTGAACAAATGCGACACACCCAAACACACGAGGTGGCAAGTTGACGACTGTTGGTGCATTCACTGCTTGAGTTAATGCCTAAAATGGCGTGATTAAATTTAGGATATTAGAGGAAACTCGGTTGATTAAGTATGCAGCAGAAGCAAGAGCTTCCCCCCAATACATGAGTGGCATATTGCTATGAATAGGGGAAGCACAAACCACCTCGAGCAAGTGTCTATATTTTTCGTTCTGCAACCTCATTCTGTTGAGGTGTATACGAGCATGTAGTCTGGTGAACAATCCTATGTTCTACCAAATATTGTTGCAGATTCGAACTCGGGTACTCACCGCCATTATCACTCCTAAGAACTTGAATCTGCGCTTTATACTGCGTCATAATTCACTTATGAAGTTTCTGAAATAAACCACTAACTTTACTATTAGACTTCATCAAACAAATCCAAGTCATACGAGTATAATCATCAATAAATGTCACAAACTATTTTGCTCCTCCAAAATTAGTGTTTTTTGATGGACCCCAAATATCAGAATGAATCATCATAAATGGGAAAGAGCTTTTACTTAGATTTGATGGAAAAGAGAAATGGTGATTTTTTGCGAGTTCACACACATCACACCAAAAGGTAGAAATATCTAACTTCGAAAATAAACTTGGAAATAATTTATTCAAATAACTAAATGAAGCATGCCCTAGACATCGATGTCATAGCTAAATCTCTGATTTATTCTTGTTCCCCTCGGATCCTTCCGCAGATAGAGCTTGAGTCAACGTGCTTGAATTTTCAGATTCTAAATCCAGGTAATAGAGCTTCCCGTGTCTAACCCCATAACCAATCTTCTTACGAGTTTGAATATCCTTAAATACACAATGGGAGGGTCCAAATATCACAATACAATATAAGGCAGTAGTTATTTCAACAAGAGATAATAGGTTAAAATTCAAGGATGGAACAACTAACACAGTATCTAAGGTTAAGTTTTTTTGTAAGAGATATGAAACCATCGCCAGTAACGATAACAGGATCTCCATTTGTAGTGGACATTTTGGATTTGGTGCATGGTTGTAAGGTTTGAACTTGTCTAGAATCAAAAGTCATATGATCGGTAGCACCCGAATCAATTATCCATGCATTATTCATAACATAAGCAGAAATATTAAAGACCTTACAGTCATTACCTGCTGCTGTAACTAATGTAGAGGCATGTCTAACACTCTTTTCATCTCCAACGGCGACATTGGATTGGTTGCGATTCTTCTTCCAAGGATCCCTGCTATGATCCCAGTTCTCCAGGTAGCCATTAATCTCATAACAACGAGCTTTCGTGTGACCGATCATGCCACAATGAATACACTTCCTCAACTAATACGGTAGTTATCACACCCGGCTTCCCAAAACACGGAACACAAGAGCGTGATATTGGCCCGACGAATGACTTGCATCATCCATAAGCTGTTATTGTTCAACTCAATAATATAACAAGATAGATTCAACCACACATGCAATAAGAACAATCACATGAATAACAATACTTGGAATAAAATATGAAATAACCAAATACGATAATCCAACGTCTGGAAACAAAATAACAATCTCCGGATCAAAAGCCCATAATACAAAGTTAATAAAACTCAATACAAGAAGTCCAATAAAATAACGGTCAGTCTAGAAAGCAATAAATCCTCAGAAAGACTGTTCTCCAAGTTCTGCAGATAACTCTCCTTGATCACCTGTGAATACCTCATCTAAAAAGATGAGAAAAAATTGTCCTGAGAGCAAGTCATGGACATCAAGTAGAGAAAGCAATGAACAATGAAAATACGGTATAATAATGAATTCAATAAAACAATAGGAAGCAATAACAATGGACGATATCAATAATCAATATCACTGGTAACAATGCGATTGGTATAACAATAAACTATATTTCAATATTCGATGTCAACACTCAATGGTCGATGTCAATATTAATAACAATGTTCAATATCAATAGTAATGACGATGTTCAATATGCAGTGTCAATATTGTGTTAATCCTTAAGTCTATTAGTTTTTAGTCTAACTAATGCACGTACTACTGCGTCCCATACTACAGGTTCGATGCATACAATCAATGTCATTTAGACTCTTGTGGTGAATTCTATAGATCATGTACTCGGGAAAACATGTAAACGATTTTTAGTATTCAGAGTTTCAGTTATTCAGCCATTTAGTTATTCAGTATCAATGTCCAAGGAATAATATGCAGTTATCCAGTTATTTGATTATTCAGTTACCTAGTTATTCAGTTGTTCAGTAACAATAGGGAAACCACGAGCTCCCTTTCGAGTACAGTCCCATATATTGTTCACCACTAGGTCACCCTTAAACCCCGGCTTGTCAAACATTTTATCGACGCAATCAATACATTAAGCAATTTAGAGAAATTCGATAACGATGGTATCAACAGAAGTAACAATAGGACGATCAATTAGGATAGGACAATTATAATGGTGACAATGGTATATTAGGATCATGCAATGCAATACACTTCAATTCATTCAATATAATGATATATATATACAATTATATTAAGAAAATACGGAAACACAATTCTGAACAACAATAGGTTACTGTACCAAAATCAAGCATCCGGCTGCGACAGAAACCCAAAACCGGATCTGTTAGAAGTTCTAGAAACTAGACTCCTGCTGGTTCCAACGCATATTTAAAATACAAAATCCGATAACAATAGATAAGTTAATTACATCGTTCTTTACAGATTACACGTTCTGACCGAAAATCAAGATCAAGTTGTTATATTCGTAAAATTAGTAAAAACCCAATTTTAAATTCATCAAAAATATCCATTAAGTTCATAATCATGTTAACTAATAATTCGGAATTTATTAGGGCAATATTCTAACATTAACTTAGCTTTTTAATAACTTAAACATGAAAAAATACATGAATCAGGAATTCTGGAAGTAAAAAGACAGCAGTAGTAAAAACACCATAACTTTTGCAATAAAACTCAGTTTTCGAATATTTTAGATGTTCTGAAAACTAGAAACACAGGGCTACAATTTTTGTTTAGAAGGTTATAACTTTTGGTGTCAAATACTGGGTCAAAAAGGTCTCGCAAATTCCAAGCAGACAGTAAAAATTAGGGTTCAACATATTTCATGAAATAAAAGTGATCTAAACATGAGGAACTTCAACTCAATAGTTAACAAATCTTATATTCAGCTTGGTAAACACACTAACATGGTAAGCACAATGAAGAATACATCCATACACTAGTTTAACATCAATGATGCATCAATCAATCATTCAAGCACAACAACCTAATAATCAATTCTTCAATAGTTTATTTGTGTGGTGTTATGCATGAATAACTTCTATTATGAATACTACATGAATGCATGAAAGATTCGATATTAGAGTCAATAATGGCACGAAGAGAAGAATATCTTAGGTTAGCTCGTGTAAACCCTCAATATACTCAACGGAAGATAGACAATATAACAATACGATAAATAATTCAAGATCTACTTGCGGAGTTTCAATAAAACCTTGAATTTGACACAATATGCAATTCAAAGGGGAAGTGACTTGCCTGATTTGATGAATACGGATGTTAAAATAGAATAACGGATTAGAATCCCGGCAGCAATGTCGACTATCGCGAACAAAGCGAATTTTGATGTAATGATCACGATCGGGTACTAATTTTGCTGACGAACGACGATCTATAATCAAGTTGATCAAGCAATCAACTGTAGATTCTTAATTTTGATGACTACAACATGATACACATATGTTCTATTTTACATATCTCTTGTAGTGTGTACTTAACGCTTTCAAGGCTCACGATCAAGCTACAAGACAAGGAAGCTTTTTCAAGACTCAAGATCAAGATACAAGACAAGGGCTATTCAGAGCTTCAAAGATTCTCAAAGTGATTAGCTGAAAAGAGTGTCTTGTAAATTTATTGTATTTTTTTATATGTCTTAGAAATCTTGTAATAGTCTTGATGTACACACTCACACATCCCCTTGGATTAAAATAAAGATTATTAAAAATTAAAATGTCAAATTCAAGCTTGTATAAGTTCAGCTGTCAAAGTACCAGTAGACTTACTTCGATAAGCAGTTGACTATTCAAGTACGAAACAAACTGAACTTACTCAACCTCTAACCAGTCGACTCCCTTGGCAACCCAATCGACTGTTCAAGCTGTTTTGACAGTTTTCTGAAGTTTAAAAATTGATTTTCAAACTCAAATTTTTTCTGCCGTTTGTTGGCAGTTGGTGAACCGTTTTCCAATGTCCTTGGAAGTCTTTGCTTTTATTTGTGAAAAAGTACTTAAAACTTTTAAGTACACTCATTCTTTAGACTTGGTTCTCTAATTTCAGTCTTTCGTAACAACGATTAAGTTCAAGACTGCGATTAGAAGTTGACCTATAGCCTCTATACAAAAAGTAAACTAAAAAAATAAGGCTTTAGGTGTTGTAATCTTCTATTTCTTTGTTGTTTCACTCTCGGGCTATGAGAGTGGTCCTCTCGGTTGGAGAGAAGGGCTCTTGGTATAGAGTCAGTGTTCACTCTAGGTTGTAGAGTGGGGTCTTGCTCTCTCTAGTGGTGAGAGAGGTCTACGGGTATTCTTGTATTTTTTTTCAAGAATAGTGGAAAATCTCAAGTGGGTTGCTTAGGTACTGGACATAGGTCGGGAGGACCGAACCAGGATATATCGCCGTGTTAGTATTGTTGATTCTCTGTGGTTTGATTTCTCTAACTTGCAATTTTAATTTTGCTGCATTTTATTGTAAGTCCGTGTTTGACCAGTCGAATGGTTCCTTTATTAAGTCGAATTAACACACTTGTTATTCTTCAGTTGATTAACTCTCTTTTATCTCGCATTTCAGTCGACTGGTTTTTCTTTCCAGTCGACTTAACAGTTGCCACAAGTTTAAATTATTTTTTATTTTGTACATAACACTATTTACCCCCGCTCCCTCTAGTGTTATTTGCCTTGCATACAGGATCCAACACTTGATATCAGAGTCTGGTTAATCGCAATGACATCTACTTCAAATACAAATCAATACCACGAAGGTCAATCTACACAAAGGCCGCCTCTCTTTGATGAACAAACTACAACTACTGAAAATGTTGAATGAAGATTTACTTACAATCCATCAACTATGAGATTTGGAACATAACCAAGATGGAGTATACAGTGCTTACTCTTCCCTATGCTCAATGGAATGACGATATGAAGATTGATACCATGAACAATGCAAAGGCAATGAATGCTCTCTTTTGTGCACTTACCAAAAAAGAATTCAACCGTGTGTCAAATGCAACAACGGCATTCCAAATATGGCATACTCTCGAGGTAACACATGAAGGTACAAATAAGGTCAAGGAATCTAAAATTTCTGTTCTTGTTCACAGGTTTGAGATGTTCCGAATGAAGGAGAATGAAAATGTATCGGAGATGATAAAAAGATTTACCGACATCACAAATTATCTTGTGGCTCTTGGCAAAACATATACGCAAGCAGAGATGGTGAGAAACTTTCCTCGTGCTCTTACCCCCGAATAGGAAAAGAAGACTACCGCAATTGAAGAAGCCAATGATTTAACACAACTTTCGCTTCAAAATCTTGTTGAAAATCTAATGGCTTATGAATTATAATTGGAGTAGTGCAAGAAGGACTTAGAATCGCAACAAGCCAAAAAGAAAACTCTTGCTTTCTAGGCTATGTCTGAATCAGAAGATGATGAAGATGATGAAGAAGAAATGGCTATGTTCACAAGAAAATTTAACAAATTTCTTTGCAAAGGTAAATTTAATTCTAAATTAAAGGATACTAATAAACATCCTACTTGTTTCAAATGCAATAAGATAGGTCACATGAAGAAGGACTGTCCGTTGGAGAATGCAAAATCTAAAGGCAAAGTCTTAAACTTCAAGAAGGACAAATTTATCAAGAACCAGTACATGAAGAACAAGAAGGCCTACCAAACAACGTGGGATGATAGTGATTCATCTTCAGAAGAAGAAAATGTGGAATCTAACGAAGTTGCAAACGTGTGCTTTATGGCAAATCAAAGCGATGTAAGTAATAATATAGATTCAAGTGATTTATTAGAAGTATTTAATGAAATTCTTCAAGAATTAAAAAAAAAGAAAATAAAAGGTAAGAATCTAGAGTAATTTAATTAAACTCTTTTTCAAGAAAATCTTGATTTACAACTTGAAGTCAAGTATTTAAATTCTCGTATTTCAAACTTGGATATAAATCTTATATCTCTAAAAAGGAATTATGAAGAGATATCTAAGAATGTATCTAAGTTCAATAAAGGAAAAGAGAATTAAATGAAGTTCTTCAAAATCAAGTTCAGTCTAATAAAAGATTTGGACTTGGTTTTCAAAAAATTCTTGAAAAATGTCATTCTTCTAATAACACTAGTAATAATACGATTTATTCTGCTTCTAGTGTAAAGAATAAGTTATATGATTTCTATGAAAAGCCAAAAATTCTTGTTAATCATGAAAATAGAAAGTTTTTCAAAAAGACCAGATGACTGGCCCTTCAAATAAGTCGCCTGTTCAGAAGGATGAAGTCATATTCGAAAAGACAATAGCTTCATATAAGTCAACTAGTTTCACCTCCCAGTCGACTGAATACACAACACGGTCGAATGTTGGGTAAAAATAAGTCGACTGGACAGTGCAAAAAATATTTGGGTTCTAGTTAATTTGTCTCTAAATGAAAGGATTTCTTACATAAATTCCTTTGTCAATAATGTTTGTAATTCTGTTAATTTTAAACCTGCATATGGTAGTAAACCAAACTCACTTTGGGTTTGGTTTTCCAAGCACTAATCTTTCTCGGACCCAATGAAAAGGGTACCATATTCACCAATAATATTTTGTAGGCACCTAAAAGGGAATGATGGATACTTTACAGTGCATGTTCTAAACACATGACTGGCCATGCAAACATGCTTTCTTCCGTTCAAGGTCTAGATGGGCGAACCTTTACTTTTGGTGACAATAACAAAGGAAAAGTCATCGGAATAAGCATGGTTTGTAAGAATACTACTCCTATTATTGAAGATGTATTTTTAGTTAGTGGTTTAAAGCATAACCTGTTAAGTATTAGTCAATTATGTGATAAGGGTTATAAGATAGTGTTTGAAAAAGATGCATGCTTGATTTATTATTCGTCTTTGAAAAATGTGATTTTTCAAGGTATTAGAAAAAATAACATTTATGAACTTTGTTTAAAAACAAATGAGTGTTCGGATGATTTTTGTTTAGTTGCCTCGAACAACGATTCTTGGCTTTGGCATAAAAGATTTGGACATGTAAACATGAAAAATATCGCTAAACTATCTAAGAATAACCTAGTTAAAGGACATCTTTTAAGAAAGATAAAATGTGTGATGCATGTCAACTAGGGAAACAAGTAAAATCCACTTTTAAAATAAATGAAATGATTTCTACTAGTAGGCCTCTCGAATTGATCCATATAGATTTATTTGGTCCTACCAGAATCGCTTCCTTAAATAAAAGTAGATATGTATTTGTTTTAGTCGATGATTATTCAAGATTTACTTGGGTATTCTTTTTAAGACATAAAAATGAAGCCTTTGAAGAATTTGCAAATTTCTGCAAACGTGTTCAAAATCAAAAATCTCTAACCATAGTCACTATTAAAAGTGGTCATGGTGGATAATTTGAGAATGAAACGTTTTCAGAATATTACAACAAGAATGGTATAACACATACTTTGCATTTCCTAGAGCTTTACCACAAAATGGAGTGGTTGAAAGAAAGAATAGGACTTTACAAGAATGTGCACGTACCATGCTTGTTGAAAGTAATTTGCCTAAATACTTCTGGGCTGAAGCTGTGTCTACAACATGTTATGTTTTAAATAGAATACTAATTAGGCCAAGTCTTAAGAAGACTTGTTTTGAGTTATTTTTTGAACGTATTCCTAAAGTTTCTTATTTTAAAGTATTTGGTTGTAAGTGTTTCATATTAAACACAAAAGATAACCTAGATAAATTTGATGCTAAATCTAATGAAGGTATCTTTATTGGATATTCAAATAGGAGTAAGGCTTATAGAATTTTCAATAAGTCATCTTTGACTATTGAAGAATCTATGCATGTTTGTTTTGATGAATCTTTACCTTCATCTAGTATTATCCAAGATGATGAAATTGTATCTTCACCATTAGATAACATTGTTAAATCACTTGAGCAAATTACTCTAGATAATTCGACTGATAGACTTCATAAGTCGACTGATGTATTGAATCAGTCGGCTGATGGGTTCATTAAGATGACTGATCCTGTTGAGATAACTCCAATTTTACCAAAGTTATTTGTTGAAGTTTGAGATCATCCTCATGACTTAATTATTGGTGACATCTCCCATGACATTCAAACAAGGTCACATTTTAATATGATTTCTCATGCTGCTTTCTTATCAGATTTTGAACCGAAAAAAATTCAAGAAGCATATGAGAATGAATTTTGGTTGAATTCCATGCAAGATGAACTTAACCAATTTGTAAGGAATGATGTATGAGATTTAGTTCCACAACCCCCTGATCATACTATTATTGGTACCAAATGGGTATTTAAAAATAAGTTAGATGAATCAGGACAAGTTGTTAGGAATAAGGCTAGACTAGTTGCTCAAGGATATAACCAACAAGAAGGAATTGATTTTGATGAAACATATGCTCCTTTTGCAAGACTAGAATCAATTTGAATTTTGTTATCTTTTGCATGTTTTATGAATTTCACACATTTCCAAATGGATGTTAAAAGTGCTTTCTTAAATGGTTTCATTAAATAGGATATTTATGTTAAGCAACCACCAGGTTTCGAGCATGAACAATTCCCTAGCCATGTTTTTAAATTAAAAAGGCTTTATATGGTCTTAAATAAGCACCTCGTGCTTGGTATGATCGGCTAAAAACTTTTCTTTTAGAAACAGGGTTTGAAATTGGTAAAGAAGACACTACATTGTTTATTAGGAAAATAAAATCACACATATTAATTATATAGATTTATGTAGATGACATAATTTTTAGATCAACTAACAATAATCTATGTCAAGAGTTTGCTACTACCATGCAAAATGAGTTTGAGATGAGTCACATGGGTGAACTCAATTACTTCCTTGTGCTTCAAATAAAACAGTTCCAAAATTGCATATTTATATGCTAAGGAATTACTCAAACGATTTGGCATGGATGACACTAGTAGTAAGACCACACCTATGGCTAGTACAACTACACTTGACAAACATGAATTAGGTAAGAGTGTAGATCAAAAGCTCTATCGAGGTATGATTGGCTTACTCTTATATATAACTACTAGTAGACCAGATATTATGTTTAGCATATGTTTGTGTGCTAGATATCAGTCTGATCCAAAAGAATCTCACTTAATAGCAGTGAAACATATTTTAAGATATATTAAAGACACATCTGAATATGGTTTATTTTATCCTCGCACCAATAATTTTTAGCTATTATCTTATAGTGATGCTGATTTTGCTGGAAGTAAAACTGACCGTAAAAGTACTAGTGGAACCTGTCACTTTTTGGGACATTCCCTAGTATCTTGGTGCAGTAAAAAGCAAAATTCCATATCTCTATCTACCACAGAGGCTGAATATATTGCTGCAAGTTTGGCTTGTGCTCAAATCTTATGGATGAAACAAACTCTTTTCGATTATGGTATTTCTTTTTCAAAACCTTCTATAATGTGTGACAATATCAGTTCCATTAATCTACCTAAAAATTCGATTCACATTCACGTATGAAACATATTGATATTCGACATCATTTTCTACGTGATCATGTTTTAAAAGGAGATATCTTATTGGAATTTATTTCTACTGATAAACAAATAGCGGATATTTTTACCAAACCGTTGAAAGAAGACATTTTTATAAAATTTAGACGAGAACTAGAATTTGCTCATTTCATGATATTTCCTAAAAAAATATGGTGTCCAAGTCGACTTATTTTGGTTTTCGGCCGACTTATACCGAGTTTATGTGTTTGTTTTTCTTTCTTGATTTTTTCTTAACGACCAGTCGACTGTATTTCTTTCCTAGTCGACTGACGATACTTTATAAAACTGTTTATTATTGGATTTATTTTTCTCTCACCTCAGTCGACTTCCCTCAATGCCAGTCGACTGTCGCGGCTGTGTTCAGATTTATTTTTAAAACTGAACCGTCACTTGTTGAGGTTTCTTTTGCTCTTCTTAGACCCAACCCGTTCCACTTTTACTCTCTATGCGATCTACACCATCAATTTATCCTTTCTTTTAATCTCCACCCTTAATTATTTGTAAAAACCCTAGCCTCCTTTCACTTTCCCCATTTTACTTTTTACCCTTCTTCAACCTCAAGACCAGACGACTGTGCTGTGAAGTTGTTTCTGGGTTTCTTTTGCTATCGCGATTGCTGATTGGAGTTGGCAGCTCGATCTTCTTAGCTCGGAGTTCCTTCTACTTTGGTCCTCAACTAGCTTCGTTTTCTTTCTGTGTTGTTGGGTACATTTGTTCTTTGTGTGTTTTTTTTTCTCTTATCTATTTAGGTCTTTTAGATTAGTCTATTTTCTTCATGCTGAAATCCAAAAGATCTAGGTCTGATCATGTTGAGGAAGAACAAACTCATCCAAATTATCTTCAGTATTTGAGGAATCCTAGTCTAGTTGAAAAATATTTTATCAATTGCCAACTAATTATTTTTCCTCAAAGGTTTATTAACTTTCCTGATTTGGATAAATATCTTATTGCTCCACTTTTTCAACAATGTGGATTGTTTGATTTCTTATCTTTAGTCAATCAACCCTATTACTACCCGCAACTTATTTGTTTTTAACTAATATGAAAGTTGCTAATAATGATGATGGTGATGCGATTACTATTACTACCTTTGTTAAAAATGTGAGGATCAAATTGGATGTTAAGACATTAGGACAGATTTTGAACATTCCTTTTGATGGGTTGGATGTAGGTGAGATTGAACTTGATGATCACTCTATTTTGTCTAATTTTTTCTTCCCAACCGTGGTCCTCCAATGACCAATAAGAACATCACCCCGCTTGCAAAACTTGTTGCACGAATTTTTTCGTATAATATTATCCCTAAAATGGGAAGTTACGATCAATTTTCGTACAAATTACAAGCGGCTGTGTATGCTATTTTTGGGAATATTCAAATCAATTGGAGTTATGTTATTTTTAGTCGTCTCCACAAAGCTCACTCCTCTTTTCTACCTTATGGTGCTCTTCTCACTCATGTCTTTAATCACTTTAAGGTTGATTTAGATTCAGAGTCTAGTGTTGTGTCTCGTTTTGAATCTTTTTATCGAGCCAGTCTTGCCCGTATGAAATTACTTCATACTCCTTCTACTTCACCTCCTCGTAATGCTCCACCTATACCTTTAGCCACTTCTATTCCCCATCGTTCTTCGGCATCTAGTCCATCTCCTAGTGCTCGTCCTAGGGCTAGTTTTTCTCATCCTGAGAGCCTATATACGTCTGTATACTATCTTATGGACCGTCAGGATCTCATTTTGGGTCGACAGGATTCTCTTGAGGCTAGTCTTGCTAACCTCACTCAGTTGTTTGTTCGAAAGTTTCCTCAACCTACTCCTGCCTCCAACAGTGGCGAAGACGGCGATTGAAGTTGTTTTTTCTTTCTTTTGCATTATGTTTTCTATGTTTGTAAGATTTTATCTTTTGAATTATGCACACTATTTGGTTATGTATGTAAACCTTTATCTTTCTATCTTTGGATTGTCTTTTATGGTCTATGGTTTATATATGAATTTGGTTTCCCTCTCTATTTTGTTGATGCCAAAGGGGGAGAAGTTTTATCATGCTTGATTGTGTACAAATTTTTATCGTGCTTGGTTATGTACACAATTTTTATCATGCTTGGTTGTGTACATGCTTTATGATATTGTGTATCTTATTTTTATTGTTGTGTGCATATCTCATTTTATTTAGGGGGAGCAATTTACAATTGTTTAGTTATGTTCAGGTGAAGCATGTATTCTATATTGTTTAGTTATTGTGTTGTCATTATCAAAAGAGAGAGAATGTAGATTCTTCATTTTGATGACTACAACACGATACACATATGTTCTATTTTACATATCTCTTGCAGTGTGTACTTAATGCTTTCAGGGCTCAAGATCAAGCTACAAGACAAGGAAGCTTTTTCAAGACTCAAGATCAAGATACAAGACAAGGGTTATTCAGAGCTTCAAAGATTCTCAAAGTGATCAGCTCAAAAGAGTGTCTTGTAAATTTATTGTATTTTTTATGTCTTAGAATTCTTGTAATATCCTTGATGCACACACTCACACATCCCCTAGGATTAAAATAAAGATTATTAAAAATCAAAATGTCAAATTCAAGCTTGTATAAGTTCAGCTGTCAAAGTACCAGTCGACTTACTTCGAAAAGCAGTCGACTGTTCAAGTACGAAACAAACTGAACTTACTCAAGCTCTGACCAGTCGACTCCCTTGCAACCCAGTCGATTGTTCGAGCTGTTTTGACAGTTTTCTGAAGTTTACAAATTGATTTTCAAACTCAAATTTTTTCTGCCATTTGTTGGCAGTTGGTGAACCGTTTTTCAACATCCTTGGAGTTATTACTCTATAAATAGAGTTCAAAATGAACTTGGAAAAGGTTACCCAATGCTTTTATTATGTCTTTGCTTTTATTTGTGAATAAGAACTTAAAACTTTCAAGTACTCTCATTCTTTAGACTTGGTTCTCTAATTTCAGTCTTGTATAACAACGATTAAGCTCAGGACTGTGATTAGAAGTTGACCTATAGCCTCTATACAAAAAGCACACTCAAAAGTCAAGGCTTTAGGTGTTGTAATCTTCTATTTCTTTGTTGTTTCACTTTCGGGCTGTAAGAGTGGTCCTCTCGGTTGGAGAGAAGGGCTCTTGGTGTAGAGTTAGTGTTCACTCTAGGTGGTAGAGTGGGGTCTTGCTCTCTCTAGTGGTGAGAGAGGTCCACGAGTTTGGCATAGTTGTTGCCAAAGGTCGTAGGGTATTCTTGTATTTTTTTCAAGAATAGTGGAAAATCTCAAGTGGCTTGCTTGGGGACTGGATGTAGGTTGGGAGGATCGAACCAGGATATATTGCCATGTTAGCATTGTTGATCCTCTGTGGTTTGATTTCTCTAATTTGCAATTTTAATTTCGGTGCACTTTATTGTAAGCCTGTATTTGATCAGTCGACTGGTTCCTTTATTAAGTCGACTTAATAGACTCGTTGTTCTTCAGTTAATTAATTCTCTTTTATCTGGCATTTCAGTCGACTTAACAGTTGCCACAAGTTTAAATTATTTTTTATTTTGTACATAACACTATTCACCCCCCATCTAGTGTTATTTGCCTTGCATACAGGATCCAACATCAACGGCCAAGATCAAAGATCAAGATGATCAGGGGCGGTACAACAACAACAATAGCGGATCTCCACAACAGCAAACAACGGATCTATTCAACACAGTAAACATGTAACCCCTATTTTTCCAAAAATGTATTTTCTGTATTTAAAAAATTTCGTAAATTTTTTTTTACCGCTTTCAAATTGTTTTTTCAGAATGTATTTTTGGATATTTCGTTAAAGTCTATTTATAATCGATGATTTTATTTGTGGCTATTTTTCCAATGAATTTATGTAGTAATTTCCAATCCCATTATTTTGTTACTATTGTTATTATTAATATTATTTTGTTATTATTTTGAGTGTTAACAAATTTAGTATATTATTATTTAAGTTCCCTTATTGGATCCATTTCCCTATTTAAAACCCATTATACAAAAACCATTCAGCACTTATTTAACCCATACCTGATTACCCTAAACCCATACCCTATAACAACCCATACCCATATAACCAACTAAACTTATTACCCAGACCCTATTTCCCATACCCGTTACCTAACTACCCCAACCCGAAACCCACCTAAACCCTACTCCTATGTATTACAACCTTTTCCCCCTGCCTTTTCATCTACCTCCCGAAAACCCTTGCGGCCGCCTTCCTTCCCCTACTTCACCGCTTCGTCTTCCTCTCTCCCAACCTCCTTCCATCGTCTTCCTCCGCCCAGCCGCTCCACCGCTGTGCACCTCCCGCCCTTGTCGACAACCTCTCTCTCTCCCCCATCTCTTTTGACCCTGTGCTGCCCTCACCCTGCCTGCGCGCCTCCTCGCCTGCCGCTCCTTTCCTTCTCCGGCGTGCCCCTCAGTCACGCCATCTCCCCTTCCACCTGGCTGCACCCCTACCTCGGCAGCACACCCGACCACCTCGCCTCCCCTGGCCGCCTCTACAGCACAAGCACAGCAACAGCCGCAGTACTGTGCTCCCCCAGTGCTATCCCCGCCGCCGTGTCCCTTGGCCGTCGGCGTTTACCCTTGCAGTGCCACAGCAACCCCCCGGTTGTTCTTCTTGGTGTGTTTGCCGTTGTAGTGTAGTTTTGATCTTGTTGATTGTGAGTCGTTCGTTTGGATCGTGATCTCATTCATCATCTTGATGTTCACTTTGATTGTAGGTCGTCGGATCTTCATGATCTCTCATCTTAATCTTCTTGATCATGTGGGTTTTGATGGTTTGAATTTGGACCGTTGGATCTTGATTATCATCTTTGATTATGGACCGTTGGATTGCTTCATCATCATCTTGGAGTACTTTGATTGCTTTGATTGGTGGTCGTCTGATCGTCGATCTGATCCGATCATCATCCTCATCATCAAGATACTGATCACATCTCGATCTTGATCTTGATCTTCGATCAGAGTTGTCCGAGCTGATCCGATCGCCTTGATATCTTGATCCCTTGATCTCAGTCGTCCGATCTTGTTCGCGATCAGTTGTTCATCTTGCTTGTGATTCGTTGCTATTGAGTTCGTGCCTGGAATCCGTTCTCGTTATTCTTGGTGTTATTCGTTTTCGTCTTCGATTAAGGCATGTAACTTGTACTCAAATTTCTTTGTATGATACAAGTCAAAAATACCACCTATAGTGTAGTTGGGTTCTAGAGACGACTTTCGTGTGTTATGTTTGATGGGTTTTGTCTTTATTGTGAAAACTTGATCATAGTTGCTTCACGACACAATATAATTAACTTAGTTCTTGATTTGATCATGTATGTGAGACTTCTTGTGAGAAATTGGGTATTTGGTGAGAACTATGTGATAGACTTGTTTTAGATATGTTAATAACCCTATTTCATGATGTTTGGACACTTGGTAAACTCGATTTCACGTTTGGTTGTGTTTTGAACAAGTTTTGTATGATATATGTTGAGTTGTCGTTAAAGGGAAAAATCTGTATTTTGTTGATGATCTGTTTTGTTTGCCGTTTTGGACTGTCTTAAAGTCAGTATCTTAATTTCAGTATAAAACATGAGTTTTAGATAATTTTGTCTATTTTCATACCCCTCTAACCTTGCTTGATTTCGTTTTTGTATGTGTGAGATATGACTGTTTTACTACAGAGGTGTAGATCTTTTCCGAATTTAGTTTCTTGGTGAATTTGATGACTAAATCATTTTGATACTTGTGCTACATATATTATTTTGATCCAAAACCTTGGTCAGTATTTATTATTCTAGTTAGGGATTACCTAGAATTTTGGTGGATTTTATTGATGATTTTTATACGTCGTTTCATGCTTGTTTATAAAAACTGTACTTGCTGTATTTTGGTGGATTTTATTGATGACTTTTATACGTAGTTATGTTCTTTTTTTTTCGTTAATGTATCATTAATAAAGTGGTGATGTGGTCACCTTTATTTGCGGTCACCTTTATTCAAATATATATATACATATATATATATATATATATAGTAATGTGAGCCTCATATTTGTATGGGGAAATTTTCCTCATACAAAGTGATTATACTTACTTGGTGGGGCCCTTATGGAAGATCCAGTCCTTCCATCATTTTTATAATGCTATTAGATGTATGTGTAGAAAAAATCAAGTGGTTTGGAGATCATTCACCCATGCATCATGTGGGTCCAATTTGTGGTTCAATTTGTATTACTGTTGAAATCGTTCATTTTTCAACCACATGATGCATGGGTGAATGACCTCCAAACCACTTGATTTTTTCTACACATACATCCATTAGTATGATAAACATAATGGACGGAGTGTATCCTCCATAAGAGCCCCACCAAGTGAGTATAATACTTTGTATAAGGAAAATTTCCTCATACTCTATATGAGGCTCACTTTTCTCATATATATATAGCAAATTTCAGATAACCCTACTGAGTTTTTGAAATTTGGCAGATAACCATACCCAGTTATTTTTGTCAAATAACCATACTAAACTTTGTTTTCCGTTAGGAGCCTCTAACGCCGTTAACTTTAGCATGAAATGACTAAAATAACCCTAGTGTCTTAATCATTTAACAAAACTACCCCTCTTCTTCCTTCTTCTTCCAGTAAAACCAAAACCAAAATCTGATATTCTTCTTCTTCATAATCCTCCTAATAATTTCCAATATCCCAAACCCTAAATCCAAAAAAACTTCCCCAAAATGGTCCATCGAAGAAAATTTCGGTCGGACACGGTCTCCGATCTCTTCGCGCGGCCATTCATGAAGAAAGGTGTACTGCCCCAAATTCTAAATACCGGGAACTCAAGATACAACCAGGATCTTTTCCTTCAAACGAGTACATAACACAAAATTTTCACAGAAAATTACAAACTTTTCTGCACTAATTTTACAATAAATTACAACACGGTTTAAATAATGAATTACATCAATATTTATATCAATAATCTCTTGAATGTTCCACGCAGCTCGAGTCCTCAGCCCCTCGATCAGCAATCCTGAAACAGACAACTGTTGGTACGTCAGTTAAATGTAACTGACGCAATGCGGATGAAACCCGCGATCTCCAATCTTGCAAACAATATTTAATGCAAAAGAGGGGGGAAAAAACGTGAAGTCAAACCACAAGTTGCAGTGTATGCTATGCCCTAGAGTCTAATGCAAATTCCAAATGTACATAATGCACTTACACCCTAATGCAATTCATTTGGAAACACATGCATCTCGCACTACATACTTTGCCAAATGCAACTTCAATGGAAACGTATGCAGCCAATAATACATACCTTCCAAAGATTTTGTAGTCTCTAGATCACAAGGTTTAATCCTTCACTATGCATCCTACTTTGTACTCTTTCCAGCTCCTCACATGAATCTAGTGACTGGTAGGGTTGAGTACGTGTGCTCTATTCCGTCTCTGTGGACGTCTGGTGGTCTTTTTCCACTCCCTTAGGATCAGTGGTCTTTCTCCACCTTGCCTGGATCATTGGTCTTTCTCCACCTTGCCAGGATCAGTTGTCTTTCTCCACTCCCGCTAGGCCGGTTATCATTTGGCTCTGTCGGAATCAGTGGTCTTTCTCCACTTCTAATTCTACCAAGTTATCATGAACATATGGAGAATCAGCCGGGCTCGTACCTGCACTACCAAATTTCGAAAAATGAGAACATAGACGGAAGCTTAAGGGTCCATCCCCTAAGTTCTGACTGGACCCACGATCTATGTTCGCGTTCCGCTCTCGTCACTAATTCCTAGAATTTATAGTTGAGACGTTGCCCCACGTGTACCGGACAAGATCATGCCGCACACTTCCTAGACGAGACCACGCCACACGTATCCCAGATGTGACTACACTACACGTGTCCTTTTGACAGGATGAGTACACGCCAACTACTGCCCGTCCTTACAGTCATGAGTCGTCCTTCCTAGAGTTAACATACCATATGCTCAACATAATTAGGATTTCTGGGTCACCTCCACGGACCCAACACTGGCCCAACTTGGCCCACATCCGGCTTATATACCCAGGTACATTACCATGGTCAATTTGTAGGCCACAACACTAAGTGACTTCAATTAGATTAAGTTCTTCCACCTACTAAGTCTTCACACTTCCATGGTTCATACTTTCATCAACTTACACATCCATCATTTAACAAGATAAGTCATTAATGGTTAGGCTACTAACAAGGATTAATTTACTCCCACTTCACCACATTAACATGAGGTTAATCTACTACTCTTCACCATCATAACATGATCAACTATCCAAATTTCTAACTTGATCAATTACTACACATTCAAGCATACTCTAACAAGATTAATTTCCTTCTTGGTTAATTAAACATGAACTTAACATAAACTCCGCTTCCATCAAGCTACTAACAATTACTATGAAGGTACTAACAAGGATTATTAATAGCTTACTAACTTGAACTACATTACTAACATGAACAATTAATTTACTAATTAGTTTATAACCACTTACTAAGATTAATTTATAACTCTTCAAGCTACTAACTCAACTTTACACTTCATTCATGATCAATTTATATATTCTTCCAATTACTAACATGAGTAAAGTCTACATTTGGGTTTATTAACATAATCAATGTCCACATTTCAGCTTTCTAACTTACTCACATAATCAATTCTACTTGCTATTATAAACTTTTCTCACATGACATCTTACTAACTTACTAATATGATCTCTACTTACTAAATGACTAAAGCTTACTAATATGAGTAAGAGCTTACTAACATGAAGCTAAACTTACTAATATGAACAATCTACTACGCAAAATCATCATAAAAATCACAACTTTACATTCTACAATTAACAATCAAGCTACTACTCCAAAGACATGATTTTTATTTCATAATCAAACATAAAAATTTCATCTTTACTCTTGTACTACCATTCTCATGCAGAAAAAAAGATGTAATCATTATAATTAAAAGATGAAGAACACCCACATTTCTTGAAGAATTGTACACACAAATTTCACTTCCTAGTTTCTTCTTGCTCCCAAACTCCAAAATTCTTGTTTCCAAGCTTATCCGAAATCCACAAGTGTAGGGTTTCTCCTTGTTTGTTTTGGAAATGTAGGTATTTTTTTATAAATGAATTAGAATAGGAATTGTATGGAAATTGAAGTGTATGGAAAGTGTAGAAAATTGAAGTAGAAAGAGTTGAACTTTAGTTGGAATTGAAGGGGTTTTTTTAATGGAGAAAGTATGAGTTTTTGGTTGGGAATGAAATAGAAAATTGGTAGGGTTTTGAATGAACAAGAACACAAGAACAAAAGCTAACAAGGGTTTCTTCTCATTCTTTCTTTCCTTTATAAATAAACAAAAATGAAGTAGGTTTTGTTTTTTTTTTTTTTTTTTTTTTTTTTTTGGGGGGGGGGGGGGGGGGGGGGGGGGTAGGTGGTAGCAGGCTAAGGCTATGGTGGGGGTGATGTGGCCAATGGGGATCCAAGAAAAATTCAAGGAAATAAATGGATGCGAGTGTGGTGATGTGACATTATATTCATCACAACCTAATGCAATAGATTATAACCCTAATCTAACCCTCATGCACAAAATATATTATGGACAATATAAATTATACACAAAAATAATTATTAATTATTTTGGGAATTGTCTCGCCCCGCTTCCCAAAGATATGGAATACGAGCACATGACATTGGCCCAGCGAATGACTTGCTTCATCCATAAGCTGTTATCGATTCAACTCAACAATATAAATAGGAAAGCAAAACAATCACGCATACAATAAAAGAATAATAACATGAATAACAATACTTGGAATTTAAGCATGAAATAACCAAATATAATATCAAACAAACATTTGGAATTAACAAAAAAAATATTCGGGTCAAAATCTCACAATACAAAGAAATAACAATGTTCAATCATTTAAGTCTTCATAACAAAATAATAATTATTTAGGTGGCGATGCAATCAATTCTTTCACCATTGTTGTTCTCCCAATCCATTAGGTAATTCTCCTTGATTATCTGTAAGCTCTTCATCTAAAAAGAGAGAATAATATGTCATTAGAGCAAGTCATGGACAACAAGTAGAGAAACAGAAAAATAATGAAAATTACATATAACAATGACTTCAATGAACGATGGAATCAATAGCATTAAACAATGGCAAAATGATAATGATGTAATATGCGATAACGATGATCAATAACAATAACAATAAACAATAGCAATAACGATAAACAATAACGATAATAATGTTCATTAATGATGACAATAGGCAATGATGATGCGATGATAATCTTAAGTCTATTATTCATTTTAGTTTGCCCTAAAAACCTTGTCACGCCCCGCTTTCCAAAAATATGGAATACAAGTACGTGGCATAGGCCCAGCGAATGACTTGCGTCATCCACAAGCTGTTATTGATTCAACTCAACAATGTAAATAGGAAAGCAAAACAACCACGCACACAATAAAAGAATAATCACATTAATAACAATACTTGGAATTTAAGCATGAAATAACCATATATAATAACAATCCAACATCTGGAATTAATAAAAATAATATTCGAGTCAAAAACCCACAATACAAAGAAATAACAATGTAAGTCTTCATAACAAAACAATAATTATTTAGGTGGCAATGCAATCAATTCTTTCACCATTATTGCTCTTCCAATTCATTAGGTAATTCTCCTTAATTACCTGTAAGCTCTTCATCTAAAAAGAGACAATAATATGTCCTTAGAGCAAGTCGTGGACAGCAAGTAGAGAAACAGGAAAACAATGACAATAACGATATAACAATGAATTCAATGAACGATGGAATCAATAGCATTGAACAATGGCAAAATGATAATGATGTAACATGCGATAACGATGATCAATAACAATAACAATAAATAATAGCAATAACGATAAATAATAACGATAATAATATTCAATAATGATGACAATAGGCAATGATGATGCGATGACAATCTTAAATTTATTATTCATTTTAGTCCTAACTAGTGCACGTACTACTGCGTCCCATACCACAAGTTTGATGCATATAGACAATTTTGTTTAGACTGAAGTGGTAGATTCTATAGTTCATGTACTCGACACGATAACAATAACGATAAAGATATCAATTTCTTGCACAATAACGATAACAATAGTCGGCACAATGATCCTAAAACAATACACGATGAATTGGGACATTGTGGTCAGTAATCCAATAATAAATCTATAGCACTAGCTGACACAATATTTTGGAAAACAAGGCCCACAATTCTGAGTACAATCATTATATCCTCAACTACTCTTGTCAACCCTTAAACCCCGGCTTGATTAACAATTCTTTATTCAATCAAAATGCAATAACTATTGACAATATTATGAAATCAATAGGGAGCAATAGGGACAATATATCAATGGGGAACAATAAAATGATCAATATAAAACACTATAATGATGACGATACAACACTAAGATCATACAATGCAATTCATACAATTCAATGTATCAAATATAACAATATAAATTTGATTATATTATCAAAACATGGAGAACTCAATTTTGGATAGCAGTAGGTTGTTGTACTAAAATTGGGTTTTCCGCCACTACATGATAGCAAATGTGGATCGGTCAGAAGTTTTAGAAACTAGACTCCTGCCCAGTTCCAACGCATATTTAAAGTCCAAATTCCGACAACAGTAGCTAGGTCAATTACGGGGTTCTTTACAGTTTGCAAGTTCTGGCTGGTTATTGATGTTAACTAGTTACAATTATAAAAGCAGTAAATATTCATTTTAAAAATTAGGAAAAATAATTTTCATGACCCTAAGCATGTTAACTATCAATCTAGAAATTATCATGGCAATATTTAATCATTAGTTCATCTATTTCATCAGTTTAACATGGTATATACATAAATCTGGAAATAAAATGTAGCAACAGTAAAATGGTGATAACTCATGCAATATAAGTCGGAATTCAATAATTCTTGATGTTCTAGAAACTAGACACATGGGGATATATTTCATATTCAGAAAGTTATTGATTTTGTGTAACACCTCGAATTTGTAAATACTGAAAATACATATTTTTATATCTCTGGAGTGGTGAAAATTATTTTTTGGTATTTTATTTTAAATACTGATATTGGTGTTGATATTTGAGTTGAGTCGGTATTATTGATATATTGGAGTTATGAGTTGAGTTTTATGTGAAGAAATATTGGTTATTCTTATTTTAAAATTTTGGAGGATTGTTATGAGATAATTTTGTGTATTTTGTATTGTTAGTATTTTTAAAGTGCAGAGTTGGTGTTTATTTCAAATATGTTGGTGATTGGAGTTTTATAAGTAAATATTCCCTTAAAAATCTTTTTATTTATTTTTATATTTTATAAAATTTCCCCAAAACCCCTCCCCTTTCCTCCAACCTTCTCTTTGTTTTCTTTTCGCCCAAAACGAAACCCCGATCGAAACCCATTTCGGCTCGACCTTTCCCCCGCCCAAATCCATTCCAATTCTTTGTGTTTTCAAAATTAATTCAAGGGGATGGCTTAGTGAAGTGCTCTAGCTCGTGGTGCTGTCAATTAGAAGAAAAAGCAACTGGAAGGTATACCCTAGTTTATTTTATTTGTATGGAATTAAGTGTTTTAAGTTTCTATTGAGTATAAATATGGTAGTAGGGAGATTATGAGGTGTTGGGATGATAGAGGCAAGAAATTAGCAAATTATTGGAGATTTTGTAAATTGCATATAAATTAGGATTTTGGGTTTACAAAAAAAGAATTATATATGTGAGAATTATCTCTTTCATGACAGTTGAAATTCTTGTTGAGCCATTAGAATAATTTGGGGGTGATTTTAGTAATTGTTTGGAAATAAAAATTCTGTAGGAATTTGAATGTTACGTGCATCGCACGTGTGCATTCTAGGCGTTCAATAAAACGCCTGAGTGACATTAGGATTAGTGTTATTATTTCATGTGGCTAGTTTGGAAGTTTTGAGCCCTAATTTCTTTGAAATTTGAATATAGGAGATGTTAGTGACTTTGGATGCGGGATGGAGAAGTGGTGCTTCGAGTCTTCGTGAGATATTATGTGAGTATGATTTTTTTTTATTTTATGTCTATGATATTCTAAGTTATGACTTGGTATGTGTGATACGTTATGTGCGTCGAGTATAGAGATTAGCAAGTTTGATACAGAGTGAATTAAGGGATGTAAGGGAGTAATATATATGTGTATAGGAGTGAATTGATATATATATATATATATTGTAAAGGAGTTAGTTATATTATAAAGGAGTTATATGATAAAGGAGACATATATTTATATACGGAGATTTAAAGAAGATAATTTAATATTGCAGTGCCGCACAATCATCCAGGGGTTTGGGCTAGACCCCACAGGCTCGGGATACACCCGGGAACATGAGTTATATATTGCTCCAAATTTTATATTTGGGGATCGGGAGTTATATATTGCCTTAACTTTTATATTTGGGGATCAGGAGTTTTCCTCGCTGGTATAGGGCCAGGAGGAAGACGTAGCCTCAGATGTGTAAGACTCCTATGGAGCGTCGATCCGCGTATTATATTTGTTTGACTAGCCTTTTGGCTTTAGTTTTGGTTGGACATGCACGCAACCGTACTTTCAGTCTAGCCCACAAATGATAGATGCTTAGGGCACCTGGATCTGGGTGATATGGTGGGTTAACGGGATTGAAATGTACACGGGGGGGGGGGGGGGGGGGGGCACAGAGATCCCTGTGTTGTACGAGGAGGTCTGTTGTGTGGGCACTGAAAAGAAGTAAAATAACGTAATTGTATAATAAAGGAGTATAAAGAGACTATATATATATGGAGTAATATATATGGAGTATATATATATATATATATATATATATATATATATATATATATATATATATATATAAAGTAATGTGAGCCTCATATTTGTATGAGGAAATTTTCCTCATACAAAGTGATTATACTCATTTGGTGGGGCCCTTATGGAAGATCCACTCCGTCCATCATATTTATCATGCTAATGAATGTACGTGTAGAAAAAATCAAGTGGTTTGGAGGTCATTCACCCATACATCATGTGGGTCCAATTTGTGGTTCGATTTGTATTACTATTGAAATCGTTCATTTTTTAACTACATGATGCATGGGTAAATGACCTCCAAACTACTTGATTTTTTCTACACATACATCCATTAGCATGATAAACATGATGGACGGAGTGGATCTTCCATAAGGACCCCACCAAATGAGTATAATCACTTTGTATGAGGAAAATTTCCTTATACTCGATATGAGGCTCACTTTTCTCATATATATATATATATATATATATATAAGGGATATGAGCAACTTGCTCATTTAGTAAATGAGCAATTGATGATGTGGCATACATGTGATTGGAAAATTCTTAAAAGGGTTAGTTGTTTAATGTATCACATGCATGCCCCATAATCAATTGCTCATTTACTAAATAGCAGGTTGCTCATATCCCTTTTATCCTATATATATATATATATATATATACGAGGAGGTCAGTTGTGTGGGCACTGAAAAGGAGTAAAATAAAGTAATTGTATAATAAAGGAGCATAAAGAGACTATATATATATGGAGTAATATATATGGAGTTTCTCTCTCTCTCTCTCTCTCTCTCTCTCTCTCTCTCTCTCTCTCTATCTATATATATATATATATATATATATATATATATATATATATATATATATAGAAAAAGGGGTATGAGCAACTTGCTCATTTAGTAAACAAGCAATTGATGATGTGGCATACATGTGATTGAAAAAATCCTTAAAATGGTTAGTTGTCAAATGTATCACCTGCATGCCACATAATCAATTGCTCATTTACTAAATGAGCAAATTGATCATATCCCTTTTACCCATATATATATATATATATATATATATATATATATATATATATATATATATATATATATATATATATATATATATATATATATATATATAATAAAACACAAAGAAAGCTATCAAGTGGCTCTCCTTCAATCCCCCCCAAAATCAAAGGCCCAGATCTAACCTCACAATACATATTTTCCCCCCCAAAATTCAAATTCAAATTCCCCACCCAAAACAACTCCGATATTTATTTAATTATTTTTTTTTTCTCTCTCTCTCCCTCTCCCTCTTCTATTCAAAAAATTAAGAAAATAAAATTCTAAAAAAAATTTAAAAATTTAAAAAATAAAAACTTTTAAAATAATTCAAAAAAAATCATATAATATGTTTTTTGCTCTGTGTTTGCTACTTCAATTAATTTGCTGGACCTACAAAACTATTTTATATGATCAAATAAGGTGCACCGTTCCGAAGACGTGCCGTAGGCACGTGTCAACGGGCAAACCTAGTATATAAAATAAAACACAAAGAAAGCTATCAAGTGGCTCTCCTTCAATCCCCTAAAAAATTAAAGGCCTAGATCTAACTTCACAAAACATATTTTTCCCCCCAAAACTCAAATTCAAACCCCCCACACAAAACAACTCGTATATTTATTTAAATTTTCTCTCTCTAAGAAAATAAAAATTTTAAAAAAATTAAAAAACTAAAAAATTAAAACATATTTTTCCCCCAAAACTCAAATTCAAACCCCCCACCCAAAACAACTCATATATTTATTTAATTATTTGTTTTTTCTCTCTCTCCCTCATTTATCTATTCAAAAAATTAAGAAAATAAAAATTTTAAAAATTCAAAAAAAAATTAAAAAATTTAAAATTAAAAATTTTAAAAATTTTAAAATTTTAAAAAATTTAAAAATTTAAAATTTAAAATTTTAAAATTTTAAAAATTAGAAAATTAAAAAATTAAAAAAATTAAAAATTTAAAAATTTAAAAAAATTAAAACTTTAAAAATAATTTTAAAAAAACAAAAAATTCATATAATATGTTTTTTGCTGGATCCCCAAAAGTTTCTCATATAATATGTTTGCTGCTTTAATTAATTTGCTGGACCTCCAAAACTATTTTATATGATCAAACAAGGTGCACCGTTCCGAAGACGTGCCGTAGGCACATGTCAACGGGCAAACCTAGTATATATATATATATATGGAATTATTGGTGTTAGAAAAGATAAAAGAGTTAAGTATTTACATGATGTTGGTGAGAATATTTATTGAATGAAAAATTTGTTGTGTTTGTATTGAGGTAAATATAAAGTAGATTATGCGACATTACCGAAGTTTTGCTTCTATGATGAGAGAATGTGTGGTTGTATATGACATGGTAGGAGTTAAGTGTGAAAATATATTGTAAGGGAATTTGATATTTATATGAATTCTTAATGTGATTTATAAAGGAGGTTATGTATATAAAGTGGTGATATTTGAATAAGTGGTAAAATTAAGTCATATCGAGTGGCAAAAGCCTTCGGTAGTGCTTAGGAACTACTGCTCCCATTTCCATGAAAATGAGGAGAACTACCTGCCTGGGCACGTATCAAAGGCTTTGAGTTGTTTAGGAGAGAAAATTTTGCTGACAAAATGATTAATGTATTAGTTGTTTTTTTTTATTTGTTTCTTTTAAAATTATGGTTCATGTTCGTCTATTTATTTTAAAAGACATCTACTTACGTTGTTTATGTTAAAATTGGAGATTTTACTCACACCTACGGAAGGAGAAGCAATTATGCTATGTGATTAAATATGAAAAGTAAACAAATTATATATATGAATTAATATAGTGCTATGTCTTTGAATGTAAAGTGAAGAAATTAGCTACATGAATTGATAGGATGTGGTGTATATGAGATCAACCATGAAGGAATTATGTGTGAGAAATTAATGTGAATAATTCAAACAAATTGTGGTATGGAAAGAGTACAAGAAGTAAAGAAAGTGTGTATGTATGATATAATATTATGTGTATTGTAAAATAAAGTTATAAGTGACATTAGTGTGATGCATATAGTGATGTGTGTGAAGGTATGGATATATAGATGGGTGTAGATTAGAAGAGTACTTTGATATAAAGTCGTATTTATGATGTTTTTATGTTTAGATTTTATGGTGAATCGTATTATCTTGATATTTGTAAGTTCAATCTATCTTCTTTATACAGTTTAATTTATTTTCTGACTAGTAAATTATATTCACAACTAGAAATGGCTAACCCCTTAGTGTTTGGGGGGTTAGGGGAGTCCCGGGACTACCCTAGACCCTCTACTGTTATAGGTCCTCAGTAGTGCAGAGGTGAGGCGTTAATTTAGTTGAGCGGATTCTTTTACTTTGTTTTTTTTGTATAAGTTAGTGGTATGAATAGTAAGATTTGTGATTTAAATTGTAATTTGGATGTATAAACTTGCAGATGACGATGATGAGTATAGTGTGGGGTAATACGTTATGTTTTTGACCCGTTCCCACCTCGCTGTGGAGTACCAGGCCCTGTGGTGTGTTTTCCAAGTTCTTTTCTAAAAACTTTACTACGTTTTCAAAGAAATTTATGGTTTTTAATTGATAATTGATATTCTATTATGAGTTTGGTCCCCAAAGCATGATATTTATATTGCCCATGTGTTTATGCTCATTTTGGCCTGAGGAGCCCATGAAAATATTCTGGTGTTGTGAGCTATGGAATTTAGAGCGGAATTCCGTAAGCTTTTTGTATTCGGGGCAGAAATTTCACAGGAAACTCTGCCAAAATTTTATTTGAAATATAACTATCTTAGTTTATGTTTAAAGTGACATAGAAATTTAAAGAAATGATTTTGGAATTTAAAAAAATAAAATAATTAAAAAATTAAAAAAATTAGGGTGTTACATTTTGATGACAGTATCTACGTCGAAACAGCATGACAATGTTCAGGTTGACAGTAAATTTCAGGGTCTCAATATATTTTTCATGAATAAAATAATTAAAATGTAATGAACGATGAGTTAGGAGTTGACAACATAAATCACAGCAAGTTACGTCTATGTGAACATGCTATTAAGATGTATAATGCCCATAATCTTACTAATCACAATCAACTAATACACCAACATCATCCATATGAACAAACAACACTAGCATACAATTTATAATAGTGGTATAATATCATGACATGAATTAGAATAATAATCCATATTCACATATTCAATAATTAACTACATGAATGCATGCAAGATCTCCATAAATCGGAGGCAAAAAGACGGCACGAAGTCAAGACTACTACTTGGATTCGCTCGTGTAAATCCGTAGTATCCCAATGATAGATAACAATAGATGATATACGATAATCAATATAGACTTGTGGGGTTCAATAAACAATCTCGAATATGATGCAATAACTATTCGAAGGAAAATGACTTGCCTTTAATAACGACGTTAGATTCGAAATATTGGGAATAACGGTATTAGGATCCCGGGGTGGCAACGGCGATGCTCGCGAACCAAGCGAACCTTGAGTGATGATCATGATTGGGTGCTAATCTTAATATGATGATCAAACAACGATCGGATGGCTGATCTTCGACTTGCTGGTGATCAACTTGATGATGATCAAGATCTGATCGGACGGATAGGCGCGAATCTTGATGAAGATGAAGATCAAGATGATCAAGGAGATGATGATCAGATGTAGATCGGATGGCTGCGATTTGAGGGAGCACTGTTGGCAAGCCCAACAAAGGAGCTCGGGTGATGCTCGGAGATGACGAGAGGCAGCAGGGCATGGGGCAGCTTCGAGTGGTCATCTTGGTCGACAGTCGGTAAGGAGAACAGGGAGGACGAAGGCGATCATGGTAGTCGACTTTGGGGAAGATGAACAGGGCAGTGGCGCTGGCAATAACGATCGACTGGTGGGTGCTCTGTGATTGTAGGGGAATAGGGACGGGGTGAGGACAGGTGGCTATACGAGGGGGCGAGGATGGATTCGCGATGAGCTAACGATCGACTGGAGGAAGGCGGGGCGATGGTGGTGATCGATTGTGGTCGCGACTGGCGTTGGCTTAAGCGGGATGACGAAGGGTAGCAGGCGGGATGAGAGGAAGGCGGCAATGGCAGTTTTCTTCGGTTGCAATTGACGAGGAGAGGGTCGCGAGGGTTTCGAGGCGGTTGCGGTCGTCACGGTCGGGAAGATGAGGGGAGCTGATCAAGCGAGTCCAGGGTGTGGTCGAGGAGACAGGGAGAAGGTGAGGGAGAAGATGAACAGTCAGGGAGTTTGCACATTAAACAAGGGTTGGGGTGTTTGAAAAGTATTAGGGAGGTAAATGGTTTGGTTGTGTATAAAGAAGAGAAATGGAGAAAATCAGTGAATAGTGGGCAGTTAGGATTAGTGGGAGGAGAAAGTGTGAGAGAGAGATTGAGGGAACATGAAGTTTGGGTTAGAATCCAATAGGGTTAAACGGTTTAGGTTAGAATCCAATAGGAGATGGGCTTGGATCGGGCTTCAAATTAAATAATTAAATAATACAATACAGGTCAAAATCAATGGGCTTTACAATAATAATAATAATAATATTAATGACATTAGGCTTTACAAAGATATAATAATAAGAATCATGACAATAAAAATACTAATAATAATAATTGTAACCCCTGTTTTCTATTTTATGTAGTTTGAGTGTATTTTTTTTTCTTTTTTTCCTTGTATTTGTTTCAGCTTGTATCTTTTGGACCATATTTTGGATCTTTTCTTCTATATATTCTTTTGGTTGATTCTTCGTCTCATTTAAGTTCTTGATTTTGTTGTTATCGGTCTATTCTTCCCTTCTTGATTGATTGAGTTTTAATTTTTATCCCAAATTTTCTATTTGTTCAATCCTAATTATATTGTTCTTGTCCTATTTATTTTTTTAAAAACCATTTTGTTTTAATCCATTATACCCATTTCTTTTATACACCTAATATCCACCTAATACACTATAGTTACCCCCTACCCATTATGTTTCCCCTGTACACCCGAAACCCACTTCCCCTGCACCCGACCCGGTTGCACCCCTTTACTGTGCCGCCTCCACCTTCTCCTCTAACCCTAATATTTTCTTTAAACCCATATATAACCCCCCCTACTCCATGCAGCCGGCCTATATCCATTTCCCGTCCATCTCTCTCTCACCCTGTGCTCCTCTCCCGATCCTCCTTCTCTTCCGCTCTCATCCCCGACGCCCTGTTCCCAGTGCAGCCTACCCCGGCATCGCCCTGCCTTCGTCCTGAGATCGCAACACCTCTGAGCAGCAGCGACAGCACGAGGTGCTGTGCTGCCCCACCCGTTCACTGCGACACCAGACAGCCGCGACAGCAGCAACGCTAACGACTGCCGAACCCCGACGCTCCCCTTCCGGCCGTAGCATAAATAACAGCAACAACGAGTGGTGGGCACGCCATTTCCGCTGTCCACCCATCTCTCTTGCTCTTGTGTGCTTGTGGTCTCGTTGGTTCTTGTGGTTGTTCGATCTTTGCTCGTTGTTCGGGGGCGTTTCGGAGTTTGTCGTTGTGTTCGTGGGTTGTGCACGTTTTGGGTTCATGGATTCGTAGTCATTCGTGTGTTCGTTTCCGTGATTGTGTTCGTGGGAGTTCGTTGAGTTCGTGTACCAGGAATCTGTTCCCGTTATTCTTGCTTTGCACCGTTTTGCCGTCGTCTTTAAGGCAAGTAACTTGTATTCTTTTCTTTGTGTAATACAAGTACTAAATACCGTCTTTAATGTAGTTGGGTTCTAGAGACAATTTTTTGTGTGAAACCCCTTATTGATATTGTCTCTATTGTGTTGATTCGACCATAGTTGCCTCAGAACATACATGACATGAAATAACCTAGGGTTGACCACTTCTTGTTGTATATATGTGTGTTGTTCATATGATATCATGTGCTTGTTCGTATTATTCATGGTAGACTTGTTTTCGACTTGCGATATACCCTATACCATGTTGTTTGGACATCTAGTATACTATATTCATGTTTGGTTATGATTTGGATGAATTTTATGTGAACTAGTTAATTTTGGGCATAAGAGATATTTTCAGTTTTGCCAGTTTTCCCGTTCTGATCAGTAATTTAGACCCTATTAAGGTCAGTATACGAAAATATTTTGTGAACTTGAACTGTAGAGAATTCTGTATATTTTCCAACCCTTTTGACAGATCTCAGTTTCGTTGTATGGTTTGTGAGTTATGTCTATTTTACTACAGAGGTGTAGAGAAGTTTTCAGATTTTGTTTTCTATGAATTCTGAAGAGTAACCTATTTTTATCATGATGTTAAAAGTATTATTTTGATCCAATATTTTGCACAGTACAACTATACTTGGTTGGGAATAACCCTGAACTTTTGTGGATTTATTTGATGAGTTTTACAAACCGTTCTATGTTTCCAAAAAAAATACTATACATGTAGAATTTTCATACTGTTCAGTACATAACCTGATTTTAGACCTAATCCTACTTGCTTTTTGTAAAATATTTCTGAATATGAAAGTTAGCCTACTGTATCTAGTTTATCACCCTTTTGGCGGATTTGGATTTGGATTTATGGTTTGTGAAATATTGTTGTTTTCGTACTGCAGTGTTTATAATTCCAGATTTACAAAACTACTGCATTTTGATATTTCTGATTTTGGTTGACTAAACTATTTATATTGAAAAATTATGAAACTTAGTATTCTGTTGCTACACATATAGGGAAATACCGCAGATTTTTCATGGATTTAATTAATGAGTTTTCATGCTGTTTTCTTAACTTTGAATACAATCTTCTGATTTCAGGCTGAACATATTTTCTGGTTTCAATTCAGTTTTGACTCATGTTTTGGTGAACTACTATATGACTTATATATATTTTCTGGATTCGTCGTGGAGTCTATTTTTGAAATTCTTTGACGGATCTATATTTGCATATTTGTGGCAACGGAAATCCCTGTTTTAGTGCAGTACTGTCTTGCTGCCTAAACTAGAATTCTCGTTGTTCTATTCTTTAATGAGTTATCTTTCACCCGTGCATGTTTATCTTTCAACCTGAACTTGTTACCTGTTTATACCATATTAGTCTTGCCATGTTTTTTACACGTGCATGCTTGTTTGATAATAATAATAAATAACCAAGCTGGGGTTAAAGTGAAAGATTTAATAGTGAAAAATACAGAAACGTATACTCGGAAGGGGATCCACAGATCCTACGTGATGACTTGATACATGATACTTGACACGTGATTACTTGCCACTTGCACAACTTGACACGTGAAACATGATACATGATACATGATACTTGGAGCTTGGAGCTCGATTACTTGATACATGTTCCTGGGTACACTGCCCTCTATGATCCACTATGAAATCTAAAGCGAAACTGTTTGAAAGTAGCAACCATGTAGTAAAAATCGGGATGCATGAAGTGCTACCTAGATAGTAATAACTACAAGACTTGACCATGACACTTTAGCATGATACTTGAGACTTGATTACACGATACATGATACTTGACACTTGATACTTGTTTACTTGATACTTGCTACTTGTACTTGATACTTGACACTTGTTACTTGTTACTTGTTACTCGTTTACATGATACTTGTTTTACTTGACACTTGATACATGCTACCTACACTTGTTCATCTTGCCATGCTAGTTGTTATATTTTGTTATCATGCCTATTCCATGCTATTTGTTTATCTTTTTCCATGTACTTATATCCTGCACTACAAGCAGCCCGTAACTTGCATTGATGGGAGTTTGTTTTCTTTTTTCTCTTCCTACAATTTATTTAATTGCAGACTAGGATGATCAGCTACCATATGGAGTAGGTGATATGAGATATGAGTGCTGGAATTTTGCTATTATTATTCTTGTTGCTTGTTTTGAACAATTGTATTTGATACTTGGATTTATTTGTATTTGGGTAATGTGACCCAGGATATTGACTTATTCAGATCTGGATTATTTGAGATGATAATATATTTTGGTTTCAAGTATTCTTGTTGGTATTTTGATTCATATATGCATGCTTGGTTGATTCTTTGCTTTCGACTCTGATTATTCTAGTGAAATGTTGTAAAAATTCCGAACAGCTTATGGATGATAAAAATCATTTGTTGGGCTTAGTCACGTATCCGTATTCCGTGTTCTCTTTTTTGGGAAGCGGGGCGTGACAAGGTTTTAGTAGTATCAGAACTCAAGGTTTGGCTAATGTATTAGTTTCCTAATATATTAGACAAGCTTGGCTCAAACTAGGATTGGCTCAACATTTCACCAACTATGCATACATAAATGAGTTATAAATCAACTTTGATCTGGATGCTAAATTTTTTTGGTTTTGTGCAGACTATGGCTCGTAGAGGTTCTACTTCTCGTCTTCAGAATGAGCATCCCGGGTTTGAGGCCGTCACCACTGTGTTGGAACGGCTGATTAATATGGAGCAGAACCACAGTGACTTGGTGATGGCTGCTTTGGAAGTTGCTCGGGTTCTGCCGCCTGCTGTGCTTATGCAAGCAGCTCTTCCTCTCCATCCGGGTACAGTCACAGACTTCATAAGGCTGCATCCCGATAGGTTTTCAGGCACTGAGACGCCTTTGGAGGCTAAACAGTGGCTGATTCGGACTGAGCAACTGCTTTTGGCAGCTAGAGTTGCAGATGCAGATCGAGTGGATGTGGTAGCCATCCAGTTGGTGGATC
This sequence comes from Hemerocallis citrina, assembly GCA_017893485.1. Lineage (NCBI taxonomy): Eukaryota > Viridiplantae > Streptophyta > Magnoliopsida > Asparagales > Asphodelaceae > Hemerocallis > Hemerocallis citrina. The sequence continues at coordinate 263,404,002 of CM030364.1, forward strand.
TGGCTCATATTTGGTGGAGGTCCGAGTCCGAAAGGCTCGAACGATCGATCACTTGGGCCACTTTCACTAGGAACTTCTTAGAGAAGTTCTTTCTTAGCAGCACTAGAGTTTTGATGGAGCAACAATTTCTAGCCCTAAAACAGGTTGATCGTTATTTCTATTATTGGTTTTTGTTACATGTTGTCCATGCAGTGTTGTAACATGAGACTTTCTTGAAACAGGTCTCCAGGTCTGTGGTTGAGTATGCAGCTAAATTTACTAGACTTAGTCGCTTCACAGTTGTTCTTATGGCGAACAAAAAGGACAGGGCTTGTAGATTCATATTGGGGCTTGAGCGAGACAATAAGGTGCAGCTTGTCTCTCTTCGCTTGCGTACTTATGCTGAAGCTCTCGAGGCAGCTCAAGCCCAGGAGCAGGCTCGTGGTGGATTGGCTCCTTCCTAGCAGACTATTCTGCACTCTGTTGCTAGGCCTTCTGATGGGCCTATTCGGAGGCCTTTCCCAGCCCCTCTGGTCAGGACAACTCCTTACTCTTCTGTGGGTTCTCAGAAGGTTGGTTTTTGCGACTTTTGCCGACTTCCTGGGCATAGCGCAAGGACTGCAGGCGTGCCAATCTTCGCTGTTTTGGATGTGGTGCTGCTGACCATTCAGTGCGGGACTGCCCGTAGTTGGCTCTTCCAGCCAGGGGTCCTGTTCAGTAGGTTGCCCCAGCTCGTGGTCCAGTCAGGCCACTGCTTCCTCCGCAGCGCCAGATTGTCGGTCAGAGAACCGCTGCTCCTAGGAGAGGTCAGGCTTTCAACCTGACTGCTGCTGATGCTGAGTCAGCAGAGGGTGTTGTTGCAGGTATATTTTACTTTTATTGTTTTGTTGTTTTTGTTCTTCTTTTGTTTCTTCATTATTTCTTTCATATTTATCCTTCTGCATTTTGCTTTTCCTCACCCTTGTTCATCCATTCTTTTCTCTGTCTCTTTTGATTCTACCTTAGCTGTTGTCCTTGTTTGCTCTTTTCCTGCTCATGTTTTTTTAAATTCTGGGGCAACCCATTCTTTTGTCTCCTCTCGATTTGTGGCTCACCATCAGTTGGAGTGCAGCAACATGTCAGAGGCTTGGAACATTGTGATAGGTGGTGGAGTTGTCATTTGTTCCCAGGAGTGCAAGCAGTGTCCCGTAATTATTGGTAGCACAGATTTCAAAGCCAATCTGATTGTAACTGGGAATTCGGGATTTGACGTTATTCTGGGTATGGATTGGTTGGGTAAAACCCAGGCCATTATTGATTTCTGTGCCAAGAAAGTTGTGTTCCGAATTCCAAATCGCGCAGAGTTTGAGTTCCATGCCGGGGAGATGTGCCTTGGCCGAACTGCAGTTGGTCAGGAGGTTTGTGCGATGGAATTGCATTCATGCTGTGAGGCTGTACCTCCAGTAGTTTGGGATTTCCTAGATGTTTTTCTAGAGGAGTTGCCTGGCTTACCCCCTGATAGGGATGTAGAGTTCGATATTGAAGTTCGGCCGGGTACGGCACCTATATCGAAGAGTCCTTACAGGATGGCACCGGTTGAGTTAGCAGAGCTTAAGGTGCAGATTCAGGAGTTGTTGGATTCGGGGTTCATCAGACCCAATGTTTCGCCTTGGAGTGCTCCAGTCCTTTTTTTCAACAAGAAGGATAGTAGTCATCGACTGTGCATGGATTATCGGGAACTAAACAGTGTTACTGTGAAGAACCAGTATTCGTTGCCTAGGATCGATGATTTATTTGATCAGTTGAGTGGGGCTGCTATTTTCTCAAAGTTGGATCTTCGTTCTGAGTATCATCAAGTCAAAGTGAAGGCAACTGATGTACAGAAGACTGCATTCAGGACTAGATATGGCCACGATGAGTATCTTGTGATGCCGTTCAGGGTTACGAACGCACCTGCTGTATTCATGAGTCTTATAAACCAGGTATTTTCTCAGTTCTTGGATAGATTTTTGGTGGTCTTCATTGATGACATCTTGGTATATTCTCGAAATTGGGAAGATCATGCTGAGCATCTTAGGGTGGTTCTGCAGACTTTAAGAGAGAATCAGCTCTATGGGAAACTCAGCAAGTATGAGTTTTGGCTCGATAGGGTTTCTTTCTTGGGGCACATTATCTCAGGCGATGGTATTTCTGTGGATCCAGCCAAGGTTGAGGCTGTGAAGGATTGGCATGTTCCCAAGTCAGTTTCATAGGTCAGGAGTTTTCTTGGTTTAGCTGGCTACTATCGGAAATTCGTCCAAGATTTTTCGAAGATAGCAGGACCACTGACTAAAGCTGACTGGGAAGGATTAGAAGTTCTGTTGGTCTAAGGCTTACAGTGAGGCTTTTATTGAGTTGAAGAGCGGGTTGACGTCAGCGCTAGTGTTGACTATTCCAGATGGTTTAGGCAGATTTGTAATTCACTGTGATGCTTCGGGTAAGGGTCTTGGAGCAGTTCTGATGTAGAAGGGCCGAGTTGTTGCGTATGTATCAGGGTAGTTGAGGCCGCATGAGAAGAACTATCCGACTCATGACTTGGAGTTAGCGGCAGTGATCTATGCTTTGAAGCTGTGGAGACATTATTTACTTGGGGACCGAGTGGAGATCTTTACAAACCACAAAAGTCTCAAGTACGTCTTCACCCAGAAGGACTTAAACATGAGGCAAAGGCATTGGTTGGAACTTATGGCCGATTATGATATCAGTTTGCAATACCATCCTCGTAAAGTAAACTGCTTTGAGCAGGAGACCGGCAGTTATGTTCCTGACTCAGCAGAGGGAGCTAATTGAGCAGATGCGGAGGTTGGAGTTGGATGTTTTGTTACCGAGTTCTGATCGGAGTTGTTTGGTGCTCCAGCTTCAGTCGTCTCTTGTTGATCAGATTAAAGAGGCGCAGAATGGTGATGCACAGTTGTAGGGTTTTGAGCTGAGGTTGAGTCTGGGTCCAGAATGGACATGGTTATTCATGCTGATGGATCGTTTCATTTTGGGTCCAGGTTATGTGTCCCGAAGGGTGAACTTCGACAGAGATTGCTTGAGAAAGCCCACCAGTCTTCGTATTATATCCATCCTGGTAGTACTAAGATGTATTGGGATTTGAAGCTTCATTTCTGGTGGCATGGTATGAAGGGGGTTGTGGCTCGGCTTGTTGCTCAGTGTTTGATCTGCCAGCAGGTTAAGGCAGAGCATCAGAGGACCGCTGGACTTCTTCAACCGCTTTCAAATCTGGAGTGAAAGTGGGAACATATCACTATGGATTTTGTGACCGCTTTGCCGAGGAGTCCTAAGGGTCATAATGCCATTTGGGTGATTGTCGACCATTTGACGAAGAGTACTAACTTCATTCCTTTTCATGTCGGACAGTCTACTGAGAGCCTAGCTGAGAGGTACATGCAAGAGATTGTCAGACTTCATGGGGTTCCAGTCAGTATTGTATCCAATAGGGATACGAGATTCAGATCTCAGTTTTTAGAGAGTCTTCAGAACAGTTGGGGATTAAATTAAAGTACTGTACAACTTTTCATCCCCAAACTGACGGACAATCATAGAGGGCCATCCAGATTCTTGAGGACATGTTGCAGTGCTGTATGCTTCAGTTCGGTGGATCATGGGAGGACCATTTGCATCTTGTAGAGTTCTCGTACAATAACAGCTTTCAAGCTAGTATTAAAGCTGCACCGTTCGAGGCACTTTATGGGCAGAAGTGCAAATCACCAGTGTGTTAGGATGACATTGGTAAGAGAAAGTTGTTGGGTCTGGAGTTGATTGCTCGGACAGTTGAAGCGGTGGTTCAGATTAGGAAGCATTTTTAGGCAGCTCAGGATAGGCAGAAGCGATGGGCCGATGTCCATCAGAGAGCTTTGGAGTTTGAATTTGAAGACCATGTTTTCCTAAAGGTATCACCTTGGTGGGGTGTCATTCGGTTCGATGGCGGGGGCAAGCTTAGCCCTAGGTTTATTGGACCGTTTGATATTGTGGAGCAAATAGGCAAGGTGGCCTATCATCTTGCATTGCCGCCAGCTTTATCAGGAGTGCACGATGTTTTCCATTTTACACAAATCAAGAGATATATCCGAGATGAGAGCCACGTGATCGACTATTCTGAGTTGACCATTCGGCCGAATTTGACTTGTGAGATTCCACCAGTTGCTATTGTGGATTAGCGGGAGAAAGTGCTTAAGAACAAGGTCATCAAGTTGGTTCGTGTTTCTTGGAATCCTCACTCGCCCGGTGAGTCGACATGGGAGCTGGAGGAGGAGATTCAGCGGAAGTTTCCTCATTTGTTTGAATAGTTTTTTGTTTTGTTCTTTTTAGTTTGTTTTCGGGGTTACCCTATGTATCTTCTTGTTGAATATCGAGGACGAAATTCTTCTTGTTAGGTGGGTAGAATTTGTAACCCATGTTTTCCATTTTATGTAGTTTGAGTGTATTTTTTTCTTTTTCCTTGTATTTGTTTCAGCTTGTATCTTTTGGACCGTATTTTGGATCTTTACTTTTATATAATCTTTTGGTTGATTCTTTGTCTCATTTGAGTTCTTGATTTTGTTGCTATCGGTCTATTTTTCCCTTCTTGATTGATCGAGCTTTATTTTTTATCCCAAATTTTCTATTTGTTCAATCCTAATTATACTGTTCGTGTCCTATTATTTTTTTTAAAACCATTTTGTTTTAATCCAATATACCCATTTCTTTTATACACCTAATATCCACCTAATACCCTATAGTTACCCCCCTTACCCATTATGTTTCCCCTGTACACCCGAAACCCACTTCCCCTGCACCCGACCCGGTTGCACCCCTTTACTGTGCCGCCTCCACCTTCTCCTCTAACCCTAATATTTTCTTTAAACCCATATATAACCCCCCCCCCCTACTCCATGCAGTCACCCAATATCCATCTCCCGTTTATCTCTTTTTCACCCTATGCTCCTCTCCTGATCCTCCTTCTCTTTCGCTCTCATCCCCAACGCCCTGTTCCCAGTGCAGTCTACCTCGGAGTTGCCTAGCTTCGTCCTGACATCGCAACACCTCTGAGCAGCAGTGACAGCACGAGGTGCTGTGCTTCCCCACACGTTCGTCGCGACAGCAGCCACGCCAACGGCTATCGAACCCCGACGCTCCCCTTCCGACCACAGTGCAGACAACAGCAACTGCGAGCAGTAGGCGTGCCGTTTCTGCTGTCCGCCCGTCTTTCTCGCTTTTATGTGCTTTTGCTTTCGTTGGTTCTTGTGGTTGTTCGATCTTTGCCCATTGTTCGGGGGCGTTTCGGAGTTTGTCGTTGTGTTCGTGGGTTGTGCTCATTTTGGATTCGTGGATTCGTAGTCGTTCATGTGTTCGTTGCCGTGATTGCATTCATGGGTGTTCGTTGAGTTCATATTCCGGGAATCAGTTCCCGTTATTCTTTCTTTGCACCGTTTCGCCGTCGTCTTTAAGATAAGTAACTTGTATTTTTTTCTGTGTAATACAAATACTAAATACCGCCTGGAGTATAGTTAGGTTCTAGAGAAAATTTTTGTGTGAAACCCCTTGTTGATATTGTCTCTATTGTGTTGATTCGACCATAGTTGCCTCACAACATACATGACATGAAATAACCTAGGGTTGACCACTTCTTGTATACATGCGTGTTGTTCATATGATATCATGTGCTCGTTTGTGTTATTCATGGTAGACTTGTTGTGGACTTGTGATATACCCTATACTATGTTGTTTGGATATCTAGTACACTATATTCATGTTTGGTTATGATTTGGATGAGTTTTATGTGAACTAGTTAATTTTGGGCATAAGAGATATTTTCAGTTTTGCCGGTTTTCCTGTTTTGATCAGTATTTTAGACCCTATTAAAGTCAGTATACGAAAATATTTTGTGAACATGAACTGTAGAGAATTCTGTCTATTTTCCAACCCTTTTGACAGATCTCGGTTTCGTTTTATGGTTTGTGAGTTATCTCTATTTTACTACAGAGGTGTAAAGAAGTTTTCAGATTTTATTTTCTATGAATCCTGAAGAGTAATCTATTTTTATCATGATGTTAAAAGTATTATTTTGATCCAATATTTTGCACAGTACAACTATAATTGATTGGGATTAACCGTGAATTTTTGTGGATTTATTTGATGAGTTTTACAAACCGTTCTATGTTTCCAAACAATTACTATACGTGCAGAATTTTCATACTGTTAATTAAATAACTTGATTTTCAACCTAATTCCACTTGCTGTTTGTAAACTTTTTTCTGAATATGAAAGTTAGCCTACTGTATCTAGTTTATCAACCTTTTGGTGGATTTGGATTTGGATTTATGGTTTGTGAAATATTGTTGTTTTCGTACTGCAATGTTTATAATTCCAGATTTACAAAACTACTGCATTTTGATGTTTTCTGATTTTGGTTGACTAAACTATTTATATTGGAAAATTATGAAACTTTGTATTCTGATGCTACACATATAGGGGAATACCCCATATTTTTCGTGGATTTAATTAATGAGTTTTCATGTTGTTTTCCTGACTTCGAATACAATCTTCTGATTTCTGACTTAACATATTTTCTAGTTTCAATTAAGTTTTGACTCATGTTTTGGTGAAATACTATATGATTTATATATATTTCCTGGATTCGGCCTGGAGTCTATTTTCCAGATTCTTTGACGGGTCCAAATTTGCATATTTGTAGTAACGGAAATTCCTGTTTTAGTACAGTACTGTCTTGCTGTCCTGAACTAGAATTCTCGTTGTTCTATTCTTTTATAAGTTATCTTTCACATGTGCATGTTTATCTTTCAACCTGAACTTGTTACTTGTTTATACCATATTATTCTTGCCATGTTTTGTACACGCACATGCTTATTTGATAATAATAATAAATAACCAAGCCGTGATTAAAGTGAAAGATTTAATAGTGGAAAATACAGAAACGTATACTCGAAAGGGGATCCACAGATCCTACGTGATGACTTGATACATGATACTTAACACGTGATTACTTGACACTTGCACGCTTAACACGTGATTACTTGCCACTTGCACAAATTGACACGTGATACACGATACATGATACATGATACTTGGAGCTTGGAGCTCGATTACTTGATACATGCCCCTGAGTACACAGCCCTCTATGATCCACTATGAAATCTAAAGCAAAACTGTTTGAATGTATCAACCATGTAGTAAAAACCGGGATGCATGAAGTGCTACCTAGATAGTAATAACTACAAGACTTGACAATGACACTTGAGCATGATACTTGAGACTTGATTACACGATACATGATACTTGATCCTTGACACTTGATACTTGTTTACTTGATATTTGCTACTTGTACTTGATACTCAATACTTGTTACTTGTTACTCGTTTACATGATACTTGTTTTACTTGACACTTGATACATGCTACATATATTTGTTCATCTTGCCATGCTAGTTGTTATATTTTGTTATCATGCCTATTCCATGCTATTTGTTTATCTTTTCTCATGTACTTGTATCCTGCACTACAAGCGGCCCGTAATTTGCATTGACGGAAGTTTGATTTATTTAATTGCAGACCAGGATGATCAGCTACCAGATGGAGTTGGTGATATGAGATATTAGTGCTTGAATTTTGCTATTATTATTCTTGTTGCTTGTTTTGATCAATTGTATTTGATACTTGGATTTATTTGTATTTGACCAATGTGACACAGGATATTGACTTATTCAGATATGGATTATTTGAGATGATAATATATTTTGCTTTCAAGTATTCTTATTGATATTTTGATTCATATATGCATGCTTGGTTGATTCTTTGCTTCCGACTTTGATTATTCTTGTGAAATGTTGTAAAAATTCTGAACAGCCTATGGATGATGAAAATCATTCGCTGGGCTTATTCACGTATCCGTATTTCGTATTCTCTTTTTGGGAAGCGGGGAGTGACAAAAATGTTAACAACATCAATAATAAGAATAACAATAATAATAATACTAATAACAATAACAACAAATATTAATAAAAATAATAACAATGAAAATACTAAAAATGGTAATAATAATAATAATAATAATAATAATAATAATAATAGAATTTGAGATTAACAAGTTCATTAAAATCCAAACATGAATAATATAAAATATAAATAGTTTATCAACTAAAAATAGAAAATATATCGTTATTCAAAGTGAATATAATTGTCGATTATAAAACACTTAGTACAAGATCCGAAATGAATTTAGCGCAAAATAGATTTATAACTAATCAAAATACAGAAAATATTCTGGAAATACGTATTTACGGGAACGGGGGTTACAGGGATCTTACAAGGGGTATATCCCGTTGACAACCTACCTCCGAACCAACAAGATTGGTGACTACGTCAACGTCAAGGATTAATGGCCCGCACTCGAAGTCGAGGTCAACAAGTAGGTATAATCCATTGCAAATCCTAAAGTTTTGATTTTTTATAGCAAAAAGGGGTTCGTTTTGGTGTCGTTGGTAGATTGAGTTGTGAAATGGTGATGATTACAAGTTGTTTTAGAGTTATCGGTAGGTTGATTGAATTTGTGCTTTGTGTGATGTTCATTTGATGATTGAATCTGTGGGAATTTCTGGTTTATTAACTTTTTGTCCTAGAAAATTTCAAATTTTTTTAGATGAAAGTCGAAGGGGTGAGATTAGAAATAATAGGAATTTGCAACCTATATGATAGTTTATCCATTTAATTATATTTATCTTAGGAGTGGTTTGAAGCTGATGAAAAGTTGTGGTAGGGACCTTCTGGAAGATGGTATATATGAATATTTGATGTCAGTGAAGAGTGTGACTAATTCTCCCTTGTTTAATGATTAAGAGGCTATTCGTTGTGCTTGTTAGTTTTAATTGTGCTAATTTGTTGATTTATTGAAATAATATTATTTCAATTGTGCTTGTTCTATATTGTAACTTTTTTTCTTGTTTGAAATGTGTTGTCGTGATTATTTTTAACATAACCTCATTTGGTCTTTTCCCAAATCCTCTCGATATAAGTGAAAAGGGTTAAAAATTAAATTCACAATTGGGACTTCATATGAATTTCAAAAATCAGTAGCAAATTGTCTGTGGCTTACCAAGTATAAGATGTCATCAAGACTCTTTGCATTGTTTACATCTTCTTAGGTTATGTAGGCAGTGATTTTTTCCATCCATTTAACCCATAAATTGTGGAGCTCCACTACATGCTTGATTTCCAATGTGATAATTTATATGACATGTTTTCCTAAGAAATGAGCGGTATCTCGTAATTTGCATAAACTATGAGCCCTGTAGGCTATAGGTTTTGTTGGAATGTATATAATTTGGTTGATTTGTTTAAATCTGGCCTGCCTTATTACCTGGTAAGGGAAGGTGAAAGGGGAAAATGTAATGGTTGGAGAGAATAAAACGGGTGGGCAGGTAGCATTGTCATAATCTAGCTAAAAAAATTACTTCATAAAAGTAATAATAGTTGCATGGTCTATACAAATGTACAAGATATGAGGTGCTCCATAACCATCACAAAAGTAAGAAGATTAGTGTAACAAAATGAGAACATGTTTGAGAATATTGAAACATATCCAAGGAGTCGTCGTCTGACATTTCATGGTTTTCATAATTTGAGTGTTCGTGTTAAATGGGATGCTATATTTGTATTTCTTATGGGACTATTATTTGCTTTAGCTTAGGTGTTATGATGTTCAACTAGTGTCTTGAGTAGGACAGCTTGATTCCCAATATATTGTCATCTTGTAGTTCCTTCAATAAAATTTTAGTGCAGCTTTCTGTCATCGATATATCTCATTTCTATATGTTTTTTTGACTATCTTCTATTTTGCATGATATAGTTTGCAGTATAACTATTTTGTTTGACTTTGTTTATTGATAATTGTTAAGTTATGCCTTACTATTGTTAATCCTCTGGAAATTTTTATTTTTCATTATTTTTTTTTTTTTTTAGGTCTAATTGCTGACGTTGGACCTAACTTCCATCAGGTGAGACTAGTTGGCAATGTTCTAAATATATGATAGGAACATAATGAATATTGTTCTTTAGATTGTATGTTTCACTGATTTAGTTTTATAAGGTGTTTGGTGGGGGTCATAGGATCTGCGCTGGCAATATGCTTGCAAGGATACAATTGTCAGTTATGCTTCACCATCTGTCTCTGGGCTACAAGTGATATACCCACATACTTTGTTTCTCTATAATTAGTAATAGATGTTATTGGATGCATATTGATCAACTTATACTGTGTGACAATCTTTAGGTGGGAATTGCTTAATCCGCATGCAAAGATTGATTACCTTCCTCATCCTAAGCCAGTAAAATGGTGCTGCAATGTCATTCAATAAAATTTAGGACTACAATCAAGGCAACCACTAGCTCCAGTTGGAAGAAGGACAATACTGCTATATGTCTTAAGAATTAAGATGAACAATACTATCTAGCATGTTTAAGTAGAACCCTATGTTTTGTACACACCGTTACAAAGCCCCTGACTTGAACCATCAGTCAAATTCTTTGTATGTGGAACCTTATGGTTGCCTTGTAGTGGTTTGAATGAATTATCTGTTATCCTTACTTACTAAGCTTTGTTTATGTTGTTTCTTGAGCCATGTTTATGTTGCTTCTTGAGCTCTGTTTATGTTGTTTGTGAGCATTATGAGCTTCGTTTATGTTGTTTTCAGACATCCTTAGCTTTGTTTATGTTGTTTGTGAGCATTATGAGATTTTTTTATGTTGTTCCTATACATCTTGAGCTCTATTTAAGTTGTTTATGTTGTTGGTGAGTGATATGGGTCAGGAATAACGTGGCCCATCCTGGGCCACTGGATCCCCTCAGAATGCGCGCTCTTTCTGATCCTTCAGATCTGCCATGTCAGCGTCGGAAAACCGCCCGGAGCTCTGCCACGACAGCCCGGAAACCGCTCCGGCGTCTGCCACGTCAGCCCTATACCGCCCGGCTTTCCACCGCTTCAGCCACTCGGGTAACCGGGTCCGGACCCAACCCCAAACGGGTCTGGACCCGATTGGCTTCCCCTATAAATACCAGACCCTCCCCCATGTCTGCAGGTAATCAATCTTTCTTCCACAAAACCCTAGTTACTGCTACTCTCTCTCAGAGACTAACTAGATCGTAGGAGGGTCTGCCACCGGGACCAACCCCGGTGTTTCTAGACCATCTGCAGGTACACGAGGCCTCGGATCCGAGCCCCCTGATCCGAGCCGAGCATCCAACCTCGCCTCACTCCAGCTCGTCACCGGTACCGTTCGGCCAGCCGAGGGTCGTCTGATTAGGAGCTTCTTCCTTCAAATACAAATCGAGTAAGAACTCACACCTGGTGCATCCACACGTCACCCAGAAACAAACTACATCAGGTTGGCGCCGTCTGTGGGAAAGCTACTTCAGAAGCCGACCCGAGCCCGACCATCAAGGTACCTCGACAGCCGAGCTCTTATGGCCCCCAAAGCCAAGAAGGCTGCTACCTCCGCACCTCGGCAGGACTTGCCCCCGCCAGGTGCCACCGCCGAAGCGCACGCCTCCAATCACGGGGCTCCTCGTCAGGGACCCCAACTGAGTGCCTCCCGTCCAGCCCAGCCCGACTTACGGGGGGTAATCATAAACCGACAGGTTAGCCGCAGCAGGGGAGGGACCGCTTCCAACTCGGCCCCGAACCATCCAAAACCACCGTCTCAAGGGCGGAGGCCAGCGCTCAGCCGCGTCGGACGGCAACCTTCGGCTCGACCGAACCGGGTCGAAGGAGCCCCAGTCACTCACCAGGAGTTCCAGGACTTCCGGAGGGAAATCCTGGGGGCCCTCCGAGGGGCCCCCAACAAGAAGGATGTCCGCCATTCTCAAACCGGGTCGGACGCCGAGGCCAGCGTGTCCCGCCCATCGACGATCCCACCAGAGTACGATGGCGATCTCCTAAGGCGCCTCCAAGAAATGGAGGATCGCCTCGACCACATAGGCGACGGTGGTCCTGGAGCGGCTCAGGGGTACAGACCTGTCCGACCTCCTTTCTCTGCCCTCATCCTCCAAGCGAAAATACCCCAAAATTTCCAACCACCTCAGTTCGAGACCTATGACGGCGAGGGAGATCCTGCTGATCACATGGAGGGTTTCAAAACCCTGATGATGATTCACAGCGCTTCGGATCCACTGCTGTGCTGAGCCTTCCCTGCCACCCTCCGGGGTCCGGCTCGTGAATGTTTCTCCAAGCTAATCCCCGGCTCCATTTACTCCTTCGACCAGCTGGAGGGCAATTTCCTTGCCCACTTTGTCACCAGCCGGAAGGCCGAGAGGACAAGTGCTTCTTTACTTGGACTCAGGCAGAAGGAAGGGGAGTCGCTCAGAGTGTTCGTCCGAAGGTTCACCGCAGAGCCGAGGTCGGTCTCCTCCCTCGATCCTGGCGTCGCCTCCGTGGCATTTCGGCACAACGTCCGTCATGGACAGCTGAAAGCCTCTCTGGCAAAGAAACCCCCCATCGATTTTCTCAACCTCCTCAATAGGGTCGAGAAGTACATCAGGGCAGAAGAGGCCCTAAACCCAGAAGAGTCCAGGGAGGCCCCCGGGAAGGGAAAGCGGAAGGCCGAAAAAGTCGAGCCATCAAAGAAGGCTCCAAGGGACGCGGGCGCCATGAAGAAGGTCCCGCCGGTCCCTCGCTTCGAGAGGTATACCCCACTAACCCAAAATGTGTCCTCCATTCTCTTGGCGATCGAGGATAGGGACCTCGTCCAGTACCCTCCTCGTCCGTCCAACAATACCAGCAAGAAAAGGGATCAGCGGTTCTACTGCCGCTTCCACCGAGACAACGGGCACGACACGGATCACTGCCGTGCCCTGAAAGACGAGATCGAGGCCCTCATTCAGCGAGGGTACCTCCGGGAGTACAAGCGAGAGGAAGCTCGGGGACAGAGGGACACGAGAAACAGGAGGACTCCACCTCCTCCTCGAGCTCCCCGGCAGCTCCTCGAGCGAGAGCAGGAGCTTGATGAGCCTGAGGGCCAAGCCATATTACACTGCATCCACGGGGGGCCCATGGGAGGGGAGTCCAACACTTCCCGCAAGGCATTCATCCGGGATATTAATGCCGTCCAAGGTCCTCTCCCCCCTCATATCCAGCAACTCCCTGTCTCCTTCTCGGGGGTAGACCTGGAGGGGGTGCGGCTCCTTCATTGCGACGCCCTCGTCATCAACCTCAGCATGGCCAATTTTGACGCTCGGCGAATCCTTGTGGACAACGGGAGCTCGGTCAACATTCTGTTTCTCGAAGCCTTCGAGAACCTAAAGCTCTCCCGCGACAAGCTAAAGCCGGCGGGGTACACCTTGCACGGGTTCTCGGGCGTCCCTGTAACAATTGAGGGGATCGTCACGCTAGATGTCATGGTAGGTATGACCCCAAACCGAAGAACCGAGTCCATGGAATTCATGGTGGTGAACGTCAAGGCAGCCTACAATGCAATACTCGGTCGCCCGGGCCTCTGCTCCCTCCAGGCTGTCCCCTCGGCCTATCACCAGAAGATGAAGTTCCCTACCAATACCGGAGTAGGAGTAGTCCGGGGGAACCAGGAAGCTGCTCGCTCATGCTATATGACAGCAATCGGAAGCAGCGTGTTTCCCCTCGACGCCGTCGAGATGCAGCCCCAGAGGACCCAGCCAGAGCCCGAGTCAGCAGACGAGCTGGAAGATGTCTCGTTCGAGACAGGGGATCCGTCGAAGCACTTTCGGGTAAGTTGCTCCCTCACCCCTCACCTTAAGTCCGCCCTCATCACCTGCATTCGCCGCAATGTCGACCTCTTCGCCTGGAAGCCTTCTGACATGCCCGGTATCTCCGAGGATCTCATCATGCACAAACTCAGTGTGATCCCCGGGTCGAAGCTGGTTGTCCAAAAGCGACGTAAGTTCGCCCCGGAGCGATAGCAGGCGGTAAATGCGGAAGTCGACAAGCTCCTGACCGCACGCTTCATCCAAGAGTCAGCTACCCCGAGTGGCTGGCGAACGGCGTCATGGTCAAGAAGGCGAGCGGAAGCTGGAGGATCTGTATAGATTTTACGGACCTCAACAAGGCGTGCCCCAAGGATCCATTCCCCCTCCCCAGCATCGATGCTCTTATCGATGCAACATCGGGTCACGAGCTTCTATCCTTCATGGATGCCTTCTCAGGCTACAACCAGATCCGCATGTTCCCTCCTGACATCGCCAAGACGTCCTTCGTCACAGACCAGGGGCTATACTGTTACAGGGTCATGCCCTTCGGGCTGAAGAACGCCGGCGCCACTTATCAGAGACTCGTCAACCGGGTCTTCAAGGAGCAAATCGGGCGCAATATGGAGGTGTATATAAACGACATGCTCGTCAAGAGCCAGCGGGGGGAGGATCACGTCGCCGATCCAGAGGAGGCCTTTGGGGTCCTTCGAACCCATAACATGAGACTCAATCCGGCCAAGTGTGCTTTCGGCATCTCCTCGGGAAAGTTTCTTGGCTTCATTGTCAGCCAGCGAGGCATCGAGGCGAACCCCGAAAAGATCCAGGCCATAATAGACATGGCCCCTCCCAGGAACATCAAAGAGGTCCAGCGGCTGACGGGAAGACTGGCGGCCATCGGCCGTTTCATCTCCAAGTTTGGAGAGAAGTCTCTTCCGTTCTTCAAAGCCCTGCGCGGCACCGGAGGGTTCGAGTGGGGTACCCAACAGCAAGAGGCCTTCGCCCAACTGAAGGAGTACCTCGCAAACCCACCCCTCCTCAGCAAGCCCGAACCGGGAGAGCCACTCTGGCTCTACCTGTCAGCCTCGGAGAAGGTGCTCAGCGCCGTTCTCGTTAGGGAGGAAGAAGGATCACAGAAGCCTCTATACTATGTCAGAAAGGTCCTGCTCGACGCCGAGACCAGATACTCTCGGATGGAGAAAGTAGCGTACGCCTTGGTCATGGCCTCGCGAAAACTCCGTCCATATTTTCAATCTCATTCGGTCCAAGTACTGACAGACCAATCCCTGAAGGCCGTGCTCTACAAGCCGGAGAGCTCGGGTCGACTCGTCAAATGGTCGATCGAGCTCAGCCAGTATGACATTGGCTATCAACCCAGAACAGCCATCAAGGGGCAGGCCCTCGCAGAATTCATCACGGAATGCACCATCTCCGAGCATCCCGCAAGCAAGGAGGCCGACCAGACGTGGGAAGTTTACGTCGATGGCTCCTCCTGCGAGGCGGGTAGCGGAGCTGGCATTATTCTATGAGGCCCCAGGGGCGGATCTAGGATTGAAATGTGAGGGGGGGCTGGAAATTTTTTTTGCACAAGATAACATGCAAAATATATATAAAGTTGTTATAGATACTAGAGAAGTAAAGTTGTTATAGATACTAGATAGAATAGAGTTGAGCTTGGGCCCAAAAAAATAAATAGAAGGCTCAAATATATGTGGGGTGGGCTTCAAAATATATTTGGGGTGGGCTTTAAAATTTTTTTGGGGGGGCTGAAGCATAATTCACACTACTATACCAAAAAAAAAATTACTACCAAATATTAAATGTTGGGGGGGGGGCTGTAGCATACCCTAACCCCCCCTGGATCCGCCCCTGCGAGGCCCAGATGGTTTTCTTCTCCAATACTACCTCCGCTTCAACTTCCCGGCCTCCAACAACAAGGCCGAGTACGAGGCCATGATCGCCGGGCTCACCCTGGCTCATCAGGACGGCGCCAGACAGATCAGGGCTTTTAGCGACTCCCAGCTCATGGTCAACCAGATCACCGGGGAGTACGAGGCCCGTGACGATCGAATGGTCCGGTACCGAGTTGTAGTTCGACGCCTATTGACGTCCTTCGACGAGTCGGCTGTTTTGAGGATCCTCCGGGAACAGAATGTCCATGCTGACGCCCTGTCAAAGCTGGCTTCCTCATCCTTCAAAGGTCTCGACCGCACGGTCCTGATCGAAGTCATGTTGAAACCAAGCATCGAAATCCCAGAGGTCCTGTGTATTGAAGACGGAGCACCCCCCGACGACTGGACCACTCTTATTAGGCGATTTCTCGTCAAGGGAGAGCTCCCCGAAGATCGAGTTGAGGCAAGACGGGTCAGGGCCCGAGCAGAAAGATTCACAATGATCAACTCAACACTCTTCAAAAGGTCCTACACAACCTCGGATGGCCGACCCTATCTCCGCTGCCTCACTCCAGATGAAGCCAAATATGCTCTCAAGGAGCTACACGAGGGGATCGGCGGATGTCACATGGGAAGCCGCTCGCTCGCGCGGAAGGCTTTGAATCACGGGTACTACTGGTCCACCATGTTGCAAGACGCCCTAACCCTTGTCAAGAAATGTGGTCCCTGTCAAAGGTTCTCGCCCATCAAAAAGGGCTCCGCAAGTAAACCTCCGGTCCATGGCCAGTCCGACCCCCTTTGCAATGTGGGGGATGGATCTGATAGGCCCCTTTCCAAAGGCAACAGGGCAATGAAAGTTTCTCATTGTGGCGATCGACTACTTTACAAAATGGATCGAGGCAGCGCCATTAGCTGTAGAACCCCGTATTTTCAAATATTATTTTAAAGATTTGAAAATGAATTAAAATGATTTTCTGGAAGATTTAATAAATATATATTTTTTTAAAGAGTTATCTTTTACACGTGCAAAACACTTGCAAATAGTTTCTTGAGAAGTTCAAAGTCAAATTTTCTTTATGGAAAATTATTATTTAATATTTAGGATTTATTTATTATCAGATTTTTCTGAAATTAAATGGATCTATTTGCAAATTTTGAGAAAAGAAGGACCTTTTTGCAAATTTGACATTTTTAGGGGTTAAAATGCAAAATCTATTTTCTGGACGTTTTGAACAGTACCGGTTGAGATTAATGAGTATAATTTAATTTTAAATCCTAATTTAAATGAGTTTTATTGAGTTTCCAAGAATAGAGCTATATATGTAAGTTATGTTTTGGAAGGACTATTTTGCAAATGCATTTCTAAAACCCTAAATCATTATTTCCGGTCTATAAAAGTGGGTGTGCAGCCGTCATTCGCTGCACAACATTATATTTTGTGATTTTTTAGGATCAAGAGGAGGATTTTGGATCTCACAAAAAGGGAGACTTTCTTGTCGGATCTCTTCATTTCTAAGGTGAGTGATATGAACTTTGTTTTGTGGTTTGATTTATGTGAACGATTGTTTTGTTGGTTGTTTGGCATGTTTATTTATTTAGTGTATTTTTGTATGAGAACTATGCAATGGTTATTGTTGAATTATGTATGTGAAATCTATGAACGTTTAGTAGATCTAGATTGATGAATTCTTTATTGCTTGAAAACATGTTTAAGATTTGAGTATGGTTGTGATAATAAGGGATCGGATGGATGAACATCTGGATCTCGCAGATACAAATCAGATTTGGTTTTGAGTTGTGGAAGATATTTAGTATTGAGAAATCCTAATGGAAGAATTAGGAGTTAAGAATATGAGAATTAAGTTTTGAGATAATCGTTGATTTGAGGAAATGTATCAATAATGAGGATTTTTTGAGATTGTCAATTTTACCTAAATACAAATTATTTTAGTAAACAATGATTACTTTTGGAAAACCCTAATTTCGATTATCATGTAGAACCAAAATTATGCAGTCTGTAGGCCAACAGTCGACTGGCAAACCTTTCAGTCGACTGGTACGACCCAGCTGCTATGATCTTTAGTTTCCTTGAAAATCTGCTCTGGACAGTCGACTTAGACCCTTTTCAGTCGACTGTCACACTTAGAATTTATTTTTCAAAGTTATCGTAGATTTTTTTCTGGTAAGTCGACTTATGACTTTTTAAGTCGACTTATAATCTCTTTTAAGTCGACCTATGACCTTTTAAGTCGACTTATAACACTTAGAATATTTCTTAAAGATTTCTGGAAGTTCTCTCTGGTAAGTCGACTTATGTTTTTATAAGTCAACTTATGATCTGGTAAGTCGACTTATGTTTTTATAAATCAACTTATAATCTGGTAAGTCAACTTATGATTTTTATAAGTCAACTTATAATACTTAACTTATTTTCTTAAAATTACTGGATTTGTAATACCCCGTATTTGCAGCGAACAGTCGACTGGTCCATGTAGCAGTCGACTACTACTGCATAGTTGGGCTGGATTGGGCCAGATTTGAGAAGGATTTGAGAAATTTAGTCCCACATGGGAGGTGCACAAAAACTAATTTGAGTATAAATATAATTAGCCAATGATCAAGAGTCACCTAATTGGTTAACCACCTTTTGAAAGGCAGCCTGTGGTGAGCAGTTGTACTACATATGTATCTAATTTGTCTTCTAAAAATATTAAATTTGTCTGAGTATTGGGGCGGGGCGTTACAAATGGTATCAGAGCCGACTTTCGACACCGGGTGTAGTAGAGGTCAGTATGATCTGCGGTGCTGAGAGTCATTGATCTCTGGGGTCGGGTATATTCTGCGGTATTGAGAGTCACAGGTAGTGATTGATAGCCGGGTATCCGATCTGCGGTGTTGAGAGTGATTGATCTCCGGGATCTAGGAATATACTACATCGGCTAGAAAGGGCGGATCCTACACTAGATGTGTGCCCTGTACTCAGAGAGGACGCTGATTTCTAAGGTGGGGTGTATGTAATACCCCGTATTTGCAGCGAACAGTCGATTGGTCCATGTAGCAGTCGACTGCTACTACATAGTTGGGCCGGATTGGGCCAGATTTGAGAAGGATTTGAGAAATTTAGTCCCACATAGGAGGTGCAAAAAAACTAATTTGAGTATAAATATAATTAGCCATTGATCAAGAGTCACCTAATTGGTTAACCACCTTTTGAGAGGCAGCCTGTGGTGGGCAGTTGTACTACATAGTATCTAATTTGTCTTCTAAAAATATTAAAATTGTCTGAGTATTGGGGCGGGGCGTTACAGGATTTCCCTCTGGACAGTCGACTGGTGAGTTTTGCAGTCGACTGTAGACACTTAGATCTTACTTCTTAAAGATGTTAGTTTTCACTCTGGACAGTCGACTGGTGACCTTTTGCAGTCGACTGGTACTGATACTTTTCTAAGGTGTTTTGATGTTCTTTAAACGACTATTTCTTTAAATGTTTTGGATCTATAATCTACCCTTATAAATATTATTCTTCTATAGAACATACGTTTTCAATATATTTTATTGTTGAATTTGGATTATGGAATTTATTAAAGACTTGGGTTTGTTGAGTGGAGAGATTTCTCCTTTGACCGTTTGACGATGGATTAGTGAGTTATGGACACATTGAGAGTCACTGATCTCTGGGGTCGGGTATACTCTGCGGTGTTGAGAATCACTGATAGTGATTGATAGCCGGGTATCCGATCTGTGGTGTTGAGAGTGATTGACAGTCGGGTATATTCTGCGGTGTTGAGAGTCATTGATCTCCGAGGTTGGGTATACTCTGCGGTGTTGAGAATCACTGATAGTGATTGATAACCGGGTATCCGATCTGCGATGTTGAGAGTGACTGATAACCGGGTATCCGATCTGTGGTATTGAGAGTGATTGATAGTCGGGTATATTCTGCGGTGTTGAGAGTCATTGATCTCCGGGGTTGGGTATACTCTGCGGTGTTGAGAATCACTGATAGTGATTGATAACCGGGTATCCGATCTGCGGTGTTGAGAGTGACTGATAACCGGGTATCCGATCTGTGGTATTGAGAGTGATTGATAGTCGGGTATATTCTGCGGTGTTGAGAGTCATTGATCTCCGGGGTTGGGTATACTCTGCGGTGTTGAGAATCACTGAGGGTGATTGATAATCGGGTATCCAATCTGCGGTGTTGAGAGTGACTGATAACTGGGTATCCGATCTGTGGTTGATAGTCGGATATATTCTGCGGTGTTGAGAGTCATTGATCTCCGGGGTTGGGTATACTCTGCGGTGTTGAGAATCACTGAGAGTGATTGATAACCGGGTATCCGATCTGCGGTTTTGAGAGTGACTGATAACCGGGTATCCGATCTGTGGTTGATAGTCGGGTATATACTACTTGTACCTTCTTCTTCTATTGCACCCTATTACATGAAGACGTTAAGGGCTTGCTCCGGACCTATGTAGAATGGGATGCATAGACTCCGACAAGTACGCATTAGAGAGTCAGCATATAGAAATTGTGTTTTCTTGACTTGGTTTATGCATGTGTATTCCTGTTTTCTGCAACTACCACTTAGTTAAGCAACACTTGATGTTTTCATGTTTTCCTGTCATTTCTTACTTCACAATACATGTTTAGTACATGTTTCTCTCGTTCAGTACATGTTGTTTAGGAATCCATGCTTATTGTTTATTTATGTTGTTGCTTGTTTATGTCACTCACACCATTTATGGCTGACCCCTTTAATTTTGGGGGTTAGGGATCATCTCTAGCCTCATGTGTTGCAGGTTGTTGCTTAGAGTTTGGAGGTTTGGATGCTTGAGATAGTTTTGAGATAAGCTGATGTAATAGAGCCTTGTGTAAAACAATTGTAAAAAGAAGTGTTTTAAAAAGAATGTTTTAATTCAAGGTGTTTGTATTTCCGCTGCATTTGAACAAGATTGTTGTAATAAAAGTTTGGAATAAAATTATTTGTGTTTTTGGGCTATGTGTACTGTTACATTGAAGTTGATGCTGGGATTGTGCCACGTATTTTCTAAGATATTATATTAGAAATTCGGGGCGCTACATTAGCAACGATCACCGAGCAACAGACTCAACAATTCTTCTGGAAGCACATCGTCTGTCGGTTTGGGATCCCTCAAGTGCTCGTCACAGATAATGGGACCCAATTCGCAGGTAAGCATTTCCGCAAGTTCTGCGAAGACCTCGGGATCCAGCAGCGCTTCTCCTCAGTATGTCATCCCCAGTCCAACGGGCAGGCGGAGAACGCAAACCGTCAGATCCTCGACGGACTCAAGAAGCGACTCGATAATTCCTCTAAGGGGTTATGGGTCGACGAACTACCAAGTGTTCTTTGGGCCCACCGAACGACGAAGAGGATCTCGACAGGGGAGTCGCCCTTCAATCTGACGTACGGCGCAGAGGCCGTCATTCCCTTGGAAATAGGGATCCCCTCTCCCCGGATCATGGCCTTCGACGAGGCAAGTAACTCTTTATAGCTACGAGCCGACCTGGACCTCATTGACGAGGTCAGGAAGAAGTTGGCCATTAGAAGAGGTATCTACCAACAAAGGATCGAAAGGTTCTACAACAAGAGGGTGCGCCCAACTGACATCAAACTCAGAGATCTTGTCCTCCAAAAGCTTAGGGTTCGGCGCTCGGATAACAGCGCGAGCCCAAAGAGCTTCCCTTACAAGTTTAGGGTTCGACGCTCGGATAACAGCCCGAGCCCAAACAGCTTCCCTTACAAGTTTAGGGTTCGGCGCTCGGATAACAGCACGAGCCCAAACAGCTTCCCTTACAAGTTTAGGGTTCGGCGCTCGGATAACAGCGCGAGTGATGAACACATTATTATTCACTTTTAGAGCAATAATCTTAATATAATTAGACATTTAAAAGCTCTATATATGGTATTTAACTCTTATTCTCTCTTTTCCATAGGAAACAGCGTAAAACAGCAAAACGAAGCAGATTCAGGACTTCAAAGATGATACACAGAAAAATGCAGAGGAACAGTCGACTTATTCCCAAGAGCAGTCGACTGGCCTGATCAAAGATAAAATCTTCAGAAGTCTCAACTCAGTCGACTGGTTCGAAGACAAGTCGACTGGTCTGCGGCGGAGTAAACAGATAAGATCTTCAAAGATACACCTGCATCTAATTTCAAATCTACTTGGATCAAGATTTTATACAAAGAATCAAATCTAAAGACAGGGTATTTCCAAGTGGACGTGGTGAACAGATAAGGAAGGAAAGGAGAAAAGAGAAAGATATTAATCATCAAATAAAATAAAGAAGGATTTTCCTGAAAAAGTGGAAACCCTAATTCTCAGTCGTACTCTATAAATATCAGAAGAGATCAACTTGGGGATCATCATATATATATCTCTGGGAAGCGACTCAATCACCAAGTTCCTGAACAAACATCGAGAGCATCACTCCATCAACATCGAAGAAGGAGAGAGAAGATCCAGCAACCAGAAGGCAGTCGACTGTGTGACAGCCAGCCGACCATATTGCCGGAATCCATTAGTTTATTTCTTCTTCTCTCTTTATTCTTTTATGTTGATCATGTATTCAAACTTGTTAAGCAATAAAGTTATTATTATGTGGAACTAATTTCGTAGTTGGGTAGATCGAAACCGTAGTTATGTAATGCTATTTTCTTCTGAACTCTTCTATGTTACTTATTGATTGAATCTAATTGAATTGGTATAGGTTTATGATAGTCAAACTAGTTTTCAAGACTGAGAGTAGTCGACTGAGGTGAGAGCCAGTCGACTGACAAACAGAGCTTGAGAATATCAAGTTTGTGTTACCATTCATCTGAATCTGTTATATGAGCATATTGAGACGACCCGTATCTCGTGCTCATAATTTGTAACAAAAGAATTTTTAGGGGTTCTTGGTTCAATCAACTTAGAGGATCTAGATCTGATACCAATTTCTAGAACTTTAAGTGTTTGTTCGTTTCCACTGTTCTTATGTTTTCTCTAAGTATAACTTAGTAGATACCATGCTAGATACTTACGGAAAGAAACGAATTAGAGTAGATACCATGCCTAATTCTTGGCTTAGGGAAACATTACTTTAAGGAGTAGATACCATGCCCTTGAAGTGAACAAACATGAGTAATTAGAAGTAAGTTCAGAAGGTAGCTTAGCATTATTAACTATTGGTGGAGATCAACAACCCAACTATTCAAGAGATATTTGTGATTCAACACCTCTCATCTTAGTTTTAATCTTTTAGTTCTTTTAGAATATTACAACAACTCTTCTTCATTTTTATTATTAGTTTTATTGATTAGTAAGTTGAGGTCTACAATCTCTGTGGGATCGACCCTTGCTATTACTACGATTCTATAAACGATTCGTGCACTTGCGAGGTTTTATAATTTGTGTCTAGTTAGTCTATTTATTTAGGTAGCTAGATTTCCAACAACAGCGAGCCCAAACAGCTTCCCTTACAAGCTTAGGGTTCGGCGCTCGGATAACAACGCGAGCCCAAATAGCTTCCCTTACAAGCTTAGGGTTCGGTGCTCGGACGGCTCGGTCTGATTGGTTTTCTGATAACGTGCATCCAATCAAACAACTCTGTTTCAACCACGCCCGCACCATCTCCACCCGAGAACATGTGCAGGAGCTCGGCGTCGACCCCGATCAAGACGGGTGCCTTCTCCAAGGCACCGCGACCTTGACGCTCGGCGGCGACCCTCTGCTACGCCTGCAGTTGCCTTTCTCACCGGTATGGGGGCTCGGCACCCGTCCCTCGCTCGGTTTGGGCTCCTTGAAGCCCATCAACCTATGTACGAGGCGACATCCGCCAGCCACGCCCGCACCGTCTCTTCCGGAGAACATGTGCAGGAGCTCGGCGTCGACCCCGATCAAGGCGGGTGCCTTCTCGAAGGCACCGCGACCTTGACGCTCGGCGGCGACCCTCTGCTACGCCTGCAGTTGCCTTTCTTACCGGTATGGGGGCTCGGCACCCGTCCCTCGCTCGGTTTGGGCTCCTTGAAGCCCATCAACCTATGTACGAGGCGACATCCGCCAGTCACGCCCGCACCGTCTCTCCCTGAGAACATGTGCAGGAGCTCGGCGTCGACCCCGAGCAAGGCGGGTGCCTTCTCCAAGGCACCGCGACCTTGACGCTCGGCGGCAACCCTCTGCTACGCCTGCAGTTGCCTTTCTCACCGGTATGGGGGCTCGGCACCCGTCCCTCGCTCGGTTTGGGCTCCTTGAAGCCCATCAACCTATGTACGAGGCGACATCCGCTAGCCACGCCCGCATCGTCTCTCCCTGAGAACATGTGCAGGAGCTCGGCGTCGACCCCGAGCAAGGCGGGTGCCTTCTCCAAGGCACCGCGACCTTGACGCTCGGCGGCGACCCTCTGCTACGCCTGCAGTTGCCTTTCTCACCGGTATGGGGGCTCGACATCCGTCCCTCGCTCGGTTTGGGCTCCTTGAAGTCCATCAACCTGGGTACGAGGCGACATCCGCCAGCCGCGCCCGCACCGTCTCTCCCTGAGAACATGTGCAGGAGCTCGGCATCAACCCCGAGCAAGGCGGGTGCCTTCTCCGAGGCACCGCAACCTTGACGCTCGGCGGCGACCCTCTGCTACGCCTGCAGTTGCTTCTCACCGGTATGGGGGCTCGACATCCGTCCCTCACTCGGTCTGGACTTCTTCAAGCTCTTCAACCAAGGTTTGAGGCGACATCCGCCAGCCACGCCCGCACTGTCTCTCCCTGAGAACATATGCTGAAACTCGGCGACGATCCCGAGCAAGGCAGGTGCCTTATTCAAGGTACCACGAGCTTGACGCTCGGTGGAGACCTCGACACTCTTGCAGATGGTTCTCACAAGCATAGGGGCTCGACGAACCGAAGCACCATGCTCGGTCCCGACCCAGTGTTGACAAAATTTTATTAATGTTTAGAGCGTCCGCCTTCGGCAGACGCCCCGAGCCTCGTGTCGAATTATTGACCACCCTCTCACCCGCGAACAACCCGGGGTTTTATGGCTTTGACCGGCCTAAACCCCGAATTGTTCGAGGCTGGCAGGGGGGACATCGACTCGCTGCTCTCTCCGTCCCAGAAAAAATGCCCCGAGCCTTCGAGCTGTTCAGCTGACCCTCCTCTCGCCCCCGAACAACTCGGAGTTTCCGGCTCTTACGAGCCCAAAACCTCGAATTGTTCCCGGATGGCAGAAGAGCCACCACGCTTCGGCTCCCCCCAAC
The DNA here is from genome assembly GCA_017893485.1 of Hemerocallis citrina. Taxonomy (NCBI): domain Eukaryota; kingdom Viridiplantae; phylum Streptophyta; class Magnoliopsida; order Asparagales; family Asphodelaceae; genus Hemerocallis; species Hemerocallis citrina. The sequence continues at coordinate 263,428,854 of CM030364.1, forward strand.
CTCCCGAATCGATCGATCGGCACACCGCTCACCAACTAACCACCCGGGGTCTCACGGCCCTAACGGCCTGAACCCCGAATAGTCCGAGGGTGATCGGTGTGCCTCCGATCCGGAGTACTCAGAAACATTGTATTCTCCGGGCGCCCGCCTTTGGCAGGCACCCGAGTCAGATGGCTCACTGCCTGACAACCAACGAGGGGAGTGGGGGATTATATAGCCCCCTGAGGCCCTCATTTATTGCGTCTGGGAATGCGAAACGGCGGAAGGCGAAACGTCGCCATAAATACTCATGGGAATGCGAAACGTCAACAGTCATTGCTTATCGAAAAGCTAACCGTCGCCACCATCGCGCCCGTTGCAATGGGCCACCTTGGAGCCGACCCCTGCGCAACTAGCCCGGCAACCGCCCCTAACAATCGAGGTGATCAAAGCGTGAAAAATCAAAGATTCTTATTCATTACTCATTGCTTACAACTCAATGAACGTCGTTACAAATACAAAGAAAAAAGAAGGCTCACAACTCACTTGCACTCGCCAGGGAACTCAAATTCAGGGCTCCTATCGTGCTCGGTGGGGCCGACCAGGGAAGACACTCCCGCCACTGAGCTCCCCGCATCATTCGGCTGGGCCTCGACCAATGAAAATGGCAGCGACCGCCCCAGGGTAGAGTTGCTCGCCTCTTCAATCAAACCCGCACCCAACATGAGCTTCAGCCGGCGAACCTCTAATTCCTTCTCCACAACGGTCTCACGAAGAAAAGACTCCGAAGCCGAGCGCCCGCTAGAGGCATCCGAGGCAGACCAGTCCGTCTCGATTACCCACCAGTCCCAGTCGGCTACGACTTTCTTCAGACGGGCCACCTCTAGGCCGAGCTCCCTTGACTTGTTCAGAAAGTAATTCTTGGCGGCCTCTCGGTCCCGAGCCAGCTTTCGTTGGTGAGCCAAAACGGGGTCGGCGTTCCGAGTCCCACGCGTCTACCAAAAGATAAAAACAAATATCACAAAAAACACTAGTCTTGAAGGGTTGGCCTAAAAAGTATATTTCATTTCTTTCAAAAGTTGGATACAAAAGCCGTGGTGGCCAGTCCGCTCTAGGCATTTACATCAAAAACAAAAAGAACAAAAACAACTATCTATTCTTGGGGGTCGGGTTGCACCTCGTCATCGCCCTGGGCTCCCCTCGTCTCATCACCGCCAGGGGTCGGAGGCAAGTCCGCACGCCATCCGTAGCAGAGGTGGTCGACGTTCTGCTCGGGGTAGATCTCCCTAAAGTGGGACTTGGCCTGTTCGTACGCCTCGTCCTGCGCTGTCATCACGGTCTCCCCCAAAACCGCCTCCATCTCCACCAGGGCTTTCTTCCCCTTCTCCGCCTCGGCCGTGACCTTCGCCAAAAGATCCTCTCGGTCCTACTTATGGATGTTGCAGAGCGACTCTATCTGGGCTTCGTGAATGAGCACTTGGGTCCAGGCCGCTTTCAGATCCTCCGTGACCTTATTTAGCTCCCGAAGGTACTTCTCCGCATTTTTCTTCTCAAGGAGTATCTCCCTCTCCAGGCACTTGTGGAAGTGCTGGCCGTGGAGCATCGCATGTTCGAAGAGAGATCAAAATTAGTAATAGTTCCAAGCTAAGTCAAAAAGCAGAGCCGAACCGACTTACCGAGAGGTGTGCCTGGGCCCACCGCATATAGGCCTGGTCGGCCGTCTGCACCGCCAAGGCCATCCCATCGCGCTCGGTGATGGCCTTCGAGACGAACTCCATTGATACGGGCCCGTCGAGAATAGAATCCCCCTTCACAATCGACCAGTCAGGAACAAAGGGCATCGTACCCATCCTTCCCACCATCTCCGCGGCACTCGGTCGTATCGGGGGGAGCCCTTTTTCCGGGGTTTCCACGGTCTTGCCCGAGCCGCCCGCAGCGTCTCGAGCCGATCGTGACGAGTGGGAGTGGTGTGAGTGGTGCGAGTGGTGCTTCTTTTGCTTCTTCACCGGGGATTGCCCCTCGGCCGCCGAGGCAGGCGCCTGGGAGGACCCTCCGGCTTACGCAGCCTGGGCGGCCAGCTTCTTCCTCTCGGCCGCTATACGCTCTTGCTCCTCCTTCTTCTTCTTCTCCACCCTCGCCTTCTCAGCCACGGCGAGCAATAACTTCTTGGCGTTCTCCTGTTGTGCCGACATCCCTGCAAAAAGATAAGAGAGGAGCTAACGTTAACACGAAGGCTGAAATATGAACAAATGTGGAAAGAAACATACTAGGGTCGGCGGGACTCAGTCCGGCCCTCGCGAGGTGAATCTCGGTCACTCGAGGCCATGTGATGTTGTGACCCCCCACTATCGCCTCCACCTTCTCCCACTCCTTGGCCGACAAGTCGCTCTTCTTCGGAGGCTTGTGTCTCGGCTTCACAAAGCTCCACTGGGTAGGGATCTCCCAAGACCCGTCGGTCCGAACCACAAAGTACTTGCCCCTCCACCCCTTTATCGAATCCGGATGGCCGTGCATCACCTTCTTGTGCAGCCTCGGTGAGAAGTAGAAGATCCCCTCCAGATCTCCGAGCGAACCAATTCCAAAGATGGCCCGGAAGTACGTCAATCTCGGCTTTACCCCCTTCTCTTGGCATTTCAGAATAAAGCAAACAAGATGCTTCCAAGAGTTCAGACCGTACTGCATAGGGCACAGTCCCGCCCAGTTCAAGACCCTCTTCACAAAAGGGTGCAGGGGCAATCTCAGTCCCGAGAGGAAGGCGTCCTCAGGGAACATGCAGTAGCCCGGGGCCAGAACTGTGGTAGGGCGGATACCGGGGATTGGAAGGAGGAGCTCATACTCGTGTGGAATGAAGTAGGCAAGCCGCAAAACATTGAGATACTTCGGCTTCAAGTTACTGGGGATACCGTCCGCACGAATCTTCACCCGAGTGTCTTCGCTCGGCATGGGAGGGATCGGTTGGATGTCCTTAACGTCGTCAGGGTACATACGAATCGATACTGGATTCCTGAAGGTGACCGGGGGAACATCGAGACCCGATCTCGGCGCGTACTCGTCGGGCGAGGAAGGACTGTGGGGAATTGTCATGGCTTTCTTCTTTCTACGAGGGCGAGCCTTACGCTCGGGGGACAGCGTCGACAAAGGGGGTAGTGGAGGAAGATCTTCTCCGACCCCAGTCGGCCCCCTAGCCATGCTCTGACCAGCCTCCTGTTCATCGACCTCCTCCTCCTCGTCTCCCTCGTCTTCCTCGTCACCCTCGGCGACCTGCTCATCTTCGTCCCCCTCCTCCTCATCATCATCCATCTCCTGATCCGGTTCCTCCTCGTCCTCATCCTTGCTATCCCCCTCATCCTCTTCCTCCTCGTCACCCTCTTCCATGGGCTCCTTCCCCGATCTTCTGGACCTCAACAGGGACACCACAAAGACAACAACGTCACCACCGTCTGAACCAGGGTCGGTAAGAACCTCCTCCTTCACCTTGTACTTGCTCAGGGACGATGACGTTTCCTGCTCTGATTCCTCCGCAGAACGACTTGACGAGCTAGCCTCGGATCCGGACTAAGTTCGTGACATTACTAAGAGAAAAATACTAACCTGGAGCGTAGAAAGTTACGATCACCGAAAAATCTACCGATGGCAAGTAAGATTCCTGCCCTTGTTGAAAATTGGAAAGTGAGTAATAAAATGAAGATGGAGAAATGAGGGAGGGGGATGGGGTTTTAAAGAGGAAAACGACTCCTCGATTTTTGCAAAAAAAGATCTGGCCGTTGGATCTTAATTGACAAGATCCAACGGCTACCAAGATAAGGGAGCGCTTTGATCTTTGCGCCCGTGACGTCAGCAATAATCATGAAATTACCCCACTACCCTCCACCTTTTTCTCTCCAAGAATGCTTTTTTCGACAAGTCAGAAGGGTCGACGCTCGGATAGAAGCGCAAGCCAATAAACTCCCCTTCTATTTTCACAGAAGGGTCAACGCTCGGATGGAAGCGCGAGCCAGTAATTCCCCTTCTATATTCACGGAAGGGTCGACGCTCGGTGGGGGCTCGGAGCTCGGATAGCATCGCGAGCCAATAATTCCTCTTCTATCTTACAGAAGGATCGACGCTCGGATAGCATCGCGAGCCGATAATTCCTCTTCTATCTCACAAAAGGGTCGACGCTCGGATGATACCGCGAGCCATACCGCCTTGTATTTTCTCAGTTCCGGCTCGGAGCTCGGTTGGCGTCGCGAGCCACTAATTCCTCTTCTATCTCACAGAAGGGTCGACGCTCGGATGATACCGCGAGCCATACCGCCTTGTATTTTCTCAGTTCCGGCTCGGAGCTCAGATGGCACCGCGAGCCACTAATTCCTCTTCTATCTCACAGAAGGGTCGACGCTCGGATGAAACCGCGAGCCATACCACCTTCTTCTTTCTCAGTGGGGGCTCGGAGCTCGGATAGCATCGCGAGCCAATAATTCCTCTTCTATCTCACGGAAGGGTCGACGCTCGGATGATACCGCGAGCCATACCGCCTTGTATTTTCTCAGTTCCGGCTCGGAGCTCGGATGGTGCCGCGAGCCACTAATTCCTCTTCTATCTCACAGAAGGGTCGACGCTCGGGTGAAACCGCGAGCCATACCATCTTCTTTCTCAGTGGGGGCTCGGAGCTCGGATAACATCGCGAGCCGATAATTCTTCTTCAATCTCACAGAAGGGTCGACGCTCGGATGATATCGCGAGCCATACCGCCTTGTATTTTCTCAGTTCCGGCTCGGAGCTCGGATGGCGCCGCGAGCCACTAATTCCTCTTCTATCTCACAGATGGGTCGACGCTCGGATGGAGCCACGAACCATACCACCTTCTTCTTTATCGGTGGGGGCTCGGAGCTCGGATAGCATCGCGAGCCAATAATTCCTCTTCTATCTCACAGAAGGGTCGACGCTCGGATGAAACCGCGAGCCCCAACAACCCTCCTCTATTTCAGGGGGCTCAGAGCTCGGATGGCATCCCGAACCCCAACTGCACTCCTTGGTTCAAAAGGGGCTCGGCGCTCGGATAGTACCCCGAGCCCCAAATGCCCTCAGGTGTTAGGAGGGGCTCGAAGCTCGGATATAATCGCGAGCCCCATCAGCCCTCCCCTTATCACAAAGGGCTCGGAGCTCGGATGGAATCACGTGCCCCTCTAAGCCCTCCTCTTGCCCAAAAAAACTCGTCTGCCGACCCATGGCGCTTGACGAACCGAACTCCAAAAGAAGACCTCGCCTCCTCCTCACTCTTCCAACTAGCGAGGAGCTCGTCTGCCGACCCCTTATGCTCAAAGAAATGGAGACCCAAAAGACAACCTCGCCTCCTCCTCGCTCTTCCAAATAGCGAAGAGCTCGGCTATTGACCCCCTGAGCTCGGCTGCCGACCCTTGGCCCTCAGAACAAAACGAGCCCCCAATGAGATCTCGGCGTCACCTCGCTCTTCCAACTAGCGAGGGGACCCCCTCCGACCCTGGGAAGCTCATCCAAGGAGTCCTAGGGCTCGTCTGCCGACCCACGTAAGCTCGTCCACCGAGTCCTAGGGCTCGTCCGCCGACCCTCGGAAGCTCGTCCACCGAGTCCTAGGGCTCGTCTACTGACCCTTGGAGCTCGTCCACCGTGCTTCAGGGCTCGTCTGCCGACCCAAAACCTCGCCAACCGTTGCTTTGGCTCTCCTCTCTCCTAAACTTGACCTCCCACGCGGAATCCAACGAAGGGTCCCTTCTTCCTACCCCCTGGCCTCTTCAGGAAACAATAGACCCTACTTCTTACCCCAACAGACCCTGCTCTTCCCCCAGAGGCAAAGAGTCACTCCTACACGGCTGGATCACCCAGGCCTACAGGAGCATGGGGCTTGTGATATGGGTCAGGAATAACGTGGCCCATCCTGGGCCACTGGATCCCCTCAGGATGCGCGCTCTTTCTGATCCTTCAGATCTGCCACGTCAGCGTCGGGAAACTGCCCGGAGCTCTGCCACAACAGCCCGGAAACCGCTCCGGCGTCTGCCACGTCAGCCCTATACCGCCCGGCTTTCCACCGCTTCAGCCACTCGGGTAACCGGGTTCGGACCCAGCCCCAAACGGGTCTGGACCCGATTGGCTTCCCCTATAAGTACCAGACCCTCCCCCCTGTCTGCAGGTAATCAATCTTTCTTCCACAAAATCCTAGTTACTGCTACTCTCTCTCAGAGACTAACTAGATCGTCGGAGGGTCTGCCACCGGGACCAACCCCGGTGTTTCTAAACCATCTGCAAGTACACGAGACCTCGGATCCGAGCCCCCTGATCCGAGCCGAGCATCCAGCCTCGCCTCACTCCAGCCCGTCACCGGTCCCGTTCGGCCAGTCGAGGGTCGTCTGATTAGGAGCTTCTTCCTTCAAATACAAATCGAGTAAGAACTCACACCTGGTGCATCCACACGTCTCCAAGAAACAAACCGCATCAGTGAGCATTATGACCTCTGTTTATGTTGTTTCCAAGCATCTTGAGCTCTGTTTAATATATTTTATGAGCATTATGAGCTCTGTTTATAAAGTAATTTCACAATATTGAAGGATTCTGAAGGATTTTTGGATCAATTATTAAGGAATTAAAGGAATTTTAAAGGAAATTTTAATGGAATTTTGAAGAAATTATTAAGGAATAATTTTTAAATCTGCATAAATTTCCCGCCTAATATCCCAACACCCCGCCTAATCTCCCAATTTCCCAAAAACCACCCCAAAATGGCATGCAAGTATTTTAGAAAACTGCATAAGGAAATTTTCGTCATTGAAAAATTGACATGTCAGCAATTTTTTCAGATAACAACCCAAAATTAACAGAGTATGCCTTATTGCCTAACGGAGCAAACTTGGCTAAGGTTATATGCCCAAAAAAAATCTGGGTATGTTTTTCTGCCAAATTAGAAAAACTCAGTACGGTGAAATTTACCCTATATATATCTAATCTCTAATCTCTAATTTCTAATATCTCTAATATTTAAACTCTAATATTATAATGGGAGAAGGCCTAGTGTCATTAATCAATTTATCAACGCGTGTGACGCACGTACATAACCGATATGGGTCAGTTGATGTGGCCCCTCCTGGACCACCAAATCCCCTCAAAACCCGCTCTCTCCTGATCATCGAGTCAACAGAGGTCAAACGGGCCATTACTGCTTCAGGCCCACAGGCAAACGGGTGCGATCCGGCCCGCTCAGGTCCCAGACCCGTTTGCACTGCCTATAAATACCAGGCCCTCTCCTCCATTCAATGGTAATCAATCTTTCCCCTCTGAAACCCTAGCTATTGTTGCTTTCCAATAACTGACTAGATCGTCGGAGGGCCTGCCACCGGGATCTCTCCCAGTGTTTTTATGCAGAGTGCAGGTACACAAGACCGAGTCTAGCCCCCAGATCCGAGCCGAGCTTGCTGGATCCGAGCCGAGCATCTGACCTCCACCTCACTCCTACTATTCCCGAGCCGCTCCCTCAGCCGAGGGTCGGACGTATAGCCAGTACCACGACTTCCACTTTACAAATTGAGAGAACTTACACCTGTTGCAGCCACACCCAAAAAACAAACCGCATCAATAACTAATATGAAGGAGGTTTCAGGTTCGAGTCCTCACTACGCCAGAGTTAGATGTGCACCTCACGTGTAAATTACTATTTTATATATATAAACAATAGTTGGGCAAACGAAAATGCATGTCAGGTTTTAACAACATCACAGTAGTGTCATAGGCTACCACATACCACAATAGCACCAAAATTTCTAATGTTATAATGGAAGAGTTGGAGTTGTAATGTTGTCAATATACAAACCCGTGCGTTGCACGTACAACTTCAACTCAATTACAACAAAAACAAACAAATAAAAAAAAATCACCTATTTAAAATATGCAACGCATGTGCAAAATAATTTTACAAATTTTTTTAACACTAAATATACACATATGTTGCACGTACAACTCAAATTCTAATTATAAACATGTGCATTGTACGTACAAACTGTAGCTCTTTATTCAAAATATTTTTATCAATTATGTGCAACGCACGTCCAACTTCAAAATTATTTCTTAATATATAAATCGCACGCGATGATCCTCCAACTCTTAAAATATGTATCGCACGTGAAAAATACTAGTTTTTCACTGGTGAAAATGAAAGCCACACACCCTTTGTCACATTTTAGGATGGATGAAAAAGTTATTTATCAGGAGCAATTATCATAAGATAATGACATTGATTTATGTAGCCAAAATCTATGTATAACTCACAGAAATAAACCCACACACACATAATGTATAGCTCATTCAATCCAATCGCTTTCAATAAAAAGCATCTAAAAGAAAAAGGCACTTACTGGAGAACTGTGGTTTGTACTTTCATACCTTCTAGAAGTTCCGTCCATTGTCATTAAAGTTAACTAGCAATATGCACCTGCAATGCATTTTTTTGCTTCCTTTACGCTCCCACTTTATTTTTACTGGTATTTAACACGTGCGATGCACATTTTAATCAATACATAGTTTTTAAAATAATATAATATCAGACGTCTTAGTAAATACATAATTTTTTAAAGTAATATAAAGAACATGATAAGGGAGTTTGAGTTATATGTGTAATGCACATAAATTGGTATATTTAAATAAAATGTATAATGAGAGAGTTGGAGTTTTACGTATAATACACGTAAAGTGGTAGATTTACAAATGACACTAAGTTCTTCTCCCATTATAATATTAGAGATTAGCGAATTGAGATTAGAGATTAGTGATTAGAGATTAGAGATTTTATACGTGCGATGCACGTCTTAAAAAATATATTTTTTTAAAGTAAAAATTTAGACGTAGAATTTGAACCTAAGACCTCCTTTATAATAGTTATGCACGTGCGTTGCACGCCTTGATAGATTGACAAATAACACTAAGACCTTCTCCCATTATAATATTAGAGATTAGAGATAATATTAGAGATTAGAGATGAATGGTTAATATAACTCACACTTAAAAATAAATGGTTGAGATTAGATGATTAGTTGAATGGTTGTCCACAAATTATACGTTGTCTACAATTGAGAACCTAACGCTACCATTATACTATTAGAGATTAGAGATTTAGTATTATTTTTAAGCAAAGGCTAGATGTAGTCACACCTCAAACTTGAAGACAATCCTTTACTCACTACAACTCAAGGGTTACTCTTTACAAATGTAATACCCTGTAAAATAGCATATGGCTATTTTTGCATAGTAATCTGTGCACGTCTGAGTATTGCACACAATCATATACTTTTCTAATAATTATCAGTTCTAATTGAGAAATTTCAGACGTATGAGCTGTTCTGAACCCGATGAGACAGACTCGGGATATCTTCTCAAATTAACAGTGGATTTGTCCCGATTGTTTTGACCAGACAATTGTCGGGAGAAAATTATAATTTCGATAAAATATATATTTTTATAGATTTTAAATTATATATATTAGTTATTTTAAATTAAGCTAGTGCTTGAATGAGATATGGATTGTGTTTGTGCACAAGGGTTAATATTTTTGACCTAGGGTTACTTGACCTAACCTAGGGTTAGGAACCCTAGCATCATTGATCATGGCTTGGATCTTGATGAAGATCCAATGGTGGAGATATTTCACCATGTGTGGTTGACTAAGGAGGGTGAGAAACTTCCAAGAAGTTTCCACTTAGGGTGTTGGCACTCCATTTCACCACACATCTCCCACTCACTCCACCTCTCCCCATCCTCACCCTACACTTCATTTCCGGCCCAAACTCCCAACACCCAAAACCCTAACTCCCCTCTCCTACAAATACTCACTCCATCCTCTTCTCATCCATTCTTTTGTTTTGTTTTGCTTCCAAAAATAAAAAGTAGAGAAGGAAAAGAAGAAATGAGAAGTCTTTGAAGTAGTGGTAGAGGAGAAAAGTAGTAGAGAAGGAGATGTTGTTGGCCAAAGCTTCTACAAAAGCAAAGAAGGATAGTAAGCAAGCCAAGCTACAAAGAGAGGTTTTCTTGCTACCTCAACATGTGGGTGATCTCTCTTAACTATAAAAATTTATTTTCTTGATGTGTATGTGAATTCTTAGCTTGTGGTAGTGCTTGGAGAATTTTGATTATCATGTATGATAAGTAGAATGCTAAGAAAAGATAGGTGTATGGTAAGAACAACTCATTTTTATAAGCTTTTGTTAAGAAGCATGCTTGTGAGGGTGAGTTTGGGAATTTCTTGCTCCCAAACGGTTCGGAATTTGAGACTCAAATTTTGGAAAATTGTTCTTCTATGTATGTAGAGCATCCATGAATTTTTCATAATATGTGGAAGCAATTTGTTAGCCCAAATATTAGACCCAATCTCGGACAGCAAGCAGCCAAAATTGCTACTGGTTGTGTGAAATTTGCTGTGTATTTCCGATGTTTGTATCTCAGTATAGCCTGGGTATTTTGAGCTGAATTTTTTTTTTTTGGACACTCTTGTATGTGTCTAAAAATATATTATTAAATTTCATAATTTTCTGAGGTCGTTTGTACCTCAAAAAAATTGCAGAAGGTGACTGGTCTGGATAGTGGAACTAAAGCTGCCAGTTGTTTTGAATGAGGTTCACATGACCATAACTCCTTGTGTGTCTATGATATTGCTATGAAATTTTCGGAGTAACTTGTGGTATGAGTCTATTTGATGATTCTCAAATTTTAGAATTTTTAGATATTATTTGATGAGGTTTCAAAAATAAATCGTATACCGTGGAAAAGACCCCTGTTGAAAGATCAGCTGAAAATTATGATATGTTTGGGGAGTCTAACTCATTGTGTGATATGAATCTAAATACAAGTTTTGGACACAATGAAATGGTATATGTTTGGATTAAGAATCTCAAATTTCATGAACTTTGGACTTAAGGTTGATTTGTTATTGAATTTCAAAGCGAACTAGGTTCAGCCTAGCGCAAATCGATTAGTCTATGAAAATGGAAAATTCTAGAATTATTTGTTAAGAATTTGGAAAATTGACCAACTAGAGATTTGGAGTAGGGAGTCATAGCTTTCTAACCCATCTGGAATTTTATAATTCCAGCTTGTAGGTTGAAAGTTATGATTTTCCAAAGACTAGGACAGATCCAGTCTAGTCGATGCCCTGTTTATTGAAAAATCAAATTTCCCCCTGTTTTTGCACCTGATGGAATTTTTGGTTTTTTAGGACTTTAGTGATGGAATCTGGGAATGTATTCAACTAAGAAGTTGTAGTAGACACTCTCACCTTTTCATAGAACCCGGAATCGAGTAATTCCGATGAGCAAGCAAATTTTTATGATGTTAGGAAGGTGCAACAAATGCATTGAGGACTATACAGCTGAGATATATGAGGTTTATATAGTGTCCAGATGATTGAATTTGAGAAAATGGTTAACTGGAAAGTTGTAGACTAGGGTCTTAGCTTTCCAAAATGGATAGTATCAAGCAATTCTGAATTGTGTGCTAGAAGTTATGGTCGTTGCAAGTTATCAACATGTTGTTTAGTTTGACTTCGAGCTTCAGTTAGCTCGGGAACTTGAGTTCTTTAAATAATTGAGAGAGTCGTCCACTAGGGGTGTAGCGCCCCGAATTTCTAATATAATAACTTAGAAAATACGTGGCACAATCCCAGAATCCACTTCAATGTAATAGTACACATAGCTCAAAACACAAATAATTTCTTCCAACTTTTATTACAGCAATCTTTTCAAATGCAGCGGAAATACAACACCTTGAATTAAAAACATTCTTTTTTTACAACACATTTCTTTACAAAAATTACACAATGCTCTATTACATTACTTATATTCTCCAAAGCTAACTCAAGCGTACAACCCCCAAACTCTAAGCAGCAACCTGCAACACATGAGGCTAGAGATGATCCTTAACCCCCAAAACTAACGGGGTCAGCCATAAATGGTGTGAGTGATATAAACAAACAAACAACATAAATAAACATTAAGCATGGTTTCTTAAACAACATGTACTGAACGAGAGAACACATACTAAACATGTATTGTAAAGTAAGAAATGACAGGGAAACACTTAACCAAGTATCAGGAAAATCATTCTCAAACAAGTACAGCTCAACTGTACTGTACAGTCGACTGATTAAGGGACCAGTCGGCTGTTCACTGCCAAATACCAAATTATCAGTCATCCTCAATACCACAGGTCGGATACCCGGTTATCAGTCACTCACAACATTGCAGATTGGATACCCGGTTATCAACCACTAACAGTGATTCCCAACACCGCAGAGTATACCCAACCCCAGAGTTCAATGACTCCCAATACCGCAGAATATATCCATCTATCAATCACTCTCAATACTATAGATCGAATACCCGGTTATCAGTCACTCACAACACTGCAGATTGGATACCCGGTTATCAACCACTAACAGTGATTCCCAACACCGCAGAGTATACCCAACCCCAGAGCTCAATGACTCCCAATACCGCAGAATATATCCATCTATCAATCACTCTCAATACTATAGATCGAATACCCGGTTATCAGTCACTCACAACACTGCAGATTGGATACCCGGTTATCAACCACTAACAGTGATTCCCAACACCGCAGAGTATACCCAACCCCAGAGCTCAATGACTCCCAATACCGCAGAATATATCCATCTATCAATCACTCTCAATACTATAGATCGAATACCCGGTTATCAGTCACTCACAACACTGCAGATTGGATACCCGGTTATCAACCACTAACAGTGATTCCCAACACCGCAGAGTATACCCAACCCCAGAGCTCAATGACTCCCAATACCGCAGAATATATCCAATCCCAGAGATCAAAGACTTGAAAGAACATTCGAGTTTATCAAACTTATCATCACCAGTCGACTTATACAGTTTCAAGTCGACTGTCCAGAGGACAAATATTCATGATTTTACAAAATTAAACGAAGTCATATCAGTCGACTCAACAAGCTATCAGTCGACTTACTCGAAACAATTTCCAATAATTCTCAAGAAACATTCTAAGAACTAACAGTCGACTTAAAGGGTCATAGGTCGACTGTCCAGAAAGAGCTATAGTGACTTTACAAAGTAAATTCTCAGTGAACCAGTCGACTGATACAGGGTCTAAGTCGACTGCCCAGAACAGATTTTCAAAGGAACTGAAGATACAGTAGTAGGGTCGTCCCAGTCGACTGAATAGTAGACCAGTCGACTGTCGGCCTACAGTTTTCATAAATTAGGTCTGTATACAATAATCCATACTGGAGGTTTTCTAAAGGTTCATTGTTCACGAAAATAATTCTTACTCGGGTAAAATGACGATCTCGAATAATTCTTCATTACGGTTACATTATTCAATCATTCAATATTTCAAAACTCAATTCTCATGTTCTAATTCTTAATTCTTCTATTATGGTTTCTCAATACTAAATCTCTTCCACAACTCAAAACTAATCTGATTTGTAATCACAAGATCCAGATGTTCAACCATCCAATTTCTTATTATCGAAACCATACTCAAATCTTAACAAGTTTTCAAGCAATAAAGAATTTGCCAATCAAGATCTACTAAACATTCATGGATTTCACAAATATAAATAACAACTATCGCTTCGATCACATACAAGATACGAAAATATCGAAACAAAACATCACACAATCGTTCACATAAATCAATCAACAAAACAAAATTCGTATCACAAAACAAAACAAAACAAAACAATATCACTCACCTTTAGAATTGAAAAGATCCAACGAGAAAGTCTCTCTTTTTGCGAGATCCAAATCTTCCTCTTCAATCACCAAAAATATAAAATAATGAAACTTGAGTTATGCAGCGAATGACGGCTGCAACTCTCTTTATATAGGTCGGGAATCAAGTTTTAGGGTTTCCAAATACTTTTGCAAAACAATCCCTTCAATATATATATATATATATATATATATATATATATATATTCTTGGAAATTCATCTAAAATTCATTAAAATTAGGATTTAAAAATAAAATATGATCCTAAATCCCAACCGGTACTGTTCAAAATGTCCAGAAAATATATTTTGCATTTTAACCCTCAAAATGTCAAATTTGCAAAAAGGTCTTTCTTTTCTCAAAAATCGCAAATAGGTCCAATTAATTTCAGAAAAATCTGGAAAAATAATAAATAAATTCCAAATATTAAATAATGATTTTTCATGAAGAAAACTTAACTTTCAAACTTCTCAAGAATGTATTTGCATGTGTTCTGCACGTGTAAGAAGATAGATCTTTTAGAAAATATTCATTAAATCTCCAGAAAATCATTTAAATTCATTTTCAAATCTTTTAAAATAATATTTGAAAATACGAGGTTCTACATCACTCCCTCCTTAGAAGAGTTCTGTCCTCAGAACTACTGCTGATGGGGTCCAAACAAACACACCAACCAAGAATGAAAACTCATGGATAGAAACATAATTTTAGTAAATATAGTCACACCAGAGAATGCATTCCAACAAAAGAAATACATCATACTGAAGAAACACAATCATGCAAAGAATTCAGAAAACAAACTTCCGCTGCGCAACTCTGATAACTTGCCATCGGAAGCCACGCTGCAACAACCTCTGTACTCCTGCATCCACATCTGACCTTCTGCTTCATCCTTCCGAGAATCAGTGGCCACTCCCTCCTTAGAAAGGACATGACTAAGGATAGCCACCTCAAGACCTTGTCTGGAAACACCTTAAGCTCCACACTTAAGACTAGCAATAAATGGGCGTCACAATTGCATGCAAGAAAATAGTATCAAATAAAACTTTGTCTTTATTCAAATAAATCTTGTTGCATGAAGAAAAATACTCAATCTTCAATTATTCCCCAAAAGTTTTACTTAATACAAAAGAATAAATTTCAAAATTCTTGCACACACAGATCACATTCCTGAGTTACCCGCATCCTCCTCAGTTAACGCGAACACTCGCCCCTGCTTCAGATCCTTGCCCTTCCCTGCACCATCCTTCTTTAGCTGCGGACAGTTTGGTCGAATGTGCCCCTCTTGACCACAATGAAAACAAGTCTGCTTTGCCAACTTCGGACACGCTGACCTGTAATGACCTGCCTTCCTACAGTAAAAACATGTTACTTCCTGAGTTGCCGGTGCCTTCTGCACTGGATCACTGGACTTGCCCTGCTTCACTGGGAATTCCTTCCCATTCTGATCATCTGCTGGCCTCTTTTTCTTGTTCCTGGTCTCTTGCTTCTCCTGAGACTGGTCCATGTCCTCCTCGGTCATAGCTGCTCTCCTGACCAGCTTGTCGAACCTTCTGATGCCCAACGGAATCATCCTCGACCTCAAGTTTGGCCTCAAGCCCTGTTCAAACTTCTTGGCCTTCTTCGCTTCGTCAACGACCAACTCTGGTGCATACCTCGAAAGCTGAGCAAACTTGGTCTCATACTCCCGCACGGTCATGCTACCTTGCTGAAGGTTCAAGAACTCGGTCGCCTTCTTCTCCTGAACATCTAGGGGAAAGAAGCGATCCCTGAACTCCTCCAGAAAAGCTTCCCAAGTCATCGGCTGATCTCCCAAAGTCCTCTTCAGCGATTCCCACCAGACACCAGCGTCCTTCTCCAGCTGCATCGTAGCCAACTTTACCTTATTGGCTACTGGAGTCTCCGATACCTCGAAGATTGTCTCCATCCTTCTAATCCAATCATCAGCTGCGGTTGGATCAGATTGCCCCTCAAAGACTGGCGGCCTCATCCTCTTAAAGGACTCAATCTGCTTGATAGGATCAGCGTTAACCAATCCCTGTCCAGCTCCATGATTTGGCTGCTGATTCTGCTGTTGCGCCAAATTGAATGCTATCAGCGCATTCAGGGTCTGATACACCTTGGCGAATTCAGCCTCAAGATCAATTTTCGTTCCTCGAGAACTATCAGAACCATCCTCATTGTTACCACCATTCCTGGGCCTGGGTGCAACCATACTGATTACTGCAAAATGAGGGTAAAGTTAGAGCACTACACACATTTCACATTCACAACCACACCCTATGACAAAACTATCACCATACCCCAAACCATAACCTCAAACCAAACATCATGTTCCAATTCTATGTGATACTCACACTCTAATGTCCACACCTAGGTACTCACTCTCTAGTGTCCACACCTAGGTTGGTTTTCATACTATATCTATTATTACTATTGAAGCATGCTCTGATACCAATCTCTGTAGCGCCCCGAATTTCTAATATAATAACTTAGAAAATATGTGGCACAATCCCAGAATCCACTTCAATGTAATAGTACACATAGCTCAAAACACAAATAATTTCTTCCAACTTTTATTGCAGCAATCTTTTCAAATGCAACGGAAATACAACACCTTGAATTAAAAACATTCTTTTTTTACAACACTTTTCTTTACAAAAATTACACAAGGCTCTATTACATTACTTATATTCTCCAAAGCTAACTCAAGCGTACAACCCCCAAACTCTAAGCAGCAACCTGCAACACATGAGGCTATAGATGATCCCTAATCCCCAAAACTAACGGGGTCAGCCATAAATGGTGTGAGTGATATAAACAAACAAACAACATAAATAAACATTAAGCATGGTTTCTTAAACAACATGTACTGAACGAGAGAACACATACTAAACATGTATTGTAAAGTAAGAAATGACAGGGAAACACTTAACCAAGTATCAGGAAAATCATTCTCAAACAAGTACAGCTCAACTGTACTGTACAGTCGACTGATTAAGGGACCAGTCGGCTGTTCACTGCCAAATACCAAATTATCAGTCATCCTCAATACCACAGGTCGGATACCCGGTTATCAGTCACTCACAACATTGCAGATTGGATACCCGGTTATCAACCACTAACAGTGATTCCCAACACCGCAGAGTATACCCAACCCCAGAGTTCAATGACTCCCAATACCGCAGAATATATCCATCTATCAATCACTCTCAATACTATAGATCGAATACCCGGTTATCAGTCACTCACAACACTGCAGATTGGATACCCGGTTATCAACCACTAACAGTGATTCCCAACACCGCAGAGTATACCCAACCCCAGAGCTCAATGACTCCCAATACCGCAGAATATATCCATCTATCAATCACTCTCAATACTATAGATCGAATACCCGGTTATCAGTCACTCACAACACTGCAGATTGGATACCCGGTTATCAACCACTAACAGTGATTCCCAACACCGCAGAGTATACCCAACCCCAGAGCTCAATGACTCCCAATACCGCAGAATATATCCATCTATCAATCACTCTCAATACTATAGATCGAATACCCGGTTATCAGTCACTCACAACACTGCAGATTGGATACCCGGTTATCAACCACTAACAGTGATTCCCAACACCGCAGAGTATACCCAACCCCAGAGCTCAATGACTCCCAATACCGCAGAATATATCCAATCCCAGAGATCAAAGACTTGAAAGAACATTCGAGTTTATCAAACTTATCATCACCAGTCGACTTATACAGTTTCAAGTCGACTGTCCAGAGGACAAATATTCATGATTTTACAAAATTAAACGAAGTCATATCAGTCGACTCAACAAGCTATCAGTCGACTTACTCGAAACAATTTCCAATAATTCTCAAGAAACATTCTAAGAACTAACAGTCGACTTAAAGGGTCATAGGTCGACTGTCCAGAAAGAGCTATAGTGACTTTACAAAGTAAATTCTCAGTGAACCAGTCGACTGATACAGGGTCTAAGTCGACTGCCCAGAACAGATTTTCAAAGGAACTGAAGATACAGTAGTAGGGTCGTCCCAGTCGACTGAATAGTAGACCAGTCGACTGTCGGCCTACAGTTTTCATAAATTAGGTCTGTATACAATAATCCATACTGGAGGTTTTCTAAAGGTTCATTGTTCACGAAAATAATTCTTACTCGGGTAAAATGACGATCTCGAATAATTCTTCATTACGGTTACATTATTCAATCATTCAATATTTCAAAACTCAATTCTCATGTTCTAATTCTTAATTCTTCTATTATGGTTTCTCAATACTAAATCTCTTCCACAACTCAAAACTAATCTGATTTGTAATCACAAGATCCAGATGTTCAACCATCCAATTTCTTATTATCGAAACCATACTCAAATCTTAACAAGTTTTCAAGCAATAAAGAATTTGCCAATCAAGATCTACTAAACATTCATGGATTTCACAAATATAAATAACAACTATCGCTTCGATCACATACAAGATACGAAAATATCGAAACAAAACATCACACAATCGTTCACATAAATCAATCAACAAAACAAAATTCGTATCACAAAACAAAACAAAACAAAACAATATCACTCACCTTTAGAATTGAAAAGATCCAACGAGAATGCCTCTCTTTTTGCGAGATCCAAATCTTCCTCTTCAATCACCAAAAATATAAAATAATGAAACTTGAGTTATGCAGCGAATGACGGCTGTAACTCTCTTTATATAGGCCGGGAATCAAGTTTTAGGGTTTCCAAATACTTTTGCAAAACAATCCCTTCAATATATATATATATATATATATATATATATATATATATATATATATATATATATATATATATATCTATCTATTCTTGGAAATTCATCTAAAATTCATTAAAATTAGGATTTAAAAATAAAATATGATCCTAAATCCCAACCGGTACTGTTCAAAACGTCCAGAAAATATATATATATATATATATATATATATATATATATATATATATATATATATATATATCTATCTATTCTTGGAAATTCATCTAAAATTCATTAAAATTAGGATTTAAAAATAAAATATGATCCTAAATCCCAACCGCTACTGTTCAAAACGTCCAGAAAATATATTTTGCATTTTAACCCTCAAAATGTCAAATTTGCAAAAAGGTCCTTCTTTTCTCAAAAAATGCAAATAGGTCCAATTAATTTCAGAAAAATCTGGGAAAATGATAAATAAATTCCAAATATTAAATAATGATTTTTCATGAAGAAAACTTGACTTTCAAACTTCTCAAGAATGCATTTGCACGTGTTCTGCACGTGTAAAAAGATAGATCTTTTAGAAAATATTCATTAAATCTCCAGAAAATCATTTAAATTTATTTTCAAATCTTTTAAAATAATATTTGAAAATACGGGGTTCTACATGGGGATTGCAGTAGATCTCCCTACCCTACTAGGAAGTCTGATTGTATTGGATTCCGATAAGCATAGCTTGAGTTACAGCTACTGCTATTTCTTGAACTATTCTATCAGACAATTGATGAGGAACCCTCTGCATACCGCAGTGTGATGATCATGAGCTTTTGAGTTTCAAAAGATGTTTTTAGCATTTCATCTGGAACTTAGACAAGAACCTGAGCTTAGTACTCATGGTGGACATGAGTAAGTTGGGTTATAGCTCTGGTCAGGTAGTGATTGGTGTATCGATGCCTGAGTCTTTTGATGGTCAGGAATTTGTAATTATGTGTGTGCTTACCTTCATTTAAATTATATTGCATCCTTGGGGCGTCGTTGGACTACTCGCTGAGGGTCATGGGCCGGAATTATTTGGTCGCTAACCTGTGAAGGTATTGGGAATCAGTAGATGTAATTCCCGTGATGATTGTTATTCTGATAGACCAGTCAGGTTCGACATTGATTGTTCGAAACCATGTATGATTTGAGTGACAACATATTTTCAGTAAGCTGCATTGATTAGGTTTTCTTATTTTTGTTTCACTTGAAGACCGAATTGGTGTTAGGGGCGATTCCCTATAATCCGATTCATTCTGAGAGTTGGCACTAGGTGGTGATGACCATGGGATTGTCTCTTCCTATCATTAGGGATACGTGCTGCGGTGTGTATCGTGCACTGTTGATTCCTGAAGTATCGTGGTAAGAACGAGATGTCGATTTCCTGGCGGATAGGGGGTTTTAGACCTTCGAGGACGTTATGTTCTATGTGGTGGACACGAACGGATCATATTGGATCTTCTGCATAATGGATACGCTGCAGTGTATTTGTAGGTTCGTCACGACTTTTGAGTGGGGTCCAGATGCCGGGCACTAGTGGCAAACCGAGACACCACTAAGTGACTACAGAATGGATGAGACCGATTAATCTGCAACCTCCTCAGCCATGCTCTACTATCAGAAACAGGAATATACAATAACAGAATACATTGCATGGCGAGGGTTCGAATCCCTAAAACCAGAGAAACGGCTTAATATGGGACACATGTAGTATGGGAGACATGTGTGTTCAGAGTCTCGCTGACATTAGATTAAGGCATCTATTTTGTACTCTGTGTTTTGTATTAGACTTCAAGTTATGGCATACACGAACACTAGGAAATTAAGATATACATTTCTTTTCCATTCAAGATGAATTGTGGATGTGATAATTGGAGATCGCTATTTTCTTATCAGCATTGCATTAGTAGAATTACTAATGTGCCCACTTAATTAGGTACTGGATACCGGGTCAAGAAGGCAGGAGAGCCAAACCAGTAGGGCATCCAAGTGGAGTGGAAGTGTACATGCCCACCATTCGAGTGGGTGAAGAGGTATCAGTGTCGCGCAGCAGAAGGCACAAGCCAAGGGTCAAGTCCTAGGAAGGCAGATAGACCATTCGGCAGAACTTTTGGCAGTAACCAATCGACTACCAATCTAGAAGACAGCCGATGGCTTCGCAAGAAGAGTTTGAATATTTTTGTAATCAGTTGTAATGAGTTTATGTAATTTGTATTCCTTGTTCAAGAACAAGATAATGGTTGTAATTATTGTTGTAACGATTCTATTTAGCAATAAAGGTTTTTAAATTTCCGTATTATTTACTGTATTGTGATGCATTTGAAGGCAACGATTCTGGTCGGGTCACGGATGTCCGGTAACTCACTCCACCTCTCACCACTTGGGGTGTTGGCACTCCATCTCACCACACATCTCCCACTCACTCCACCTCTCCCCATCCTTACCCTACACTTCATTTCCGGCTCAAACTCCCAACACCCAAAACCCTAACTCCCCGTCTACTACAAATACTCACTCCATCCTCTTCTCATCCATTCTTTTGTTTTGTTCTGCTTCCAAAAATAAAAAGTAGAGAAGGAGAAGAAGAAAGGAGAAGTCTTTGAAGTAGTGGTAGAGGAGAAGAGTAGTAGAGAAGGAGATGTTGTTGGCCAAAGCTTCCACAAAAGCAAAGGAGGAGAGCAAGCAAGCCAAGCTACAAAGAGTGGTTTTCTTGCTACCACAACATGTGGGTGATCTCTCTCAACACTAAAAATTTATTTTCTTGATGTGTATGTGAATTCTTAGCTTGTGGTAGTGTTTGGAGAATTTTGATTATCATGATGATAAGTGGAATGCTAAGAAAAGATACTTGTATGGTAAGAACAACTCATTTTTATAAGCTTTTATTAAGAAGCATGCTTGTGATGGTGAGTTTGGGAATTTTTTGCTCTCAAACAGTTCGGAATTTGGGGCTCAAAATTTGGGAAGTTGTTCTTCTATGTATGTAGAGAATCCATGAATATTTTTCATAATATTTGGAAGCAATTTGATAGACCAAACATTAGACCCAATCTCGGACAGTAAGCAACCGAAATTGCTGCTGACTGTGTGAAATTTGCTGTGTATTTCCGATTTTTGTATCTCAGTGTAGCCTGGGTATTTTGAGCTGAAAATTTTTGTGGACACTCTTGTTTGTGTCTAAAACTATATTATTAAATTTCATAATTTTCCGAGGTTGTTTGATACCTCAAAGAAATTGCAGAAGGTGACTGGTCTGGATAGTGGAACTGAAGCTGACCGTTGTTTTGAATGAGGTTCACATGACCATAACTCCGTGTGTGTCTATGACATTGTTATGAAATTTTCCGAGTAACTTGTGTTATAAGTCTATTTGGTGATTCTCAACTTTTAGAATTTTTAGATATTATTTGATGATGTTTCAAAAATAAACCGTATACCGTGGCAAAGACCCCTATTGAAAGAGCAATTGAAAATTATGCTATGTTTAAGGAGTCATAACTCATTGTGTGATATGAATCTAAATACAAGTTTTGGGCACAATAAAATGGTATATGTGTGGATTAAGAATCTCAAATTTCATGAACTTTGGACTTAAGGTTGATTTATTATTGAATTTCAAAGAGAACTAGGTTCACTGCAGAATGGATGAGACCGATTAATCTGCAACCTCCTCAGCCACGCTCTACTATCCGGAACAGGAAGTGTACGATAATAGAATGCATTGCATGGCGAGGGTTCGAATCCCTGAAACTGGAGAAATGACTTGATCTAGGGCACATTTAGTATGGGATGCATGTGTGTCCAGAGTCTCGCTGACATTAGATTAAGGTATCTGTTCTGTACTCTGTGTTTTGTATTAGACTTCAAGTCATGGCATACACGAATACTAGGAAATCATGATACACGTTTCTCTTCCATTCAAGATGAATTGTGAATGTGATAGTTGGGAATCGCTGTTTTCTTATCAGCATTGCGTCAGTAGAATTACTGACACGCCTACTTAATTAGGTACTGGATACCGGGTCAAGAGAGCAGGAGAGCCAAACCAGCAGGGCATCCAAGTGGAGCGGAAGTGTACATGCCCACCATTCGAGCGGGTACAGAAATATCAGAGTCGCGCAGCAGAATACACCAGCCGGGGGGCAAGTTCCAGAGAGGCATATAGACCATTCAGCGAAATTTTTGGCAGTAACCAATTGACTGCCGATCTGGAAGACCGCCGATGACTTCGCAAGAAGAGTTTGAATATTTTTTTAATCAGTTGTAATGAGTTTATGTAATTTGTATTTCTTATTCAAGAACAAGATAATGGTTGTAATTATTGTTGTAACGATTCTATTTGGCAATAAAGGTTTTTAAATTTTCGTGTTATTTACTGTATTGAGTTACATTTGAAGGCAAAAGATTCTGGTCGGGTCACGGATGTCCGGTAATGGGGATCCGGGGCACTACAACAAAATACTCATAGTGACATCAAATTTTATTTTAAATGAATGACACTTTCGTAAATAATTATTTCGTAAATAAATTTGAACATTGAGTGTATTATGGTACTGACAATAATTGTTGATGGTTAATATAACTTCCACTTAAGAATGTGTGGCTAGGATTAGATCAATTAAGTTGGTTTGTCTATAAATTATACAACCCAAACTCTTCCATCAATATAACTAGAAATCTGCACGTGCGATGCACATCTTAATATTTTTATTTTTTTAAAATAAAGACTACGACGTAGTTTGACCTCGAATCTGAGACCTCTCTTTACCTAAACTCAAATCCTAAACAAACTATTTACAAATTACTCTTAGCGACACCAATTTATACTAGTAATATACACGCGCGATGCACATATTAATTTTTTTTTAAAGTAAACACTCTGATTTACACGTGCGACGCATGTCTTAATAAATAGGATTATATATTTTTTAAAAGTAAATGTGAAGACTATAATGGAAGAGTTGGAGTTGCACTTGCGTTCCGCATAAGTAGGTGGATTTACAGCTCAAACTCTTCCATTATAATAGTTTTTATATACTATATTATAGATAAATGGATAGATAGATAGATAATAATTTACACGTGTGATGCACATTTAATATATTAAAAAAAATGAAAGTAAATAATTTGATGTAGTGATGACTCGAACATGAGACCTCCTTCATATTAGTTATGCACGTGCAATGCACGCGTTGGTAGATTTAGAAATAACACTAAGGCCTTCTCCTATTATAATATTAGAGATTAGAGATTAGAGACTAGAGATATTAGATATTATATTATAGATAGATGGATAGATAGATTGATAATAATTTACACGTGTGATGCGCATTTAATATATTTTAAAAAATTAAAGTAAAAAATTTGACGTAGTGAGGATTCGAACCTAAGACATCATTTATATTAGTTATGCACGTGCAATGCACATGTTGGTAGATTTACAAATGACACTAAGGTAGTATTTGGCCCAGCTTAAAATTAGCTTAGCTTCTCCTTTAGAAGGAAAAGCTGGGCCAAACACATATTTTGAAAAGCCCCCAAAAAAGTAGAAGTAGCTTTTTTTTATTAAGAAAAGGAGCTCCAAAAAAAGCCCTCCAGATCTACTTCTGGCTTCTGGCTTCTCCTTTTCTTCTTTTTTTTATCCAAAACCAAAGATCAAAAAAATTCCCCTTCCCCTTCCCCTTTCCCTTCCCCTTCCTCCATTCCCTCGCCGAACCTCGCCGCCGCCGTCGAACCACCGCCGCCGTCGAACTTGTGAGGCATTACAGACTCATCGTTGTCGACTCAGCTGTGGAATATGAGGACGAGGCAGGCGAATCCGAACCAGAGCCAGAATATGTTGAATCAGAATCAAAGGAGTTCGAGTCTGAATAATCGGAGCTCGTTGTCGTCACCGTCACTGCTGATGAAGAAGGAGAGAGAAAGGGGCAATTTGGTAAAGAGCGGGAGATCAATTAATTTGGATGTGGAGTTGCTTTGATTTTAGGAAGAATTGAGTTTATCTGGAAAAAAATGAAGAATAAGAAAATGCATAGTGTGGGATTGAGCTAATTGTAGTTCAATGAAGAAGAGGATAAATGAATGGCTTGGAAGGTTAAATGGGTTATGCTCGAATTTGGTCTAGGTCTGATAAAGAAAAATATAGAGGTTAAATGGGTTATGCTTGAAATAGGTTAAATGGGTTATGCTCGAATTTCTTTCTCCTTTTTTTGGGATTTTTTTTTGTTGTAATTTATTGATTGCTGGGGACTTGTTTGAAGTTTGATTAGAAAAAAGATGAAAACTTTAGTGTAGAATAAGTTTGGAAAATTTTCGATAAATTTGTAGACTTAACTCTACAGATTTGTAATTGGATAATTTTGAAGAAATTATGATCAAAAAAATTTTGACACTTCATGCTCTATCTCTAAACAACTTCTAGCTTAAAAGTAGCTTTAAAGTTTAAAAAAAAGCTGACTATCCAAACAGCTTCAGCTTTTAATTTCAAAGCTGTACTTTCTAGCTTCTCCTTCTGAAGTAGCTTTAAAGCTAAAAAAAGCTAGGCCAAACGCACCCTAAGGGCTTCTCCCATTATAATATTAGATATTTTATATTAGTGACACTTTTGTAAATAATTATGTTGTAAATAAATTTAAATATTGAGTGCATTGACATTTGAGTAAATTGATGGTTAATATAACCCACACTTAAAATGAGTGGTTGAGATTAGATAGTTAGTTGTCAACAAATTACATAACCTCAACTCTTGCATTATAGTATTACATATTTATTACGCCAAAACCACTTTTGGTCCAAGATTTTCTAATTTCTAATCTAGTATAATGTACGTGCGTTGCACGTCCGCTAAAAGTATAGTCATTAATTTAAATGAATATATATCGAATAAAAAAAGAAATTGTTTATATTTGACTATTTTGATTTTGGTGACACATGCCGTGCACGTATATATTGTTAGATTTAGTTTGGATGTGTATTGCACGGATTTGTATAGTTACAAAGTTATGATTTGTTTGGTTACAAACCCCAACTCTCCCATTAAAATAGTACTAGTATCATACACATGCACACGTGCACGTGGGAAAAATTGAAGGGTTAATGAAAAGGATAAAAAGAATATAATTTTCAAACCGATCCACTTCCGAAAATATTTACCAAACTGGTCCACTTTCGAAAATATTTACCAAAGTGGGTCATTTTGTCAACACGCGCGCTGCACGTGTTGGCTTCAAAATGACAACAATGACAGATGACACTAACCCCTTCTCCCATTATAATAGTGGAGATATATATATATATATATATATATATATATATATATATATATATATATATATATATATATAAAGACATATATATTATGCCAAAACCACTTTTGGTCCAAGATTTTCTAATTTGTTCGGTTTAAAACAAAAAAAAAAGAGCACATTTGGGAAGCAACCCCTACTCTTTTTCCATCCAAATTTTAAAGTTGGAATCATATCACTTAATCAAATTTTAAAAATCGTACAATATTGTATATATGTTATTATATAAAATTTTTAAAAATAGTTTTGTTGTTTTCTCATTTTAAAAAAATTATGTGTAATATATTGCAGATGGTTATACTAATTATGTAGTGTTAAAGATTAGCGATTAGAGTTGGTTTCTTTGAACAAAGGGCATAATTTTTGTGTAAGGCGTGCAAGACGACTTACACAAAAATCTAAACTATCTTTTTAAGCATGGTATTTGTTCCAGTATAAAAATAATCAGGAGGCTTTCTGAAATGTAGATACCTGCACGGTTGCACGTGCTCACCGCCTAGAATTCGTCATCTGAAAATCGTTTAAAACCTACCATTCGCAACGGACTAAAGTAAACCCGACCCGTTCCAACCCCAACCCTATCTCTCTCTCTCCCCAAAAAAATCGACTCTTCTTCTCCCTCTTCCTCTTCCAAAATCAACAGCCGCTTCCAAAACCCTCGGTTCCCCCAAAACCCTTCTCTTCTCCGCCGCTCTCCATAATGGATCCTAACGGAACAGTCGGAAACGGTTCAAATCAAGGTTAGTCTCAATCGCTGTTCGACTTCGAAATTCGGTTCCGATTCGATTTGGTTGATTTTGTTTTGAGGTTCTAATTAGGATTTTAGTTGATTTAGTCTTGTTTTGATTTTTTATTTGGGAGAGTTTATGTGTACTAATTGCTGTTGATGTTACTACTGATAAGGAGTTTCTAGCTCGCTGGCCTGCTTTAGGGAAATTAATTTTCGGCATCAGCATGACATCGTAAATTAATTTATTATTTCATGTTTTTGAACTTGGGCAACAAAGAAACAACATGTTCAAAAAAATGAGTGTAGCAGAGATAAGGATGCTAAGATGGATGTGTGGTAAAACAAGGAAGGATAGAATTAGAAACGAGTATATACGAGACATGCTAAAGGTAGCTCCCAATCCGAGATAAGTAAAGAATCGCCTCAGGTTGTTTGGACATGTGACACGTAGATCTAGTGGTGTCCCCACTAGAAAGAGTGATTTGATAAGTATTGATGGTAGAGTTAGGAGTAGAGGAAGACCTAAACTAACTTGGGCGGAAACGGTAAAAAAAATATGATAGCTTGTGACCTTACAGAAGATACTGCGCTAAACCGAGCAGAATGGAAAACCAGGATTCATGTAGCCGACCCCTATTAGTTGGGAAAAAGGCCTTGTTGTTGTTGTTGTTGTTGTTGTTATTTCATTTTTGAACTTGTTGACATTTTGTTACGATCCCGGGCTCGATCAGTAGCGTCGAGACATACATGGATTAACTACGAGTGGTAATCTCAATCGAAAAGAAGAAATTGAAAGAAGATAAAAAATGAAAAACAATTCAATATCAATTCATCATATGTTATTATTAGAGAGCTTGGGTTTAAGAGGAAATGAAGACACGTGCAACACTCGTGAGGAGATAAATAGGGATTTAATTGCAAAACACCTGCTAATTATGCAAAAAGAACCCGAAAACAAAGATAATCCCCCAGGGACTGATATGTAACCAGGAGTAGAGCTGGTATCGGGTCCTCCACTACCCGAACCCGGACGTGCGAGACCCAGGTCCGGGTCCTAGTTAAAAAAATCTATCCGCCAGGTCCAGTAGCAGGGAATAAATATTTGCACTTAAATATTTTTGCACCTGGTTCTCTACGGTTCCAACAATTTTTGCACTTAAGTACATGAATAAATATTATATTTACACAACTATCTTCAACAATTACTATTTACATGTATATCCCTATAACCCTATTATTCAAATTCCATATTTTTTGGGATATTTTTTAATGGCTCGGATTCGGGTCGGCTCTATTTTGAGCGGACCTGGACCTGGACGCGGAAGTGCATCAGGTCTTACTTTGGGACCCCAGACCTATATAGATCAGGTCAGTTCCGGTCCAATGCTGGGTATGGGTAAATGTGACAGTTCTAACTAGGAGGGACTGATATGTGAAGAATTCTCTCACTGCAATTCAGATACAGTTCTTGTGCGAACTGTATCACATTTTTAGCAGGAGCAGTCACGAGAGTAATTGGATTAACAAAAAAAATAAAAATAAAAATAATGAAAATTATGGAGTGATAGCATGACAAATGTGTCTTTTGTCTATCGTCGTGAAATGTATCTTTTTGGTAAAATGGAAACTTTTGGGCATTAAGTTTGAAGCTGGATGCCCACATGTCCACTGATAAACATTCCCTACAGCATTACGTTTGAGAAGTACATTTGTATGCCAATCGACCCATTCTAGATTTTCCTGCAAATGTGCCTGACTGGTATTCCCCAACCGAATAAGCTTGTTAACTATTGCATATTGCAATTCATAAGGCACATGGAAAACATTGTTCTTAGTTTGCTCTACAAAATGTGAACTGGAAGACTTAGTTTTATCGAAATATGATCTATCATGAGCTTCTATCTCAAGACCTTCCTTCTGTTGGATTCCTTGAACAGAATCCACCACATTAATATTCTGATCGATCAACCTGTCAATATCACTTTGAATAGGAAGAGCGTCAGCTTCAACTCTTGCATTAACTTCAGCTTTAACATTAGCATCACTAGCTGACTTAGCAACCTCAATTCTTGCATTAACTTCAACTTCATCATTAGCATCACTAGCTGACTTAGAAGCCTCTAGCACCATATTTTGACGCTTCGTTGCAGCATCAGGAAGAATTACAGTAGCTGGGGGGCTAGACACAAGGTATTCCAATTGCTTGACAAAGTAAGAAGCTGCAAAATTTCTCTGACAGAGGCTTTCAAAATCATCACAAATATCTCGAATATCTTCTGTATACCTCTTTGCCTCTTTGTAGTCTCTTACTAGTAAATTCCACACCCAATGAAGATTTGAGTGCAATTGAGGAGGGTCCTTTACTTTGACATAAACGAGTGCTGGCAGAAATTCATCTGCACCTGGGGGGTTGTCATTCGATGAAATAGAAGCATTCAACAGTAAGTTGTTTATAACTTTACAGCAATTGAGGATATAGACAAGCTTGTCTCTAGGAGCCTTGTACATATTGATCTTCTGCAACTCCTTGTGAGCAAGCAGCCAAGATGTTTCATTTTGGAAATTTGGTTTGATATCCCAATTTTCAAGTCGAATTAATTTTTGCACTAAGCAATCTTTTCAAAGAGCTTTTCGTCCTGTTTAACATCTTCTGGAATAGATGCAAATGCACGATTATAAAGTTTGGTCATCACATATTTCTCAAGTCCCTCTCCACCACTTTCCAACTCTTCCTCTTAACTCGCCCAAAGAGAGTGAGCTCTAAATGCACCTGCCATGTTAGCAAGAAAAGCATGTACAGTAGCATTGTCATGCTCTGGATGAGGAGCTTTATTTGAAAAGGAGACGATGAAAGTGTCATCCAAACCATCTGAGAGAAGAGCCAAATATCTCCAAATTGTGATCAATTTCAATATTCCTTCCCTATGTTCTTCTTTCCCTAGATCGAAAATAAAGTATTTCGCAAAAATAAAGTGTCTTACAAAGATGTGAAGAAGCTGATCAGCATTCAGAGGAGCTCTGTCTCAAGAGACCCATCGAACAACCTTCATTGCGAGGAACCGAGAATGGGGAACATTAATCCCCATGGCATAATTGAAGAACCGAATTGTTGCTCCCGCTTTTGTTCCTAATTGAAGGACTTTCACACCATCAGCTTCCTTTGGGTTTGGAATAATCTCCATTTTGAGTGCATCAGTTTCCACTAGCCTTTTATGGCGTTTGAGTTTACCCATAGGTTATTTGTGTTGAAAATCTTGAACTTCTCCATTGACTTAAACTCGTGGACATGTGTAATGGAAACTTGTGCAATCTCCAACAGTTGAACCCTTCCTTTGTATGAAATTAGTGCATCACCTTTCACATCAGCCAAAAATTTTGGAGTCACCTCCATACAATACTCATTCCCATTGTTGATCAAATGGTTTAGGATCTTCAAGTCAACAATTGCGCCTAAATTATCTAAGTTTGCAACAAAGACATACTCCTTATCCTGAGACAATAATACATCTAGTTTGCCACTGTTCATCAACGACGGAAACATATCACCATCATTTGTATCTTTAACAGCCTCATCTTCAGTTTCTTTACTGATGCATCAACAACTTCAATGATTTTCCTTTCATTATCCTTGATATAACTGAAGTCTAACGGATTTAATCCCAACTCCAATTCTTCACAAGCAAAATGAGGCACAAATAATAATCTTGCAAACTGTTGCATTTGTACTTTTTGTACGAGCAATCAACAAGGCAAAGATCGCAATAGTAATCTAGCACGGGTTCAAGGGCGACTTGGGTGGATGGAATTGAAGAAGCATTTGGTCGAATACCTAGTCAGCGGTTGGAGTTAGAGGAAATAGGGTTGAATTTTGGTGAGTTCCCTGCCTGTTTCTCTGGGGAATTTCGTCGAACAGTTGGCGGGTTACTGGATTTTGGAGAAAACCCAACAAAAATTGAAGAGATGGAAGTAGTGGGGGTGAAGGAGAGCGACAGGAATGGAGAGGGGGCAGTGTAAAGGGGTGGTGATGGTGGTGACTTCGGCGTGTTTGCGGCGGAAGTAGTCAGCGAGAAGGAGAAGGGCGAGGACGCTGCTGACGATGGGGGAGAGCAATGGAATGGAGGTCCAGATGTGGCAGTACGGGGAGGTGAGGGAGGTGATGATGATTGGGTTCTTGTTGGAGCCGTAGTCGATTCTGGAACATAGCTTCCTCCCCCTCCAATCAAAGGCATCAATTGCTTCATGGCGTGGATCCTATCGATCTGTGACTGCATCTGAAGTCCTTGGGCGTGCATACTGGTGATATGGGCTTGCACATCCTGCATGAGGGTACCCATCAATATCTCTATGTTACCCACCTGACGACTCAGATCGATTGACTGTTGAGGCTCTGATACCATTGTTACGATCCCGGGCTCGATTGGCAGCGTCATAACATACATGGATTAACTGCGGGTGGTAAACTTAATTCAAAAAAAAAGAAATTGAAAGAAGATAAAAAACGAAGAACAATTTAATATCAATTCATCATATGTTTTCATTACAGAGCTTGGGTTTAAGAGGAAATGAAGACACATGCAACACCCGTGAGGAGAAAAGCAGAGATTTAATTGCAAAACACCCGCTAATTATGCAAAAAGAACTTGAAAACAAAGATAATTCTCTAGGGACTAATATGTAACCAGGAGGGACTGATATGTGAAGAATTCTCTCACTGCAATTCAGATACAGTTCTTGTGCGAACTGTATCACATTTTTAGCAGGAGCAGTCATGAGAGTTTGGATTAACATAAAAATAAAAATAAAAAATTATAAGAATTATGGAGTGATAGCAGGACAAATGTGTCTTTTGTTTATTGTCGTGAAATGTATCTTTTTGGTAAAATGGAAACTTTTGGGATATTTTCCTATTGGTATCAACTGTAGATGATAAATTGGTAGTCTTGGATTAAATGGAGAATTGTGAGAATCAATGACTTATAAAAATATTATGCTTGTCGATATCTTTTGTGTGGTGGCTACCTATAGATGCCCACTCGATTATCATAATGCATGGATGACATGCCACTATGGCTGTATTATTCAAAGCAGTTGGTTTAGGCAAGGTTTTAAATTGTGGATGTAGGTGTAGGTCCAAGAATTTTCATGTTGGATACGTGGATATGATATATTGGGATATATCTAATATATGTCGAATTGTTATTTAGGTTACAAAAATATGTCCTAAATTTCATCTACATAACATATAGACATTCCATATCCATTTTATCAAATAACTAACACAAATTGTGCAGAACTAAATGTATTAAAGATGACAACAAGCATTGTGCATTTGTTGCACAAAAATTTTCATACAATGATGAACAACATACCAAGGTTCTAAATGTCAGATGTTGAGAGTTCTACCGGTTTAAATTTTGATGGCTAAGTATATTTTCCGAGAATAGAACGAGTCTAGATAACCGTAGGATACATTTTCCTTGCTCTCTCTCTCATTGTAAAACATATTGAATGATAAAAACAATAACAAAGAAACAAAGTAACTAAAGACAAAACGGATCTAATATTTTGTTTCATACAGATATGACGAATTAGGTACAATTTGAACCTATGTTCTCCACCATGAGAATTTCTATTGTAATCGGTAAACCAAAATATTAGGTCAATATCGGGCCTTTCTAGAAATTGTTAAATCATAATTAAGTTGAGTGACTTTTAGCACATGTAACCCAACATCTCTATGGCACATGTTGGGTAATATTTCAGGGGAAATATCTGATTCAACCCCATACTTATTTCCAAAAAAGGACATAGGATTTAAAATGGTATATCGGTGTTGAGAACCCCTAAAAAATGACATATCGGGGTTATATCGGATGCATAGGGAACTTTAAAACATTGGGTTTTAGCCTGTTGGATACTATTTGTTGTTACTATTAATCATATTAGGCTCGTGCTTCTCGGTATTGGTTGATGCTTGAATCCATGATGTCAGTTTTGGCTTCTTATTTTTATTGCTAATTTAATTGTATGCCCTAAAAATTTCTTTTGGGGTGTATGAAGATATAAAACATTAGTTGGGTTACTTGGGTATATGAAGTTTAAATGGATTTATTTATGAGGTTTTGTTTGTATGTTTAGTTCTGATAATTATTGTTATTTTTTTGTGCAAGTAAAGGATAGCCAACCGTAGTTTGCATACCGTTACCTAGAAAGAATAGAAAAAATGAAGTTATCTTTAAGGTATGTGATTGGATATATAAAGTTAAGGAAAGAGAAAAGAGAAAGTGGAGGTAAGAAAAAAATGAAGTTGAATTGGAGTTTTGTTAAATGTTAAATTCTTGATAGTTATTTTTGTGTGAATGTGGAACCTTGAAAATACCATTTTACTGCTTTGGTATTATACACTATGTTGGTGGGTCTTTAAACAACTAGGGAATTTATTTTTTTAGGAATGTTTCAATATATAACAAATTTCCTCCAATTTGTTCAGAAATCTTCTGTTTACCAATAATTAAGCGGTAATTTTGAACATGCAAGATAGAGATTGTTATCTTTATAGCTAGCTAGTTGCAACGATTCACTATAATTATTAATTGAGAGAACCTACCATCCTATCTTGATAAACTCTTGAAAAAGTATTTGTGATACAATAAAGATAGTAAAAGAATTGGAGAATTTGCAGAAGTCGACAAGACAAAAACATGAAATGACAACCTAGAGTACTAGAAAAAATTATTAGAGGGTATAACAACTTGATTGGAGTGTTCCCTAACAATTACACATTTAATTTTTCATGGACTTTGAAATAATATAGTAATTGTTCCAAAATTCACCCGCACATATGGTTTCAGGAAGATCTGGCTGATAAAAAACGTAGTTATATGTTCTTTCAACATTGTAATTGTAGCACCCCGAATTTTATACACTAGAAATTCGTGACACAATCTAGAATCTTTACTTCAAATGAGTACACTACACAGGAAAAATCAAA
This sequence comes from Hemerocallis citrina, assembly GCA_017893485.1. Taxonomy (NCBI): domain Eukaryota; kingdom Viridiplantae; phylum Streptophyta; class Magnoliopsida; order Asparagales; family Asphodelaceae; genus Hemerocallis; species Hemerocallis citrina. The sequence continues at coordinate 263,462,405 of CM030364.1, forward strand.
GGAAATTAAAAAACTTTTTGTTACATTATCATAATGTACAATGTAGTCTTAATTAGATTTACCTCATGAATTCACCAATAATTACATTGTACAGGAACTGTATCCTCCACTTGGATGCTCCACTACTCGAATTTTCTGCTCCCACGATCAGTCCTGCAACTAACCAACTGTGGACATGTTAGTTGCATTAAGGATGAAACCCGTGAATCTTCAAAATCTTCAACAATAATTTTGATGTAATAGGAAAACGTGGAAGTCAAACGAACATAAGTGTCGGTGTATGCCATGATCTAATGCACAACTTTAATGCACACGATGCTCTTATTTTAAGGCACACTTGATTGGAAACATATGCATCTCATACTATATACTCCCCAATCAAGCTTGAACGTTCTTCTGATTACAGGGTTCAATTCCTCGCAATGCAAATCTACTCTTGTACTCTTACCCTATTTCTAACATTTATCTAGTGACTGGTAGAGCCTGCAGTTTGTGCGGTCCACCCCTGCTGCTGCAGTCGGTCTGGTGGTCTCACCCACTCCGAACGACAACGACCACTCTGTTCGCTCAGATCTGTGGTCTTTCTCCACCCTGCTAGGATTTGTGGTCTCTCTCCACTCTCGGTCAGGCCGGTGGTCATTCGGCCATGTCAGAATCTGTGGTCCCTCTCCACTCCTGACCCTACCACAAGTTATCATGAACATATAGCGAATCTTTAGGGCCTTCCCTTACTCCGCCAAAGGATTTAGAGTTAATTCTTGCTTCCCGTTCATAATGATAACCTAGAACATAGTACTCTTAGAGGTCCATCCCCTATATTTCAACAGGACCGTGTCTCGTTCTTATCACTAAATCCCAGAAATTAACAGTCGAGACAATGCCGCACATGTTCCGAACGAGACGCCGCCGCACGTGTTTCCTTGACAGGTGAGTACACACCCAACTAGTGTCTGTCCTTATAATTGACAATTACACAGCCTAAAACCACTACAACTAAAATTAGTAAATTTGAGTTGCACCATATTGGCTCATTAAGTTGATAGGTTTACCCAATTCTAATGGCTTATTATTATCACTTTTAGTTTCTTATCTAGGACATTTATATTATTGGTTAATTAACCGGGCTTCTAATTCGCGCTTTTCTCCTTCTGCAAGTTTACTCAACTAGATTGACTTAGTTTACTAACTAGGTTAATCCCATAGTGGAACATTTGTTGCAATCCAACTTAGTAGAATTGCAACTAGTCTCATCTTGATTTAATTTGGGTTCAACCTAGCTTTCTAATCATGCTAAAAGTTGACCCAACCATGCACAATACTAGCGCAGTTATTGTGCACTAAACATTACCATATGCATACATTTAAGTATACACAACCACATACATACACATGCTTACCGTATTTCATCAATCACCGGAATTCATGCTTATTAACATTCCTCCCACACTAGTTAATTCCCTACATGTATTTCGCAAAGTATATGACTAACGTTCATTCTCATAGTCTTTTTAATTCTACTAAATCTTCCTATTCATTTACGCATACACTCTACCAAAAACCCTAACATACATATGTATTGTCATATAATTATCCTGCACTTAAAAGGTCTAGAATTTAATCTACAGGATGGTAATTACTCATAACATAATTATATGTTCCTTCTTAACAATTCAACTACTACAATTCCCATTCTACATGAATCCACCTCAAACAATCAATCTAAAATAACTAATAAAAATTAACCTACAACATACAATGATTAAAACAACTAATTTATCAAAAAATTTGGAGGTCATATATCTTTTCTATTTTACTTCTTAGTTTCTTCTACCACTACAAACATGATTTTTTCTACTACTAGAATCATGAAATCTTCTACTATCACTACAAACATGATTCCTTCTATCACTACAAACATGATTCCTTCTACTCCTACAAACATGATAACATGATTTCTTCTATTTTAATCAAACATTATTTTTTTTTTCTATACAAACATGAATTTCTAAACGTATACTTCTACAATTACTCTACACACACATATACAACAATTTCTAGCAACCAAGGTTATAAACGGCGTCAGGCGGTGGCGGTTCGGTCAAGGGGTGCCTAGCGCCTAGAGTGCCTAGGCGGCGCCTAGGCAGCGCCTAGGCGGTTGAACTTATTTTGCCGATTTAGTTAATTTCAGCCCCTATTCTTTAATCGTAAGTACAATCATACAATCCAATTGTAAATATTCATTATGTTCATGTGTAATTTTGTGTAATTAAACTGTGTTTATGCATAAAAAAACTTCCTCGTGCAATTAAAAAAAAACAATTGTCCAATTCTAATATGTGCGATATTCCAATATGTGTAATATGTGCTATTTTAATGTGTAATCGGTGTAATATGTGCAATCTATCACCAATAATACAAAAAAAAAGTAAAAACAATTCCACTACTATTAAAGATCTATACATATTATATAACAGATTAATAGATTAATAGTAGTTCTCTTTTTTTGTGTTATTTTATAGTATTTAAAATTAAAAAAAATAGAAAACACCTAAGCGTTGGACATCAGGCGGACGCCTGATCGGCGCCACGGATGCCTACTCAACAAGACGACTGCTTAACCGCCTCTAACCGTCTAGACCACCGCCTAATGCAAAGGCGGTTCGTTCTCCTTCATTTGAGCGCCTAGGCGCCGCCTAGGCATCCAAGGCGGACGCCATTTAGAACACTGCTAGCAACCATCAATTATTAAATTCATAAATTTAACATAAAAGGAATGGAGAATACTCACTTTTTTGTTTGTAGGCAACACTACCCATGCTATATCTTCTCCCCCTAGCTTCCTCCTCCTTTGCTTCCTTCTAGCTCAACTAGCTCTTAGGATTTAATAGGAGAATGTTGGATGTTGGTTGGATGTTGGAAGAATGAAGTATAGAAGTATAAAAGGAACGAGTATGGAGTGGAGTGGAAAATAAACTAAGATGTATGGAATGGGTAGGGTTTTATTCACACACACACACACATATATATAGGGTGAGGGTGGGGTGAGATGGCCGGCCAACTAGGGTTAGGGTTGAATGTGGATGAGTGTGGGTGTGTGGAGAATCATCTAGGGTTGCTTAGTCACCATGCTTAGTCACCATTTAATTATAACCCTAATCCCTTAGGGCTAACACATAACCCTACCCTAACCCTTTAGGGTTACACATAACCTTCCATAAGTCAAAAATTGTGGGCTATACTTGTGTGTGTAGTGTATATGTATAGCATATAATAGTATAGTATATATACACACATTCATGTATAGTAGTCTAGTATATAATAATGTATATGTTCATGTTATGAATGGGTCTATTGGGTTAGAAATTGTAAATTGGGTTGGGCCCAATAAATTGACAAAAAAGAATTTATATAAAAACATGCACTATTTTTAAAACAAAAAATAATTAGTAAAAATATGGTTGTACAAAATAATTGTTAATTATTTTGGGATATTACAGTAATACGACCATTATGCTCATTACTAAACTTGTTGAACCAATGAAATTGCCAAACAAGTAAAATGGAAATCTATGCAATTGTTCAAGGTTTGACAAAAGTATTTCCAACTATATTTTGTGACCACCTCTGCATTTAGTATTCTGGTTTCAAATGAGAATATGAAGATGGTATAGTCTTTGTCGAAACTTGATTTATGGTTACTGGCATATTGTAGCTCTAGTACTCTATATAGTACTTTATACTTGAGTCTTCTATTTTTTCAACTCTTCAGGCTTTATCAATTTTCATTGAGCTTTATTAGTCATGTGCTTGAAACAACCAAATTTGATAATAATTATACTTCCATCCCCAAAACATTTCTTTCCTCGATATTGTCATCAAAATTTCATACTCCCATGTCCTCAGTTCTTCCCTCCTTTTGGGTTTCCTTTTTTTTGTTGAGTAGAAGAATTAGGATCATATGGTCCATTAGGGGTTTCTTCGCCTGCTTCAGTTTCACAATAATTCCCAAAAACAATAGACATTTCTTCTAAAAGTAGTCCATTCAGCATTTATGAAACTTAAGTTATAGAAAAGGTTGAAACTTAAAAGTTATTGTCTCGAAAGCAAACAACAAATGAAAGGGAATGAACAGGAAACTGCAAATGTGGTTGAATTCAATGATGGAGTAGATGGTTTTATGAACCCTAGATTTCCTGCTCATCAAACCTAAGCAGATTACTTGTAGACAACCTTGAAGGTATGAAATCTTAGTGATGAGGACATTAGTTAGAGATAATTTGGGCACTTCTGTCAGTGCCGGCATCGTCTAGAATGGCTACTCCAGTAGCATAGTTATCTTTATTTCAGCAATTTATATTTGTTTTTGGGCATTTTGGCCATATGTAGTAGTTTTGCAATTTGCACCATTTATTTTTTGCATTAGAATATTTTGGAGATTTAAATTGAGAAATTGTTTTGAGCCTATATATAGGCATTGAGAATAATGAGAAGGTATGCTATTATTGATTAAAAAAATTACTGTGTGTTGACTATTGAGTTATTGCTCTGCATTTTTTCTTGTGTGTGTGATACCATAAGAAATTATTAGAGTTTGTGAGAAGCTCTAGTTTATACCCCATCTTTTTCCAAATACATCCTCTACACCAGCACCCTTTCTCCATCTCCCCTTTCAGCCGAAACCCATCCAACCCCTTTTTTCTTGAAACCCATCATCCTACTCCCTTCACACCCGCAGGTCAAGTCGTGTCCACTGACACCACCGCAGCCCCGTCGAACACCCCGACCCCCACCTTGTCTTTATCCTTCACCACCAACGCCACAAAAGCCCCATTGAACACCCTGACCCCCTCCTTGCTGTCGTCTCTCTCCACCCGATCTCTCACATCTGCCTCAGCCCCAAACCATCTACAAATTCCTGTAAATCCTAAGTCTTAATTATCAAATCCAATCACATCTGAAACCCTAATCCCCGAAATCCACTTCAAATCCAAAACCCTAGTTCCCAAATCCAATTCAAATCCTCAACCCTAATTCCCAAATCTCCAATTCAAATCCTAACCCTAATCTTCAAATCAAGAGAATGAACTGCAGAGGAGTACAACGCTATTGATTGCGACGATTGGCATCTTCTTCCTCTTCATCCGTGGCGACTTGTTCATCGAACCCCATTAATTTTTTCCATTCCCCATTATTTGTGATACTGCTTATCATCTCTAGAATATTATTTGATTTATCTGTCGTCCACAAAATTGAGTGTGTGCTTCTACTTGCCAATTAGCATACGAATCATTATTGAATATTTTACTTGCTAAGGTCACTTAGGTATAATTATTGATTGTTAAGATTGAATCTTTAATTGGGCTTGTTAAACTTATTTCAATGCTTGAAAATCCATCAAACCTATAACTAGTTTTAATTTCTAATTAATCTGCATTACTTGTTGGTAAACTTAATCTTTTAATATTCTTGGAAAATTCTCTACTTAGAGTTAAGTTTACATGATCTTGGTATCAGAGCGAAGTTTTTTAAAATTCTAGTTCTTTCATCATTTAGTCATAAGTTTTGCATTCATTTAGGGTTACTTTTAGATCATTTCAGATTTTAAAAAATCATTCTTATGTGCATTCAGAACACGTTTTCCCAAATTTTAATAATGGACAACACTGACATTTTCACTACCCTCGCCGCTATTCAAGCAACTCTCACTAATATCAATCAACGGCTTGAGCAAGTGAAATTAAATCAGAAGGTTGCCCCTGAGCTTCATGCTAATTGTCAGATCCCTCAAGGGAATGATCATGACAGTTGACATCAAGATCATGATCCTGACGAACAATACAAGGAGAACGTTAAAGCTGACGTTCCCCACTTTGAAGGCCACATGGAACCCCAAACTTATTTTGATCGGATCCGTGCTATGGACCACTCCTTCGTGTGGTTTGACATAACCGAAATCCTGAAGGTCAAATTTGTCACGATAAAATTGACTGGTAAAGCTTAACAACACTGGACCAATCTTGAATACGCCCGCAGAGGTCGAGACCTGACACTCATAGCAACTTGGGAAGCAATGAAAGAGAAGCTCACCGAGAGATATGTGCCCTTGTTGTTCCACACTAGATTGCTAAATTCGTGGAATCAACTCTATTAGGGAAGCAAATCCACCCAGGAGTATGTTGATAAGTTTGACGACTTTCTCATTCGGTGCAATGTCTTAGGTAAGGAGAGCGAAGAACAAATTCTCTGTAGGTTCAGAGCTGGACTACGAGCCGATCTTAGGAATGAGTTAATTCATAGAAATGTGGACTCCTTGGTAGCAGCTTATATCTTTGTCCTCGATATGGATTTTCTTAAAACAAATTCCTCCTACAAGTCCAGCGATTTGAGAGATCATTCCTCTAGAATGACCTCCACTGACCCCTCTAGACCTGAGCCCCCTCTTCTTAGTACCCCAACAAGTCTTATCTAAGCAAGCCTACTTCAAATTCCTATCCATTTAGAAATGACAGCGAACACTGAAAGAGACTACTCTAAGATTGATCCTCTCACTAATTGTTATAAATGCAAGGGATACAGCCATGTTGCTGGCAACTGTTCCAGCCCCAGTAGGATAAACATCATAGAAGGTACCACTGTTATTACTGACGAGCCGACTATGAGTTTATCTATGAACCTCATGTAAGTGATGACTTTGGTGAAGAGGAGGATAACCAGTCTCTCAACTGTATTCGGTCGATCCAGTTACCTCCATTGAATGTACCTGAGTCATTTTTCCTGGTTTACTTTTTTACGAAGGGTAGTGCTAAAGCAAAGTTACACCACACTATACTTTTCTCAGAATTTCCGGATCTTTTTTTTCCTTCGTTCTACTAATACTAAGGAGGATAGTTTGGTTTTTCTAGCGCTTTCTCGTCTTTTAACACGAACTATACACATTCCTCCCCAAGTCACTTGGCAGCCCATAGATTTTATCCCTGTGTTAGAACATCATAGTCTCATAGTCTGCATTCACATTTGCATCTCGCATTCATGATTTGCATAGAGAAATTTTCAGCGAAATTAATGAGAACAATTTTAACTACAAGTTAATATCAGATACTAGAAGGAAATTTAAAACTTTTGATGTTGGTGACAAAATGATGGTTTAGGTTCGTCCAGAACGGTTTTCAGCTGGATCCATTAAGAAATTGAACACACGTGTTGCATGACCATTTAATTTTTTGCATAAAGTCAATAATAATGCCTATGTCGTTGACTTTCCTGAAAGTTTTGGCATAAGTAAGACTTTCAATATTGATGATTTAATACCCTATGAAGGCCCAAAATTTAATCCTAGAAATCCTCTTGTAGATGAATCTATCCTGCAGCCTAATGGTGAGATTACCACATTTTCCCCTTTACTTGGTATTACTTACCTACTGACAGACAAATTGGATAATACTCTAGATAATCAGATAATCTCTACTAGAGATTGTGGTATTTATAGATATTTGGTGAGATGGAAGAACAAGCCGGATTTAGAGAATACTTGGATTGATTGTGAGGAACTCCAGTGCTTGAATCCAGATCTTTTGGAGCACTATGACATGATCACTAGTTTTGACTCGACTTGGTCGAGCTTTCTCCCATCTGGAGAGAATGATGATGACATCTGTTTGAGATGATTTGGCACTTCTGTCAGTGCGGATATCGCTAGGATGGCTACTCCAGTATATAGTTATCTTTAATTTAACAATTTATATTTGTTTTTGGACATTTTAGCAATATGTAGTAGTTTTGCAATTTGTACCTTTATTTTATGCATTAGAATATTTTGGAGATTTGAATCGAGATTTTGTTTTGAGCCTATATATAGGCCTTGAGAATAATGAGAAGGTATGCTATTTCTGATTAAAAATATTACTGTGTTGAGTTATTGTTCTGCATTTTTTTCTTGTGTGTGTGATACCATAAGAAATTATTAATGTTTGTGAGAAATCCTAAGAAGTATCAGGGTTTGTGAGAAGCTCTAGTTTATACCTTATCCCCTTCCAAATACATCCCCTACACCAGCACCCTTTCTCCCTTTCCCTTTTCAGTCGAAACCCATCCACCCCCTTTCTTCTTGAAACCCATCAGCCTATTCCCTTCACACCTGCAGGTCAAGTCGTGCCTCCACCGACGCCACTGCAGCCCCGTTGAACACCTCGACCCCCACCTTGTCGTCGTTCCTCACCACCAACGCCACAAAAGCCCTGTCAAACACTCCGACCCCGACCCCCACCTTGCTGTCGTCTCTCTCCACTCGATCCCTCACATCCACCTCATCCCCAAACCCACTACAAATCCCCTCAAATCCTAAGTACTAATTCTCAAACCCAATCACATCTGAAACCCTAATCCCCCAAATTCACTTCAAATCCGAAACCCTAATCCCCAAATCCAATTCAAATCCTCAACCCTTATTCCCAAATCTCCAATTCAAATCCTAACTCTAATCTTCATATCAAGAGAATGAACTACGGAGGAGTACAACGCTATTGACTGCGACGATTGGCATCTTCTTCCTCCTCATCCGTGGCGACTTGTTCATTGATACTGCTTATCATCTCTAGAATATTATTTGAATTATCTGTCGTCCACAAAATTGAGTGTGTGCGCTTCTATTTGCCAATTAGTGTACGAATCATTATTGAATATTTTACTTGCTAAGAACACTTAGGTATAATTATTGATTGTTAGGATTGAATCTTTAATTGGGCTTGTTAAATTTATTTCAATTTTTAAAAATCCATCAAATCTATTACTAGTTTTAATTTCTAACTAATCGGCATGACTTGGTGGTAAACTTAATTTTTTAATATTCTTGAAAAATTCTCTACTTAGGGTTAAGTTTACATCATTTTGGTATCAAAGCGGAGGTTTTTAAAACCCTAGTTCTTGGATCATTTAGTCATAATTTTTGCATTCATTTAGGGTTACCTTTAGATCATTTCAGATTAAAAAAAAAATATTTTTAGGTTCATTTAGAACACGTTTTCCCAAATTTCAGCAATGGACAACACTGACATTTTCACTATCCTCGCCGCTATTCAACTAACTCTCGCTAATATCAATTAACGACTTGAGCAAGTGGAATTAAATCAGAAGGTTGTCCCTGAGCTTTTGCTAATTGTCAGATCCCTCAAGGGAATGATTGTGACGGTTGACGTCAAGATCGTGACCTGACGAACAATACAAAAAGAACGTTGAGGCTGAAAGAAAATGGTGTCTTGATGAAAATAAATGTTAGGATTTAAGTTAAATAAAGAATACTTGAGCAGTAGCAACCTAGGTGGCATGGACAATTCAGAATGGATCTCATGGCTGTGTTGGACAAGGATCCTACATCGACACTTGCCTGACCTGTACCGGACATGCCAAATCCATATCAAGGTAAACACTTACCTGGAGGTGGCGTGCCCGACCTGTGTCGCCATTGTAACCTTTGTCGTAGTTGAGAGGGAGACTGTAACAGATACATGAAGAGTGACATGAGCACTTGAGGTGGTTGGAGAATCATACTGGTAACTTTGGGTTAAATAATATTATTACAAAAGACTAATGCCTTCTTCATTTTCCTAATGGAAATGATAGTATATATGGAATGAGTATATATTTGAAGATGTGTTTAATGACATTATATAGTTGGAAATAGTTTTTTTTATATAAGTATTTAGACATTTTTTTTATGACTTGATGTTGTATGGAACAATTTCTATTTATTATATGTTTATGGAAATTGAGCCTGCATTTATTTTAGATTTCCAAATTGTTATTTAGGATCTTTATTTTTTAATAATACATTGATTATCTCATAAATAGTTCTACAAGAGTATCAAGATTGGATGTCGAGCAAGAGTGGCCTTACATGTGGGCTACGTCTATACTAACAATTACAAACTGGGACCTTAGGATCATAATGTAGTTGAAGAATTCTCCTCAAGTTCACAGATTTATATGAATTCATCATCGGTAAGTAATAACTAATAAATCTTTTGTGGTATATGATCTTGATATGCATGTTTTCTGTTGTGATGATTTCCTGAAACTCAGCATTTATTATTGTCTTTGTATTTTGCATATGAATTTTCTGATTCTTTCATCTTTTGTTGCATCATTTTTTGGTTTGTTATTTCTGATTGTACCTCATCAAATATTTACAGATCCATCCAATCAAGTGAGAGGGATAGATGACAGAAAGAAAGAGCCATATAACAGATCTATCCATGTTAGTTTTTTATCTTTCCTTGCCAATCTTTTCAATTTGCTCTTATCTTATTCCGTTTTCTTACACAGTTTAAAAGTTTTTCTTACTCTTTATCATTTTGATTGAGTACATGATTAAGAGATAATGTGTTGATTGAGAAGGAAAAGAGGAAGAGGATACAATGGTTCGGTCATAGAATCATTCTTTTTTTAATTTGAAAGATGACGTGATTAAATGAGCCTTATAGATAAACTTGAAGATAGATATCTTTCAATAAATTCATCTACTACTAATTCTGAAATATATATTCTAACATTTTCCATTTAGTTGATCATGGAATATTAATCATGCTGAAAGGTGACAATATTGAAAGTGGTCTAAACATTCCCTTGTTAAGGACATTAACTGATTCATAAAGAATGGGAAGGCGACAGAACTCACTCTGTTACAATCCTTTCATAAATAATTCCTGTCAATTTCATTGTGCTATGACTTGCCATGCTGAACTGAACCATATGGATACAATGAAGATTTTTTAAAATCTTATCTTATATTATATACATTCTATTTGAATATGTAGCTCTGTAAAAAAAATCTGGAGGCAGCATTCGGAGAAGGCTTGTAATATTGTCTGTCAAGGTCTTTCATTTAGCCTAAAAAAAAAAGTTGGTGTTTCCCTATTTTGTTGTTCATCTAACCGTATAGAAATCCCACCCCAATTTGCTATCTGATAGATATAGCCTGTATATTATGTTTTTGACAAGTAAGACTTTTGAGTTGAGAGATGCAGATAACCATCCTGTTCTGTGTCTTTGCTAGTTTGCTGACCTTCTCTTCAGAAGCTTGCTTCTATAATTTGAAATTTATAGATTCGCTGAGGTTCATATTGCTATCCTCATAGAGTGCCTGATACAAACAATAATCATATTATATATTAGTAAGTGAGTAACTATATGGATAGGATGGTGATATTGGAATTCTCTTTCCTAATTAATTATTTACATCTGAAGGATGTGAAACCTTCCAGTACTGTGTGCAATGCTAGTCTCATCAAGTTCTATCACTTTTATGTTTTCACTTATCCATCTTTTTGTGAAACTACATTATTTTCATGAGCCTTTGTAATGTTTTCCCCCCTCTCCCATGTCTAGTGAGAATGACTGTTATTTGTGTATGTCCAATACATAATGATGATTTTCCCTGAACATCATATTGTTATTCCGGGTCCCTTCTGAACCCGTAAATAATGCTGTTTCTTTCAATAATGTCCAGAAATAGTCTCTTGTATCCACTAGCTGGATCTTCTACTTCTGAAATTTAGGATCCCTCTCTTTTAAAGATTTCTGTAAAGTTTACATCAATGCACACAGCTCCAGAGAAACAAGTGGGGATATAGCTCACAGTTCAAAACCCATTAAAATTACTAGTTGCAAAGTTGCAGCTATTGCATGGCCCACTTAATTCAAACTTTACTGTACATGAGAAATGCTTAATCAAAAGGATGTCAACCCATCTAATATAATTTTGATAGTCTCCAAGGCACAGTGGTTTGGACATGTCACACGTAGACCTAGTAGTGCCCCTGTTAAAAAGAGTGATTTTGATAAGTATTGAGGCCATAGTTAGGAGTAGGGGAAGACCTAAACTTATTTGGGTGAAAATTGTGAGAAAAGATAAGATAGCTTGTGGCTTTACAGAAGATATTGCGCTAAACCGAGCAAAATGAAAAACCATGATTCATGTAGCCGACCCCAACTAGTTGGGAAAAGACTTTGTTGTTGTTGTCCCCAAGGCATTGTCAGGTGACGTTTGTTCAGCCACCCGTAATCTTTGCAGCAAAAAGTATGCAGAGTTTCGTATATGCTTTGAAGAAAATAATAGCGTTTTGAACTGCTCATAACTTCTTCCAAGAATGGGTCCTCCTTCTGTAAGTTTCTTGCACCAATGAGTTCTAAGTTCATTACATGAGATCTCACATAGCTAATGACGGGGGTCCGTTTACTAAATTTGACATTGCACCTTGCCTTCCACACATTCATCAAGCCCCAATGTTACCTGTCATTGTTCCTGATTGATAGAACATTGTTATCCCTTCATCGTAAGTTATGTTGTTTGTGCCACAGAACGTAGGCCCGCTGCTGTGAAGATGTCTGCAATAAATATGCATCTGTAAAGAAGATATGATGTAGAGTATCTTCATTGCTTACATCATATCTTCATTGCCTGGAGCGCAGGCTGGGCAGATGTTGGGTCAAGTTTGTGATGAGGACATCGGTTCAAGACGATTCGGGCGTTTCTATTAGCGCAAGCATCGTCTAGGATAGCTGCTTATTTAGTTTAGGATTTTATTTCAGTGCCATATTTTTTTCTGGCAATTATAGCCATATGTAATCTTTTTTGTATTTTTTAGATTTTGAGAATATTTTGAGATTTGTATCTTGATTTGTTTTGAGCCTATATATAGGCCTTGAGATTAATGAGAAAGAGATGCTATTCTTGATTAAAAAAAATTATTGTGTTGAGTTTGCTCTTCATCTTCTCATTTGTGTGATACAATTGAGATCTAATTTGTAAGAGTTTGTGATAAATCCTAATACACTTTTAGGGTTTGTGATAAACTCTAAAATCTACTCCCAAATTAACAAAATCCCCCCAAATAAAATAACCAAAACCCTAATCCCCTTTCTCCTCTTCCTCTTCCTCCAAATCCCGACCCTCTCTCTTCTCCTCTGCATTTCGAAACCCAAAACAGCAACATCCCGAAAACCCTAATCCCCCTTCTAGTCACAGCCGCCATCATCATCCATTTCCCTGACCCCTACCTCGCCTGCATCCAACCCCCGTCACCCAGTCATCGTCTTCCTCCTTTGCCTGAGTCGTCAGAACCCGTCGATCCCTCTCCACCTCACCTTCATCGACTTCCACCCACCACCCTAGCCCTCCCTCGTCGCCCGTCAGTCGTCACAACCACTTCGACCTCCAGACCTGCACCCGTCGCTCCTCTGCCACAGTCGACGCCGCAGTCCAGATCCGTCCGCCCTTGATTTTGGCTGCCATTGCTCTTGAGTTGCTGCTGCCATTGCTATATCCTTGATTGCTGTGTTCTACCCGAGATCTACGCAGTTGTTCTTCGAACCCTCGGTATACTCTTTCAACTTTTAAATATTTGTGTTATACTGCTCTGTTATCTCTATCATATTATCTAGTTTAACTGTCGACCACAAATATTGAGATTGAGTATTCTACATGCTTGATTAGAGTACGAATCAATATTGAATCTATTACTTGCTAAGACACTTAAGGATGTAATTATTGATTGTTAGAGTTGAATTGTTGTTTGGGATTGTTAACGTGATTCAGTTCTTGAAAATTCATCAAGCCAATTAATTGTTTAAAATTTCTAACTTTAATCCGCATTACATGTTGGTAAAATTCATCCTTTAAGATTCTTGGAAATTCTCTATTTAGGGTTAGTTTTACATCAATTTGCTGGCTACGAGTATTATTAGAGAGCACATTGTCAATATTCTAAAAGTCGCTAGGCGGTAGTCGGGCGGCCGATTGGGGCCTATCGTCTAGACCTTGTAAGCGGGCCTAGGCGGTTGCTAGACAGTTTTTAAAATATTTTTTAATATAGTTATAAGAAAATATAATATTGTATAAAATACAAGATATATATAATACTAAAAAATTAACTCAAAAATTCATAAATGAGAATTAACTCAATGGTAGAACACTTGTTTTGCGTATTGGCCATTATCAAAATTCCAATGAGAGGGGCGATCGATTTGAGATTTTGACGATTTGAGGAAAGTATGAGCGATTTGGGGGATTTCTGATTTAGAGATTTGAGTTTTTTTGGGAAGAGCGAGAGAGAGAAGCATGGGGGTCGGGGTTTTTGAGAATGTGGGAATTTAAGTGAACCGGTTCACTTAACACACAAAATAACCTGCCAAGATCCGCCTAGACCCTCCCCAGACCCGCCTAGGTAGCCAAACCGATTTTTTAAAAGGCCCAGGCCGTAGGCGAGTCGGCTGGGGATGGCTTAGTGCCTAGGGGGAATTTTTAGAACACTGCACATTGTAAGTGCTTGCTTGGGAAAAACTCTTCAACCTCAGCTGCACGTTCTTCAATTCACAAATGTGAGAGTAGATTGGGTTATTGGTGGAAATTCTTGGGGTGGCTTGTGATTTGTTGAAGAGTAGAATGTAGCAATATCTAATAGTATTGTTACTATTGTTGCATGCTGCATGAGGTGATCAAATTTCACGGGGAGTGCGTGGGTCAAACATGAATTCTACGAGAGTGGAATTCCACATCCGACCAGCTGCTGTCATGGGTTACTGAATCCAATCGAGACTCAGCTTACCGGGAGTGGGCTTCTGCAGCAATCCCAGATTTGTAAACACCTCTGTTTACTAATTCCTTGTATATTGGTCCAACTTTTAATACATGATATGAAAATGTTTGCTGTTCTGAGTGAAACTGGTAGCGTGAGACCGTGAGTAAGATGCATTAAGACCTGAGTTAGTTTGTAAAATCCATGATGATCATTTTTTAATTTTAAACCAAGACCTTTGTAAGGATTTCCAGAGTGCTTGCACATGAACTTTGCTTGTGTATTGCAGTTTTTTAGGAAAAATAAATTTTATTGCTGCCTTGCAATACAACTGTAATAAACATGTCTCATGCTACTAACTTAGCCCATTTTTTAAAGCAATGTTGTTTTCCTTCACTTGAGTTTGTTACTACTATTGTGTTTGGTAGATCTTCATCTGGTCAATGAAATTGATTAAATTTTCTTTTCTCTCGATACTCATGGTATTATTTGATTTGAATCCTTATATGGCCTCAGAATACCAGTTATAGAAGTTATGCTGGTGCAAGAACACATGCAGAGCATAAGCAACAATGGTCAAAGTCTTATACAATATCAAATCGAAACGGAAGAAGAGGAGACTATGCTCAAAAGCCTGTAAAAGGTAATATGAAATTCTGATATAACCAACTACAACCCCATTAGTAGTAATAGTTGTGCTGTAAATTATGCAAAATACATGCTTTAGTTATATAGTAGCAATACAAAACCGTTAAAATAATCTTTTATTGTGTACTTAATGGTTTGCCAGGATGCTTTGGAAATTTTGAAGGAGGGAATCTTAGTCTAATTTTGAACAGGTAGTTTATGGTTCATATTTGAAGCGTACCAAAATGCATCGGAACAATGGCTTTTGTTGTCGTTGTTGATGTTTGGCTTCTGTGTTAGTGGGACATAAGTTTTTAGAACTTAGAAGCCATGACACCTTCTTATTGTGGACTGTACATATCTCATTGGTTGAAAGTTTGTGTTGAATCTGTTGCTTCTGTAAACAAAAAGTTTTTGAAAGAAGACAGCTAGTTACCAACAAGTCTTGAATTTAGGTTTAATATTTTAGCATTGAACATTTGACAAGTTTCATTTTGACCAAATATAGCCACTTAACTGTCTCTTTCTACATATATTTTTCTCTCTAATATAGATATACACATAATGCCCAATTTTCTTTGGTATACCCTACGCATGCACATGCAAACATAAAACCTAGTTTTTATTTTCTTTTTTTGTTTGTTGTAAATTGGCTGGAACTGCGTACGTTGGAAGGATAGAGGGAAAATATCCAACATCCCAAATAGTTCCTTTTTAGGCCGGAATCAAACCTTGGACCTTCCACTTAATAGTGTTAAACCTTGTCATCTATACTACAAGTGCTTGGCAACTGATTACGAAGTTCTATTGTACCATTGGTTTTAGGTTTTCTTTTATTGATCAGCTTCTGCCTCATGCTTCAAATCAACTTTCATCTTCCTCTTGAGTTATCTCTTGGCCATCTCCTAGAGATTTATTTGTTTTCAATGTTAATATGTTATTGCCGTATTTAAATCTAAAAAAACCTGTTATTTATTTGTCAGACTTAATTGTAGACATTCGTTTGTAGAAAGATTCTCTGTATTTGTTGGGATTTGAATCTATAGTGTTATTGCTTAGGTCCACATTGTCAAGACGAAGTAACCACTGTAAGTTTTCTTTCCAAAATTGATAACCTTCATATCTTCTTTACAAACTCATTCTAAATTCACTTTTTCTCTATCCTTTGTCTTAGACTCCTTGTTGTACTTTCAACTACTACACTATCATTCATGTAGTGATATCCATAATTGTTGTTGGAATGTGATTTTTGTAGCACGTTTACCTCTATCAAGGAGTCCTACCCGTGTTGGACACCAACATTTTATGAACACTCCATGGTCACTTGTTGGACACTCATGCGTGCCCCAAATTTTATAATGCACTTTATATGTTGGACAGTTCGTAGACACTTCTTGAACACCTCATGGAACACAATTCATAATATTTCAGGCACATTCATATTTCATGTACTAATTAACACTAGTTACTTGCATACACTTGTACTAACAACAACAACAGAGCCTTTATTCCAAAATGTTGGGGTCGACTACAACCTTCCTCGCTCAACTCTATTGAGGGCCACCTTCTTTGTCAAGTTTAACACATTTCAAATCACTACTAATAGATTTAGCTAGAGTTTGTTTGGGACTCCTAGTCCTTAACTGCCATCCTATAAACTTTCTTAACTAGCACTGATATCAGTCTTCGTTGTATGTGTCCAACCCACCTCATTCGGTTCTCGTTGTATGTTTCTTCCTTTCATTCTGACCGAAGACAGCAGCAACAGCAGCAGCAGCAGCAGCGACCAGAAACAACAGTGATTGGAGTAGGGGCACCGGGTTCGGGGGCTGTGGTTGGCATCAGTTTTGAATGGAGTCGGGGGGGGGGGGGGGGTTGTATGGAGGTCGGGTAGGAGGAGCTGGGGTATGAATTGATATTGCTGCACCCGCATAGAAAATTCTACCTTGACTTTGCCTGGTCTTCTTCCATGGACTGAGTGTATTCTATAGGAATCCACATTAACACTGCATTTCAAAGTTATAGGATGTAAGCAGCGCATTCTGGCATTTAAAGAGATCATGTCCTAAGCAATTAAAATCCGATTAATTGCTAATCGGATTCTAAGCGGTTAATCTTTTTAGCGATTTTCAATTTTTTAATAGTTAGCGATTTAATCAGATATAGTCGACCGATTAATGGTTCACCGGATTAATCCCCGATTAATCGCTAATCGGATTCTAAGCGATTAATCTTTTTAGCGATTTTCAATATTTCAATAGTTAGCGATTTAATCGGATATAATCGGCCGATTAATGGTTAACCGGCCGATTTTAAGCGGCTGATTAACCGATTAAATTTCCTCTTTCATTTTCATGCTTGTTTGCATTATTTGGGCTCAATCCGGTCCAAACTCAATTCCAAATCCAAACTCCTTCTGGTCCTCGCGCAAACCCAAACCCGACATGCCACCGTTCTCTTCTTCTTCCTCGTGCAAACCCAAACCCGACCAGCTGCTCTCTTCCTCAAGAAAACTCAAATCCAACCGTCGTCTCTCACTGTGCGTCGTCGCAAACTTGACCGACCCGCATTTGTTGCACCTCTTCCTCCTTTTGTTACTCCGCCCTGATTGTTTTTATTTGCACCTTGACTAAGAAACCCACATCCAGAATTCAAAATCAGCTCAAACCAAGTACTTTTTTTTTAATGTAACTATATGTTTTTATTTGATAATTTCATAATAGTTTTATGTTCGGGTTTAAGGTTGCTACATAATGATGATAGATCATTTTTTAAATTTTATATATATACACGATTTTTTGATATAATCCCCGATTATTTTTCCGGATTAACCGATTAATCACTAATCCCTCCTACATCGATTAGTTCCAAAAACTAATTTTAACTGCCTAGATCATGTCAGAACTCTCAGAATGCACTATGCACTTTGGGTTGATTGGCAGATTTCATCCAAGGGATCCGGATGGCAACTTGAACGGAATCCTATAAACCCACTCCAGAAGAATTTTTTCCCCATGGAGCGAAGGCCTAATGATCTGCAAATTAAAGTTCCCTGAATTGAACGCCATATTATGCACTTGTCTCAAAACACCACACTGTAAAATATGTGCAATCACAATACATCATGACAACTTGCTCCTTGCTCCTGGCAAATCATATGACCAGGCATCTGCAAACATAGATATAATTTGATTCAAAAACCGATGCAAGTCCAGTGGCTGATTGCAATATATATGCAGTGCTACTGAGGAAAAGGACAGTGATAACAAAGAAAACTGTATGGCCGTATAAGAGTAATTGCATATTCAGTAAAATTTGTGAGATGAATGAATATATATGTGCATTCCAGGAAACTGAAAATCTTCTATAAACGAAAAAAGTTATATCCATGATCCCAATCTAATGCACCAGTCCTCTTACTACTTGTAAAACCTCCAAATTTATAGCCTAAAGAAGTGAATTCGTTAGAACTACCTTAAGTAATCTATGTATGGTTGGGTTTCTTCACTGCCAAGTGTAGGTTAAGCAAAGCAGTTGGAAGATGGTCTTGAAATAGGAATAAAAATAATGTAGGTGTCCATGTGCCAACCTCACCCTCTTTCTCATCCCTACTCAAGTTAAACCCATGAAAATCAATGGCAAACCAGTACATAAATTCCATTAAAATGATGAAAGTTCATTGGTATGATTGATATTTCAAATGTACATATTTGTTCAAGATGTAAGAATAGAATTGAAGAAGAAGGGTATTGATACCAGCCGGCAGGGAGTAATCCGGGGTTTGTCGGTGGCAAGGAACAGCAACAACAACAGCTACCAGCAACGGCTGCAATGGTAGCGTCGGGCTCGGGTTGGATTTGAATGAAGGTCGTGCTCGGTGGAGGTCGAGAATGGAGATGGATGGGGATGACGCTGTCAGGTTGTAGGCGGTGATGTGGTTCGGTCATGGAGATGAGGTGATGGAGGGCTGGAGATGGAAGTGGAGATCGGGGTGGTAAGGAATGGAGGTCGGTGATGGTGATGGTGATGGGGTTGGGTTTTGGTGGGATGCAAAGGAAGAAAGGCTGGGTTTTGTTAGAAAGAAGAAGAGGGCATTTTTAGCTATATTAAAAAGTTCAGCTCTGTTAAGAAAAATATTCATGGAATATTCCCTTCACTTAACGGGCCAACTAACGGTTGATACTATTTCGGAATAAATATATGGACTTTAGGTGTTATTTTGGAATTAACGAAACTCCGGGTGTTATTTTGGAATTTACGAAATTTCGGGTGTTATTTTGAAATTAACATAAAGTTTGAGAGTCATTTTGTCCTTAGACAATATTTATCTTCTTTTTTGATCCAAAGCTACAAATTGTATTGTTGAACTTCATTTTGGGTAAATTTATGCATAATTAAGATAATATTAAGTTGTGTTATATAAGATTACTAGGTTTGTCCGTGGGCATGTGCCTACGGCACGTCTTTGAAACGATGTTGCATATGAAAGTAAGAATTATAATATCAGGAATATAAAAGAAATAATTAATTCATCTAATATGATTGTAGATGTCATAAAAAAAAACTTATATGGCCATTTATAGTGATATTATCCATTGCAGGAAGCAGTGAGAAGTCAGACAGATGCTGTTGTTTAGTTTTGATGAAGAATTTGCTTTGTATATCAAGGAAGAAAAATATTTGACGGTTAACTTTGGTCTTCTCAGTGTATTCTACTATTAGATGTTAATATACTTTCTGAGATGTACACTATAATAATGTTCATGTATAATACTGGATACATTTACTTTTCAACATTTTGGATGCATGAATCTGAAACTTCCATCATGGAGTTTATGTAGCTCAACTTTGGATAGTACGACAACAATTAGTTGTAAATAAAAATCTATGTTTGAATAATTAAAAATGGTGGTGTAAAATCCAATTTCTTAAAACTTTGCAAAGTGACGAAATTTAACCTTTGAGGAGATGTTTGCTACTTTTAGTGTAACTTTAGAGGTTGAAATTTACCCAAGTGAATATCCATTTAAATCTTCCATTGCATTTGAAATCAATTAGGAAACTCAGTGAAATTTTCTGCATGAGCAATCAAAAAAATATAAAAAATTTGAAAAATCCGAAAATTTACAAACTTGAAATCTGAATATCAAAATTTCTAGGTAGATATATATATATATATATATATATATATATACATTTAAATATTCCTTTGCATTTAATATCGATCAAGGAAACTCATCAGCAATCATAAGAAGCAAAAAAAATTGAAAATCTGGAAATTTACAAACCTAAAATGTGAAAATCTGAAATTTTTGGGTAGAGAGAGAGAGAGAGAGAGAGTGAGGAGGAATTTTGTTTTGGGGGAGAAAATTAATTTTTGGGGAGAAACTTTTGGAGGGAAAATGTCTTTTCGGAGAGTGAATGTGAGCCATTGATTTTGTTTCAATTGAAGGACATCCACATCCACTTGATAGTTTTTTTTTCAAATTGACTTGTGATTTTTTATATAGATAGCCTTGTCCATGTGTCCTACTTGTTACAAATTTGGCATGTCTCGTACCCTTGTCATGTCAATATGGTGATTTGTTAGGTACAGTATCGAATTTCTTTTAAAATACATTTGATTTATCTCTGTGTTACAACTTCCATCACTGCCAGTGTATCATTCTTTTGTGGAAAATGCTCTGCGACTTTGTTTAATCATGATTTTCATAATTTATTTGTTTATTTGGATATAACCATTCTGGAAATGATTACTCTTTTGTTATGAGATTCAGATTGCTAGTTTGGTTGTGACTGAAAATAAGCCTTCTGTAATCAGTTTTGTTTGGCTCTGTGAGAAAGGTTAATCTTATTGCTCCATTGCTTTTCTTCTTAAAACTCTTAGGCTCTGTTTGGTTCAAAGGAGGGGAGGGGAGGGGAGGGATTTTAATGGAGGGGAGGGGAGGGGAGGGAAGGGGAGGAGAGGGATTTAATAAAAACTCTGTTTGGTTCAAAGGAGGGGAGGGGAGGGAAAATAATTATCTTCTTGTTGGTTCACAAGGGGAGGGAATGGATTTTATAATAAAATTACTTTTATACCCTTTTGCATATAATAAGAAATTCATACAACCACTTCATACAATAAGAATTGAAACAACAACGAATTAGAGACCAACATACTTTCTGACAATAATGCTTACCAAAATGACAATGTGATCAGTAAAAAGGTTTAACGAATGCAACAACAGTAAGACAATTAGAGCTTCTGAAGAATTGGCCTGAGTTTGTCAACATCTTTCATTAGAGAGCAAAAAATCTGAGCTAATGAGTTTGCATCAAATCCACATTCTTTGATTATATTTGGCAAGGTCTCACTGTAAACATAGTCATTATGTAATTCGCTATGTTGCCTTCCATTTTCAACAAACAGGTTTCTCTAGCTCAAGCTGTGCAAACAAGAGACTCGGTATTAGCTAATATAGGTTCAGTGTAAAACTGAAGAGTCATAAGAATCTTAAAGATATATCTATGCAATCCTTTGAACTTACCACGAGTAAACATAGACAATCACATTTTAACTGTACAAGGTATTTGGATAATAACTGTGTTGTTCATACCAGGCTTCTCGAAATACAATCAATATTCTATAAGATGAACAAGTATATAATTTGGTAACACAGACAAATATTAACTGAAACTTCAGCTTAAAATTGAAGACTCCCAAAGCATTGGTGGAGAATTACATTAGCAAGAGATCAAGTATCAAAGATACTCACCACTCAGAGCCCTTGAAAACTTACAGATCTTTACCAAGAAGATGATTAGGATAATACCACAACTAACATTTCTTCATTCAAAGAACAACAAACTCAATTTAAATATAATTCTAACTCTGCAATGTGCGAACCTTGAAAGAGTAAAAGTAAACTCTACACAGTTGGAAAAAATTTCAGATTCTCACTTGTGTTAACATGGGAAGATCTGATTCCTATATTAATATACGGCGGATGGCAAACCAAACTCTACACAGTTGGCAAAAATGTTCATCTATTTCTTCGTACGGTGGATGGCAAAAATGTTCATTTGTTTCTTCTACACAGTAAACCAAACTCTACATCGTTAAGAAAATACCTTGATGACTGCGGATGGCGGACGACGGATGGCGAAGTGCGGACGGCGGACGGCGGAGTGCGGACGGCGGAGTCGAGGGCGACGAGGATAGGGAGAAAGAGAGAGCGGGAGAGAAACAGTCGGCAACTAGATAGGGAGAAAGAGAAGTTTTTTATTATATTAGGATTTAGATTTAAAGGGCAATTTAGTCCAGTCACTTTAAAAAATTAGCCATATTTTCTCTTCCCTCCAAATCCCCCCACTTTTGGAGGGGAGCCAAAATTGGCTCAGGAGGGGTGTTGCACCCCCCCATTTTCCTCCCTTCCCCTCCTAAAAAATGAATCAAACAAGAAAAGTATTAAAAAACCCCTTGCCTCCCCTCCCCTCCCCTCCATTCCCCTCCAACCAAACAGTGCCTTAGGCTATGTTTGGGAACAAAGTTAAGTTAGGATAACTAGAGTTATTTCATTTAACTTCACAAAACTTTACTTATCTAACTTTGCCCTGTTTGAGACTCATTTAATAGTTAAGATCACTGCAGTTATCCAACCCCAAAAGGTGAGAAATCTGCCGTTATCTAAACTCCACTCTTATCTTATTTTTCTTAAATTTTGAGATAATTTTAAGTGGGGATAACTTTAAGTTGGAGGTAAAGATACGGTAACCAAAGTTAGCATACCTTGTACTCTTTTTAAAACTTCATCACATAACCCCTTTCCCTCAAATATATTTTTAGAGTTCAGCACTTCACCAATTATTTCTCTAATATATCACACCTGACTTGGTGCAGGAGTCACTCGAGAATTCCGTGTTGTGAGGGATAATAGAAGCAACCATAATGCAACCGCAGATGACGGGCCACGAGCACCCGAGAATTCTTCTGAAGAAAAACACCAGGTGACGCAGAACATCTTAGAGAAGAGGTATAACAGTCATTTCTGATTTGACCTTCTGTTTTCTTATTACGTCCCACCTTGCAACCTCTAATTTTGTACTGACATATTAATACTGGAAAGAACCAATGTTGAAACTGATTCATGTTATTTTTATTTGTTATCCTGACTTTCCGTACTAAGTAAATCAAGTGGTTTGAAACCTTTTCTTTTTTTTCCTGATGGACTTTTTGCAAGCAATCAGCTAGTTGATGGTGTCACCTATGATTATTCGTTTTTCTTATTAGGCTGGAGGTGGGAATAATAATATTTGTAGGAGTATGAGACATGAGAAGTTTTCCAAAAGTCTATTAAGAAGAAAGGAATGTGCAAAACAAATCATTGAAATACATGAGTCATTTATACCAGATTAATTTGCACATGCAAATCACATGCACTTTATAAGAAGAATTATGAACTTTTGATACTGTATTAGTTTGTATTGATAAAGTGAAAAAAATACCGAGAATGTAAATAATGATACATATTTTATTTCTTATATGAAAAGAAAAACGAAAGAGAGCATAAAAGTTAGGTGGTATAACGATACACATTACTTTAGCCAATATAAGGAATTGGTCATCATTCTTCAAGCATGAGGTATTTAATGATGTTCGCAATTCTTAGTATATGCTTGACAAGGAAATTTTTTGCAAGTATTACTTGTGCTGGTTGGCTTCATACACAATGAGAATTGGTTGTGGCTTCATACAAACTTGCACTAATGCTAATAACATATTTGTGAAATGACCAGTGTGCACTTCATAGATCTCTAATGCTTTAATACGACCTCTGAGACAATTGCAGGGCCTTTATTGAACCTTTTGTTTTTTTATTAGTACCTTTTGTTTTGGGACGAAGACAGGCTATATTCAAGGTTCTTGTAGAATTTCAATTTTCTTTAGGACACATTACGCCATATTAATAGCACTAAATGAAGCAAACTGTTAGTTATATACTTTGTAAACTGAAGATACTACTGAAGTTGTTAGATATGCCACACAATTGGCACTGACAGAGAAATTTTGATTCTACATCTCTTCATCTCTATAATATTCCCTAAATCAAAGGGATTTCTGGTTGTTTATGAAGAATTGAAGTTAGGTACGCTGCAAAGAAAGTAAATTTCTTTAGGGTTCTATAACTGATTGTGCAGTAACAGCAGTAATGACTAGCCAGTGGAATTTTTGTTCTGTTCTAATGTTATGTTTCGGAGGGAAGAAGTCTGTCTTCCACAAACATTTTACATCTTGCAGAGGAGAAACTCTAATTCTTGTCAAATTCGTGCATGCTGGTTCTTTTTTTAAAAAATTTTAGGACTCTTTAGTAAACTTGTAATTTTAAAAAATACTTCAATCATTCTGACTGAATATACTTAAGACCACTAGTAGATATTGGTGTTCCCGGGCCGGGTTGGGTAGGTTTTGGGACATAAGTGAACCCTAACCCGCTTTATGCGGGCGGGTTTTCATTGCATGACAAACCCGCCCTAATAGAATGGTGCATGAACCCTAACCCTAACCCAAACCATATGGGTTCGGGCGGGCTTCGGATTCGGGCCAGGTTTAATTCGGCAGAAGGGTTTTGCTAACTTTATTGTGTTTGACCTATCATTAAAAATCATTTGTAAACTATTGCAATCACAGTTTAGTTACAATTTTATAAACAATTGTATATTTATGATCAAAATATGGTAAGGACTCCACCTATAGAACAAACTCATATTGATATATGAATCATTGGTATAAAGGATTGCAAATGAATGTACTATATTCACCAACAATATGAAGAGGTACACATCTATATAATAAAACACAAAAAAGCTATCAAGTGGCTCTCATTCAATATGGTTGAAATCAATGGTCCAGATCTAACATCACAAAATATATTTTCCTGTCCAAAAGTCCCCCCCCCCCCCCCCCCCCAAAAAAACTCAAATTAAAATCCCCCAAAAACAACTCCTTTATTTATTTATTTATTTATTTCTCTCTCTCTCTCTCATTCTCTCTCTATTTACACAGAAATTTATATTTTCAGATTTCAGGTTTGTAAATATTTTCAAATTTTTTATGCATTTTTTTTATTGCTCATGTTACATTGAAAATAGCAAATATCTCATCAACAGTTAAATTTCATCATTTTTTACACTCAAAGTTCTAAGAAGTTGGATTTACACCTCCATTTATAATTATATTTCAACATATACTAATGGAAACATGGACTTTTATTTATAACTAATTATTGTTTTACAATTCAAATTTGAGCTACATAATTGTTGTTTTACTGTTTACAAGACTTTCATATGCTGTATCATTCCGAAGACGTGTCGTAGGCACGTGCCCACAGGCAAATCTAGTTTATGTGATATATTTGCTATTACTAGAAAAATGTAAAGAGTTATTAGTATGTAGTAACATAAATACACACTTTCTTAAAAAAAGAAACACATATATACACATACATACTCACACACATATGGGCAGGTTTGGGTTCGGGCGGGTTTCTGCAATTCTTAAGCCTGCCCAAAAAATTTTGGAGAAAATCTAAACTCGCCCATTCAGGTTCGGGCAGGTTTTTCAGATTGCTAGAACCCTTAAAAATCGGGTTGGGTTCGGGCTTCAAACTATGGTTGGCAACGGGTCGGGTTTGGGCCGGACTTTTACAAGTCCGAGCCCGAGCCCTATCCTGAATTTTTTGTAAGGGTTCAAGCTCGGCTCGATTTTGGGTGGGCTGTTAAATTCAGGCCCAAACCCGGGTCCGAATAAAATCGAAAAGCCCGAGCCCAGCCCAAAAATTGTTTTACAGGAATTTCAAAGCTAAAAATACCCATATTTTTATTAAATGTAAATAATCTCAAAAACACATTTATCAGGGCATCAAATATTTCACAGGAATTGATGGCAAACTAAAAAACCCAGATGGGAAATATCAAAAAACAATTAGAAAAAGAAAAAAAGGAACTTATTTGAGATTTCTTGGGATATAAAATTGTTCCCAATCCCTCACCTTTGCAAACTCAGCCATCTTCTTCCTCAAATCTTTAAGTGGCCTCTTTTCTCAATTACCATGTTTTCTCCTCCATCTCTGTATGAAGTGTTTGTGTGTTTTTTTTTGACTTAAGGAACAAGAGAGAGAAAGAGAGAGAGAAAGGGTTGCATTTATTTTTTTTTGGTTTTTTTAGAACTGAAGGAGAGAGCGAAGAGGGTGTTGCTTTTAAAAGTTTTTGTTTTTTTGGGAACTGGAGAGAGAGAGAGAGCACCCTACTTTTATTTTTTTGTTTGTTTTTTGTTTTTTGTTTTTTAGTTTTTTTGGGAACTGGATGACTGAGAGAGAGAGGTGCAGTTTTTCAGGTTTTTGTTTCTTTTCTTTGGAAAGGAACACGAGAAAGGGAGGGGGAGAGGGGTGTTCTTTTTTTTGGGGAACTAATGAGTCTCAGGTCGGGTTTGAATATGATTTTTTCTATACGCGGGCTGGGTTTGAGTCAAACCTATACAAATTCGAACCCAGCCTGAAAATTAATTCGGACTCAACTATTGAGCCCGGGCTGGAAAATTTTGAAAAAAAATCAGGCCCATATTGTACTAAAATCGGGTCGGACTTGGTCGGGCTGGGGTCGGGTTCGGGTCAATTGCCAACCTTACTTCAAACCGCCCGATGAACACCCCTACTAGGAGAAGGCAATCTTTTCAAATATCTCTTTAATTTAAGGAGTATTTAGCAAACTTGTAGTTTGAAATTCTTTGATTGCTAGTAGAAGACAAACCTTTTCAATATCTCTTCCGTATCTGTCCTCTCTTGTCAGCTTTTTCTCCTTAATAAGCTTTTCAGGTCTTAATCTAATTAAAAAAATCCGACTGGCAGCTTGCTGATACTGGCCTTAGTCATATCATTGGATTGCCTATTTTCTCTCCACTATTCTAAGGGTGCGTTTGGCCTAGCTTTTTTTGGGCTTTAAAGCTACTTCAGAAGGAGAAGCTAGAAAGTAGAGCTTTAAAATTAAAAGCTGAAGCTGTTTGGATAGTCAGCTTTTTTTTAACTTTAAAGCTACTTTTAAGCTAGAAGTTGTTTGGCATAAGATATCAATTATAAGCTACTTTTACACTTAATTTAAGTTTTTGATTTTATTTAAGACTAAAATATAAGTTATCAAATTACAAAAAAAAATCTTTATATTACTAATAAATGAAATATATATATATATATATATATATATATATACACACACACACACACACATTTGAAATGTACGTAAATAAAAAGATTAAAGGGCTATAAAAAGATCAAAGGGCTACGATACTTTATAAAATGCATCATTCAATTCAAAATGGGTAATTCAATGACAATGAAAATGACAAAGTGTTTACAATATCATAAAATGGGATATTAACGATTTCTATTTTCCATCAATGCAACTGCTATTTGAGTACGAACTGTATCCATATAACCACCATCTACTGCTCTTCTAGTATTATATGAAGTCATTTCCACGTCATTGTATCTTTCCCCTTCGTAG
The DNA here is from genome assembly GCA_017893485.1 of Hemerocallis citrina. Taxonomy (NCBI): domain Eukaryota; kingdom Viridiplantae; phylum Streptophyta; class Magnoliopsida; order Asparagales; family Asphodelaceae; genus Hemerocallis; species Hemerocallis citrina. The sequence goes on from CM030364.1 coordinate 263,490,136, forward strand.
TCATCCATATATCCGGGAAGATGATCACACCTGTTGAATTCCTCATCTTCGATACCACATAATCTAATGAAGTTATGAAGTGCTGTTGTTGCAACTATAATTTTTTGTTGTTTTATCAAGGGATATGGTCTCATATCACATAATATATGCCATCTTTTCTTCCAAACTCCAATTGTCCTTTCAATGACATTTCGTAATGAAGAATGTGCATGGTTGAATACTTCTTGTAAACCTTCTGCTTGAATGCCATCTCTGAAATCAGGAATGTGATATCTTTCACCCTTGTATGGTGCTAGATATCCTTTCATATTTGGATATCCAGCATCAACTAGATAGTATTTTCCTATACAAAAAAAAAGAATTAATTATTAGCTTATATTAAAAATAAAAATAAAAAAAATATTTTAATGACAAATATATATATAAATTTTTAAGTACCTTCAGGAGGGTGAGGGAACACATGTTTCATTTCTTCAAGTACTGATGAAAGAATGCGCGTGTCATGTGCAGTACCAGGCCAACCAACAACAACAAACGTGAATAACATATCAAAGTTGCACACTAGCATGACATTTTGTGTTGGATATCCCTTTCTACCAATATAACGTATCTGATCTTTTGTAGGAACAATGGCAGGTATATGTGTTCCATCTATAGCACCAATGCATCCCTCAAAGTAAGGCCAATATTTGTTATCATCTTTAATTTTGTTTGGCACCTCAACAAAGTCAAAATCTAGAGGCCTTATAATTTCCTTTGCCAACAAACATAAACTATCAAGAACTTCACCAAACTTCCTACTTACCGTCTCTCCTGATTTTTCAAATTTATTTTGTATATTTCGATTTGTCTCACTATGTGCACAACCCCAAAGAAACATAGTGAGTGCCTCCAACGATGTCATTTCTTTTGATGGATGTAACCATCCCTTACTCACCAATAACTTTTCAAGTTTCAAAATGGCATGAGATTCCATCCTAAACATGTTGTAACTTTCACCAGGAGTGTCAAGCGTTTGTCGAACCCAATTCCATCCATGAGAATAAAGAAATCTATTACCTTGCTTCATCAAATATTTTATGTGATATTCATATACAATTGTCGCTGCAGCATTAACTATGTTATAAAACTGTGAGTGTGCGCGTCTCCTTTTTTTAACTGTTCTTGACTGTTCATTGGTAAGAATAGAAGACATCTGTAGAACAATAAATTGGCGTTAAAAAAAATAATAGAGACCACAACAAACGCTATAACTCAAAGAGGAAAAAAAGGAATTGAAAATTTGGATAGCTATAACAACAAGACATAAACATAAACATAAACATAAACAAGACAAATTTATCAACATAAACATAAACAAGACAAATTTATCAACATAAACATAAACAAGACAAATTTATCAACATAAACATAAACATAAACATAAACAAGGCTAATAGAATTTGGTCTCAAACATAATTCAAATTTATCAACAAGACAAATTTATCAACATAAACATAAACAAGACAAATTTATCAACATAAACATAAACATAAACATAAACATAAACATAAACAAGGCTAATAGAATTTGGTCTCAAACATAATTCAAATTTATCAACAAGACAAATTTATCAACATAAACACAAACAAGACAAATTTATCAACATAAACATAAACAAGACAAATTTATCAACATAAATATAAACAAGACAAATTTATCAACATAAACATAAACATAAACATAAACATAAACAAGGCTAATAGAATTTGGTCTCAAACATAATTCAAATACATAAACATAAATGTCATTACATAAACTATAATGTTTAACAAGACAAAAACAAACATAAAACATAAAAATGTCATTACTACAAAGTTCACAATACCCATAATTTCTAATTGCCATACTCATCTAGGAGCCATTCCACCAAAGCATCTGTATCATCTTTCAAAGACATGAATATGGCTCTATTTTCACTAAGTTTAATCAATTTTAAAGCATATAAAAATTGTCCACCATTCAAAAGCCCCATTTCCTTCAGACTTTTCAACACTTCAACACAATTGGGAATAGAATACTGCCCATGGAAATGAGATGTGGCTGCAAGCTCTTCTTTTTGAATTTCATTGTTACTCACTGCAGCTTCAACTAACTTTTCAAAATTTTTCCTCATAGCCGTTGCGGTTCCTACTTTTGACTTTCCCTTTGCCACTTTGTCAGCTACATCTTGTGTTACCTTTCTTCTCTTGTTTCCTTGGGGGCTTTCCTCATCAATATTGATTTCCATATCATTAACTTTATCTTCAATTGGCACCTCTAAATCAATGTTTTCAATTGGCACACCTATAGCTGGTGTCCATGCAACTTCACTTGTTGCAACCGACTCCCCAAATATGAATCGCAACTCCTCAACAAATTCCAATCCTTGATATTGGAATTTCTTATAGTTTGGATTATCCTACATAACCATAAAAAATAAATAACAATTAGACAATCCATTTTTCTACAATATCTTTCAATTATTTAAAAATAAAAAGCATCAAATACTCACTCTTATCTTAGCTTCCCACCATGTGGCATCAGCTTCAATCGTTCCTGTTTGATGGTTCCATCCCAAGCCCGTCTCTTTACCCACCAATTGTTTCCATGTACTCCAATTATCTCTCATAGTATCCATTCTATTCTTCAATTGCTTTTGTGTATATTCTTTACTAGTACGTTTATTGAATTCATCACGTATTTCTTCCCATTTCTTACTTTTAAATGCAATTCCTGGTCTCCCAATTGTACGAATCTCTTCTATACAAATGTCGAGCAATACTTTTGTGCTATTTGAATCCCATTTTGCTATTTTCAGGCTAGCCATTCACTGCAATTTGCATGGGTATGTTTATTTGTCAAATCTAGTTCTTGTATACGAAAGCCAGTTATATTATCTAATACAGACAGCTAGATATAAATCTGAGAGAAGTTTCAAATTAATGAAATCAAAAGCATCCTAAACATAGACCTGATCATAACGAACTGAGATAAAATGCTAAACTACATGCTTATACGAGCAGATTGGTTGTGCACTTGCATTATCAGTGAAAAGAATTTAAAAATTATATACAACCACCACTTACAATCAGACTTGAACATTAAATTCCATCACAGTGAAGTCAAAAAAATTCCATCACAGATCTAATGTTGTATGATACAATAAACATACAATGGTAAAATCCCAGATGAATAAACATACAATAAACATACAATGGTAAAATCACAGATCTAATGTTGTATGATACAATAAACATACAATAAACATACAATTCCATCAAAGTCAAAAAATCTAGACATTTGTATATCCCAGATTGTAAAATCCCAGATGGTAACTTGACTTTGATTAGTTTGGTTAGGTATAATAGAGAGAGATTGATACAACATCTCTAAATTGTATGATACAACATCTCTAAATTAATCGTCCGTTAAATCCCAGATGAAGTCAAAAAATCCCAGATGAAGTCACAGTCAGCAATATGATACAACATCTCTAAATTGTATGATTGATTGTTGGTATAATAGAGAGAGATTAATTGAAATTGATTGAACAGATCTAACAAGTATGATTATTTAACAGATCTAAAGTCAAAAAAATTGATTGAACAAATCTAAAGGCATACCTGGTTCGACGACGACCTGGTTCGACGGCGAAGACGGCGACCTGGTTCGTCTGCGGCAAAGTTTGATGACGGCAGCCGATCAGTTCGGTTAGGCAGTGGAGGAAGGGGAAAGGGAAGGGGAAGGGGCAGGGGAGTTTTTTTTGGTTTTGGGTAAAAAAGAAGAGAACGTGTAGAAAAAGAAGAGAAGGAGAAGCCAGAAGTAGATCTGGATAGCTTCTTTTGGAGCTCCTTTTCTTAACAAAAAAAAGCTACTTCTACTTTTTTTGGGCTTTTCAAATTATGTGTTTGGCCCAGCTTCTCCTTCTAAAGGAGAAGAGAAGCTACTTTTAAGCTGGGCCAAACACTACCTAAGTTCCCCAGTTCAGTACTAGGTTGATCTTCTTCTCCTTTACTCCTCTTCCTCTGTCATAAACAATTCCTCTTTGTTTGTACATTAGATGGTGCCACTGAATCACTTGTCATAATTCGTAGACAATACTATAAGCATGGACATGTTGGCATATGGAACTTTCTAAATTCTCCATAATCCATATCAACTTCTTGACCTGTGTCTGAAACCAAGAATTGCAATTCTTTTTCTGAAGTTCAATTGCTTGGCTCTGTTTGGTTAGTTAATTTCCAACCTTTAATTATTTTTGGAAGGAAGTATCTGGGGAGAGACGTGGAATGATAAAGATTGTAAATGATTGGAGTCTGTATGTAACTATATATAGCCAGCTTTCTTTGAATATTATTGTTTTTTCATTGATGCAGCATATTACCATCTCTATCGGAATGCTTACATCATACTTTAGGTGCACAAAATATGTAACATGACATCTGAAAAATCTTTAGCTGTTTTCAATCTTTCATTATTGATTATTTATAATTCCTAACATCAAGCTCCAGAAGAAGGAAGCCTATTTGAGCTACTTTTTCTTTTGTTGTTTATAAAACAATGACAACAACAATATCAATGACAACAAACAAAGATTGTATTAAAAATCTTGGGGTTGACTATGAATCCTTCTCCTTTTATCTTAATATCCGAAAGACGTTAAAATGCTTGAAACCATTATTGTACGAAAGATTAAGATTAGGGGCTAAAAGAATTAGTACAGTACAAAGTTAGTTTACAGGAACGTAGAGAGAATTTTCTGCTAAGGTGATGGTGAATTGGTAATAGTATTGTTGAGACTCGTATTCTTGCATCTATTTCCATAAAAGATGGAGAAATAATTGAATGCTTGTTTGCATCATATGTTGAATAAATAATTTATATTTCAGTTTATTTATGACAAGTACAAGTTTTATATTAATCACAGATAAAGGTTAAGATTTTATTGTTTATAGAATATTTTGATATTATTGTGCTTATGCAGGTTATTAATCTTACTACTGTAATTTCTTGAATCTTGTGATTCCTTGTGATTTATTATTTTTATTTTGGAATGAATGTTTGAGATTTATTATAGATAGAACTATAGCAAAATTAATATGAACTTTTAAGGTGTTTTCAGTCCATGTTACGAACCCATGAGAACTCATTCTTAAAACCTAGCTATTAAAGGGAGGGAACCCAAGTTTATAACCACCCAATATTGATTCCCCATATAACCAATGTGAGACTAAATTTCGATCATAACAGTCCACCATGCTTCCGTAACCCGCCGCCCTTGGCGGTATTCACTTAGCGACACTGGCCCGGTCTGGGGCTACCAGTAATTTTAATCTGGCCTCTAGGTAGTCCTTTCCGACGTCCTCGATGACTTTCACTCTAGCGACACCGGCCCAGGGATGCCACTAATTTTAATCAAGCGTCTAGAGTGAATTAAGAAGTATGAGGTTGGCCCTGATACCATTGTTACGAACTTAGGAGAACTCACCCTTAAAAGCTAGCTGTTAAAGGGAGGGAACCCAAGTTTATAACTACCCAACATTGATTCCCCATATAACCGATGTGGGACTAAATTTGGATCATAACAGTCCATTGCCATATACTTACCTTTTAAGCATGACTCCCTCAAAATTTGATCGTTAACATAGAGTTCAACTTACATCTTGTCATCTCTTAGGGGACTGCGGTTTTGAATTCGTGTTTGGTTGTGCATTCTGGAATTAAAGGGGGGAAGGTATGGGTAAGAGGGTTTGGGACCTTGATTTACTAAATTACTAGTATACAAAGGAGAGAAAATGATGTGGATGAAAGAAATATAAAGAGTTGGGTTTATGCTATGGGCAATGATTCAATTCTTGGCCGATACTGAGACTCATAGGTCAAGATTGCGCCAATCATTACTTCGATATTTCTGATGTTATTGTAGATGACAGACCAGTACCTGACCTGGTTTGTTTCTGAATATGGGGGTTTAGTAGGGTTATGGGTGTAAGGATGAGAGGTTGAAGAAAGAGAGGGAGGTGGTGTAGGTTTGGGTTCAAGGTGGGGAAAAGAAGCTGAAGAAATAGAGGAGTGGGTCTGGGTAATGGGATGGATTAGAGCAAGAGGGAGATAGTTTGTGTCAGGGTTAAAAAAGAAAGTTTACAGGAATCATATGGGTTGTGGGTGGTGGTTTCTGAAAAATTGCAATATGGTTTTTGAGTGTTGCAGATTTTAAAGCAAGTATATGGTAGTTTTTTTTAGAACATCTCAGAGCTCATAGTTGCACCATTTAGCTTGTATTATATTGACATTTGATTTCACATAACCTTATCCAAGATGTTTACCATGTAGCTCTTCTGGAAATTTAGCTAATCACAAGCACTCACCTTCAAGGAATTCTGATGGAAATACTGAGGGTCAAAGTGAAAAGGTGCAGTTTGATTCTGGTCCGGTGCATAGCAATAATGAAAACTTGAGTGGCGGTCAAAGTGAAAAGGTGCAGTTTGATTCTGGTCCAGTGCATAGCAATAATGAAAACTCAAGTGGCAGTGCTCAGCCATTACTTCCCAGAGAGAACCAGATGACTGTCTCACATTCAATAAAAACAATATTAAGAGAGGTTAAAAATAGTGAACCATTTGCATCTGCTACCTCATTCCATGGAGTATACTCTTCGTCGTTGGACCCAATACATGTGCCATCTTCCCGATCAGTTGGCACTGTAGGGGCTATTCGGCATGCAGTTGGAGCAGTTGGTGTTCAAAGACAGTCTTCTGATCAATCATCGACTAGTAATACTAACTCAAATAATTCGTGCTCTATTTCTTTATTGGAAAGGGATGCTTCCTTTAGTAGGCACGCTGCTACCACATTGAGGAACAATGCGGAGTCTAGTAATTCAAGCATCTCTGGCGGCAGATCTTTTCCAGCGAGCCAATATCATGCCAAACTGCAACAAGTTATTGGACATAACAAAGGCAAGTTTTCTTTTTTTGTTTTGTTTTGTTTTGTTTATTTATTCAAAAGCTTTGGAGATTATTGCAATTAAGTAATGTTTGGGAGTATTAACCTGCAATAAGTGAAAGTGGGAGATAGTTATCTGTATGTCAGCCCTGATTTGGCTCCAACCACAAGCGAAAGCAGGGGAAAACTGCAGTTCCCTGAGCATTCTTTTGCTTTTCTTACATTCTATAATTCTATCTTCTTTGTACTTGAATTTTCCCCCGGATTTAGAGTTTTAAGTATGTTACCAGTTTGAGGTACATAATTTACTGTCTTTTGCAAATGGGTGATACTGAAATTTAAACACGTTAAACAATTACCATATGCCAGCTAGCAGTAATAATGACGTGACAATCTGATCTTAATCAGGTCTTAATTCGGAAGAAGTTGCTGGGACAACTATCCTGCATATTACTAGTATTATTATTATTATTATTATATATATATATATATATATATAGGGGAGTGATCCCCTAAGAATTGATCTTATTATTTAGTTTAAGATCTGTAGGCCGTCCAATTGAATCAGCATGTATCGAGAGGTAGGAAAAAAACCAAAAAAAGCCCAGTTCAAGCCCAAACTGGTATGGTTTTATTGGTTCGTGAGTGAACCGGACTAGGTTTTTGTTGGGGGGTTTTCCGCCTTGTATATAAGTGAAGTGTTTGGAGCCGTTGGCGCTGAGAAATATCAGATCTGACACCTCTTATAGCTTAGCGGGTGGGTGTTGGATCTTAAACTAAGAAATAAGATCAGATCTTAGGGGATCACTCCCCTCTCTCTCTCTCTCTCTCTCTATATATATATATATATATATAGAGAGAGAGAGAGAGAGAGAGAGAGAGAGAGAGAGAGAGAGAGAGGATAGATATATATATATAGAGAGAGAGAGAGAGGATAGATATATATATATATATATATATAGAGAGAGAGAGAGAGAGAGAGAGAGAGAGAGAGAGAGAGAGAGGAGAGATATATATATATAGAGAGAGAGAGAGGATATATATATATATATATATATATATATATATATATATATATATATATATATACACATACATATATATATATATATATAGAGAGAGAGAGAGAGAGAGAGAGAGAGAGAGAGAGAGAGAGAGAGAGAGAGAGAGAGAGAGAGGATATATATATATATATATATATATATATATATATATATATATACATATATATATTGACAATCTTATAAAAGTGAAACTACATCTAATAAACAGTAAAGTTAGATTTGAGCTAATTTCTGTGTGAAATAGGTCTGCCCTTTTTCGTTTTCCTTTTCTCAAAGAGGAGCTCAACACATCTCGTTTTTATAGTAATCGTAAGATTAGCTTTTGAGTGATTATTCCACATATTTTCATAGACATGATAATGGTCACAATGAAAATTAAGTGAGAAATTTATGTTTGAATGTTTGCAGTGCATAATAGAGAATAGATACCCAAGTGTTGACAACTTGACATATTCTAATTTGAGATGCTTCAATGCAGCCTCACAGGCAAACAAGGAGTGGAAGCCAAAACTTAATCAAAAGCCCAGTGTGGATAGCCCTGGCACAAGCACTCAGCCAAGCCAATTAAATTTACCTGCTTTGTCTGAGAAGCCTGTACAGGACACTACGTCTAAAAATGAGCATGTAATCATACCTCAGCATCTTCAAGTTCCTGAATCTGAGAGGTCAGGTATTACGTTTGGAAGCTTTGGATCTGGGCTTGACTCTTTAAAAGCATCCAAGAGTTCAGAAGAAGACAGCAATATACATACTTCAAGGTTGTGAGTTGGAGATTGTTTTCCTTTCCTAGTTATTTATTGTATGATATGATTTTACATTATCTATGAGATGTTAGCATATATGTCTTTACATTTTAAGAATTACTTATTTCTTCTTAGCTTCTGTTTTTTGGTACATATCCTTGTATTCTCCTGTTATTTTGCATATATACTGCTAACAGCAACAAATGATAAAAAATAGTCGGTATGATAGAATTTAAAATTAATATTAATTGGATTTCTTGAATTTATATGATATAAGTATCTATAATTTATAATTGGAGTTTCACATGAATAAATTATGACTTCGAATTATCCTCATGAGTGTTTAGGTTAACCATTTGATATTGGTATATGATAGCAAATATAGAAGCAATATGATTAAATTCATATTAGGTTCTCGAAATCTTGTGCGAATAAAAGCAATCATGATTTTATTCATGACAATATATTAAAGTATTTTTGTATCAAATTATTATTAAGAATATATTTGCAAAATAATAAAAAGATGGGCAAGGATATAGGATTTGTATGGAAATATATAAGCGTGGAAAGATTGTGAATTGTGTCAAACTGTATATATAAAAGGTCTTCAGGAGAGGTCGGAGCTCTCCCTAAGATGGGAGATCTCACCATCATGGGGCCATCCTATGAACAATCCAAACTGTTCACCTTCCTCTTAATACTTAACATAGTCTAATCATATGAGATCAAGTCATTTGAACTTCATTTTCCCTTGAATCATATCACTATAAAAAAAAAATATATTCTTTCTTTTTGGAAAATAAAATAAAGATATTGCAGTCGTGCAATTTCATAACATTTTAGTTGTAAGAGCAAATGGATGTCAAAAGACTTGATTCTGCATTCTTAGACAAGTTTAAGCATTTCTAACAAAATGAACTGTTTGGAACGGCCATAGTCTTCATGATGGACGATAGCTTTTGGCTCTCCCATCTTATTAGGAGCACCGACCTCTCTTGATGATTTCCTATATATATATATATATATATAGCCATGATCGAGTGAGAACTCTTTTGGTGAGAACCACGTGAGAACTTCTGTTTGAGACATTAGTTGAAAGACACGAACAATTTATTTTGATCTACATAATTAAATTAGTCTATCGATGAGAAATTAAGTCATTTGAATTTCGTTTGCTTTTGCATTGAAGTGTTACAAATTGTATGGCTGAAAAATCGTTATTTTTTATAATGACATGATGCATGGACAAATGAGTCTTAAATGACTTGATTTTATATTTTTAGACTAATTTGGTTATGTTAAACAATGTGAAAGGTTCGGATTATCCATAGGATGGATAGGCGTTGAGTTCTCACGAAGCTTATCGTGATTCGTGAGAACGGTTCTCACCCGATCGCTACATATATATATATATATATATATATATATATATATATATATATATATATATATATATATATATATAAGGAAGTCTTCCGTTGTGCACCACCTATGGTGCACACGGCGTGTACACTCGGCCTTCCCGCCTTCGTATCGACGATCCGAACTGTTCACATTGATCTACACATCTAAATTAGTCTAATATGTAAAATCAAATCATTTGAAATTCATTTGTCCATCCATTGAAGTGTTACAAAATTGTATGGCTGAAAATCATTGTTTTTTATAGTCACATGATGGATGGGCAAATGAATTTCAAATAATTTGATTTTACATATTTAGACTAATTTAGATGTGTAGATCAATGTGAATGGATCGGACGTCGATACGAAGGCGGGAAGGCTGAGTGCACCATAGGTGGTGCACAACGGAAGACTTCCCTATATATATATATATATATATATATATATATATATATATATATATATATATATATATATATATATAGGGAGGTGATCCCCTAAGGTCCTGCCTCACCTCTTATCTTGAGGCCCCCCATGATACTAACCTTAACGAAAAATCCATATTTTTCACTTTGTTCTATATGTGCAAGATGGCCCAAAGGTGTAAAATCAAGTTATTTGACATTCATTTTCACATCTATCATGTCGTGAGAAAAATGAAGATTTTTTAGCCATACAATTTTGTCAGGTTGTAAAACATAAAATGAACTTGGAATAACTTGATTTTATTTTACACACTTGGCTATTTAAGGCATGCATAACAAGATAAATAGTTCAGAATTTTCATGGGGGTTCGAATCATTGGGGTCACCTATGAGGCCTCAGTAATGGGTGAGGCAGTGCCTCAGCAGATCATCCCCCCCCCCCCCCCCCCCCCCCCCCACACACACACACACACACACACACACACACACAACAACAACAACAACAACAACAACAACAACAACAACAACCCCGACCCAAATAATTTAATGAATAAAAATTACAGTTATCAGTTGATTTACATTTATATTTATAGCAGAAAACAATATTATGTTAATCTGCTAGTAATGTAAATCCTACTTGTAGCTTAGTATTTTTTCTGGGCATACCGACATAATAATTACTTTGTTACTGGCAGTGTATCTACGTCTTTTGCAGTTGGCTCTGATAAAGATGTGGAGGGCGATCAATTGGTTTCAGTGAACTCTCTAGTGATAACTTCTAGATCCAACAATCCATTATCTCCTTCAGAACCCAAGCATCCACTGCCTGTAAATGAAGAAACTTTAAGCCCTAGAGATATTGAAAGTTATCCGGATATTCAATTGATTCAGAGCCATAACCCTTCCTGCAGTTCAGCTGAACCTCAACCTCACCGGAATCCTCCAAACCTACCAGAATACTCGGTAAGTCTTACTGTTGGTGTAGTTGCGACTTAGAACCATTTTTATGTTATACATGTTTGAATTATGTTTTACTGAATCATTTAATTTTTAAATATGCTTCAAATGTTTGAGCAACTTTTAGTAGTGTTGTAAAACCTTCCTTTTGTTGTCCCAGTGTTAATTTCCTTGGCATCAATTATATCAACATTTTTCGTGATTCAGGCATATAATCCACAGATGAGGTTTGTTGCACCCATTACTAAGATGATGGTGGAAAAAGATAATGCACGAGGGCAAGGTTTTTCATCAGCACATGGGGTACTCCTAAAGATTCTTTTTCCTCACATTTTTCCCTTTCTTTTTCTTGTTTTAATCTCAAGTTATATTAATCAATAAGCTATATTATCACATATGCACAACCAGATAGATTATCTTTCTGAATATAGGACACAACTTGCCTTCAGATTTCACCTCAAACAAACATGGTTATCAATCGGATACTAGAAAATGTTTTGGAATATTATAAGAAATGGTCAATCGAACATATGGAACTTCCCATTAAATGTTCCCCTCTCAAATGCCAAATGCAGCAATACAACATTAGTTTTAGCTGTGCAATGTTCTGGATAATTATGATTCTGTAAAATATTGTATACATTTAGTTTCACTCTAAAGAAACCAATAAACCTCTTGATTCTCAAATTAGTGGTAATATTCAATAAGGCTTCCCCTTCTGGTTCAAATTGTACCTATGGAACATGCCTTTCCAAATTCAGTACATTGGAATATAGTAGAAAATGCTAGTTGGGACACCACATAGACATTGTTAAAGACCTGCTTATGGAAAATACTGGAATTTTTTTACCCTTATTGTGCAATTTAAGACTTGAAAAGTTGTTTCTGCCCTGTAATAGCAATATAGCAGTGACACTGAGTACATCTGCAAAATATTGAAAAGTGTTTTGTGCTAGTAGAAAAGCCTGGAAGCTTTACAATCTTATCCATTCTTCTGTGCAGTTATATTAGTATTGTTCCCAGAAATGGCTGAATAAGTTGAGATCAGAAACCCTGTATCTAACCCAATTAAAGTGCAACTTATCAGCAAATACCTACTGTTCATCATAAACAGCTCTTCTTAGGCTCTGTTTGGCATTGCTGTGGGCCAAAAAGTGCACCAAAAAGTGCAGTGAACATAAAGTAATTTTTGAAGAACCGGAACTGTGTGGCAATAACAATTGCAAAACTGCTGACATAATGAAAAAGTGGTTATTGATAAATGACTGTTTGGTAAAGTATTTTTTATAAAATTGTTGTGAGATTATAAAAATTCCCTAATAATAAAAATAGGAAAATCTTTTATAACAGAATTGAAATATTAAAAATTCAGATTTTCTGAAGTATTTTTTTTCTTTCAATTTTAATATTTCCGTTTAATTGCATAAATTCTATTATTAAGTTTTCGTATTTTTTAATCAAATTACAGGAATTTAATTTTCAAATTTATATCAGCCTAATATGCATAAGAGCTTACCTGATCAAACATCGTATGTGTGGAAGAGTCGAAAAAAGTTGCGCGATTTTTTTTTTTTTTTTAAGGCTGAGGAGAAGGAGAAGAAAACCCTCATGGTGAAGATAGTGATGAGAGGGAGGCGAGGGGATGAAAAGTGTAGTGTCCCGAGATCTACATACAGGAAACTCGTGACATAACCCAAGATCATTGCTTCAAATGAGTACACAACACAGAAAAGAAATCATAGGAAATTTAAAACTTACATTGTACAGAAAAAACTATACTTTCCACTTGGAATGCTCCACAGCCCAAAACCCTTTTATTCTCACGATCAGTCCTACAAACCAATTGTGGGCACGTCAGTTGAATACAACTAACGCAAAATGGATGAAAACCGCAATTTCCCAAATTCTCAACAAACAATATTAATGTGGAAGGAAAATGTGGAAATTATACAATAGGAGTGTTGATGTATGTTATGACCTAGAATCTAATGCACAATTCAAATGCACACGATGTTCTTATTCTAATGCATACTTGATTTGAAAATACATGCATCTCATACTACATATGCCCTAGTCAAGTTTGAGCATACTTTAGATTATAGGGTTCAGTCTCTCGCAATGTAAACCTATTATTGTACTCTTTCCCGTTTCTGATATTTATTTAGTGACTGGTAGAGTTACAGTAAATATGGTCTATTCCGCCTACTGCATCGGATCGGTGGTCTTTATCCACTTCCGAAAGTCGGTGATCACTCCGATCTATCGGAATCGGTGGTCTCTCTCAACTCTGCCCGGCCGGTGGTCTCTTTCCACTCCTGATAGGCTAGTGATCACTCAGCTTGACTATAGTTCTGTCGGAATCGGTGGTCTTTTTCCACACCCGGACTCTATCATAAGTTATCCGAATATAAGGCGAATTGGCAGACCTTTTCCTACTCCGCCAGAGACGAGAGTTATACTCTAGCTCATCGTTCATATGGGTAACTTGGAATATAGCCGTACTCATAAGGGTCCATTCCTCTAGATTTCGTATCTTCTATCACTAAATCTTAGAAAATCAACAGTCGAGACTGTGCCGCACGTGTCCCATATGAGACGACGCCACACATCTCCTTGACAGGTGAGTACACTCCCAACTAGTGCCTGTCCTTATCTTATTGGTCATGTGGTTACGAGTTACTGCAACTTATTAATTTTTACCCTTTTTCTTAACTTGTCCCTCTTAGTCTTTTTATTCAGTAATGGTTGAATACTAGATGAATTAAACCTAGATCCAAAGGTTAGTCTTGTTTTTATAACAAGTCATCTAACTCAAGTTTGGATTCCATCCAATTTTATCTGATTAAGCTAAAAGTCGGTATAGACTTGTCATCGACATATATCAAAACTAGTGTACTTAATATGCATTTACTATCACTATATGCATAACCAAAGGGCGATTAATGCACTAAATACCACCATATGCATATCAACACTAGTGCACTTAATGCACCAAATACCACCATATGCATACACATGCATACTACCACCATATGCACACATGCATACTATCACCATATGCATACACTTATACATACTACTTAATAAAGTCTTTGATGCCTACAATCTTTTCTTTACTTTACTACAATCTACTTTACTTATCATGAATTTTTGGTTAGCTAAGTACACAACTATAAGTGACCTTTCTACCTTACTACCATTATCTTACTATCTTAAATTTTAGTTAGCTAAGTATGTGACTATGGCTTTCACTACTATCTACTTACTATTACTTTTAAGTGACTACTAACTCTACTTTGAATTACTACTTCTACCATGCATTACTAATTAACAAGTAGTTTATACTATCATGAATGAATAGTTTTCTATTCTACAAGCTAACTAAACAATTATATTAATTAGGCATACACTTCCCATAATTCTTCTATTTAAGTTTTCTTTTGTTATATGAGCTAAGCATATATGAGCGATCTTTCTTTCTAACATACATCATTCTATATTATCTTTCTTACTAACATACAACATCATTCTATATAATTTATATCTACTAACATACAACATCTTTCATGTTATTCTATATAATATATAAAAATCTCATGTATTAATTCCTTATAGAACTCACTATAATTAAACATACATGTAGATTCTTCATTAACTCTATCCTACTAGCATATAAAAATTTCCACAAGTGCCTCTTCTAATTAAAACTTTTTACTTCACTTAATCACTTCATCTTATTATACATAAATAAATTATTAGTTAATTTCCTAAAGAGTAAAACATGGATTGTGAGTAAGCATGCATCATCTACTATTCTTCTATTTAGACCATCATTTTGCTAAGCTTACTTCATATGAACTAAAACATTCAATACTTTCAATTAACATCTTATCAATCATAGCTTCTAACAAGCATATTTTTTTCTGACAAGCATAACTTCAATACTTTTCATACAAGCATATCTTTCTATGTCAAAAGTCATTATCAAAAATAAACAAGAGATAAAGGAAAATACCCACTTTCTATTTAGTGAACTTGTGAACTTCAAAAAAATATGCTTCCTTCTCCTTGCTTCAAGTTGCTTCCTTCACTCCTTAGCTTATGCTCTTAAAAGCTTTTAGAACTCTAGATATGTATATATATTCATATAGTTGGGAATGGAAATGGTGGGAATGAGAGGTGAGAAATAAGCTAGGGATTTTTAAAAAAGTAAGAAGAAAGAGCTTATGGATTGAATGAAATATACTAGGGTTACACATACCTTCATATATATAAAAGAAGAGGAAGAAAGGATGCCGGCCATTTGCAGAAAGAAAGAGAGAGGTGTGGGAGAGGTGTGGGTGAGTGTGGAGATGTCTAGAATGCTTAGGTGTGCCTTTTATTTGCATTTAACCCCTTAGTCTTTATGTAATTTCACTTAACCCCTAAATAACCATGTTGGATTGGGCTTTAAGAAAATAAATGTTAGGCTTTTAAGAAAGAAAATATATTAGTTTTCAAGACTAACCATATCGATAAAAACAAACATAGTAACAATATCAATGTAAATATATAACAATGTATATATATTTTTATTGCGAGAAAAATATTGCATACTAGGGGTATTACAAAAAGTTTGAGGCTAAAGATGGAGAAAAGGATGCGAGAAGATGGAAAGTTTGAGGAGAAAATGAGGGAAAGAAAGGCAAGAGAATAGAGGTTTTGAGGAGAAAACGGGGTGGGGGGGGATAGAAACGATGAAAAAGAATGAAAGAGGCAAGAAGAAAGGTGGATGAGGAAAGAAGAGAAGAAAGAAGAGAAGAAAACGTGAGATTTGTTTCTTTCTAGTATTTAGGTTGGGGAAAGAGTTTTTTTTTATAGCCAAAAGCCTCAATTTGGTGTAGTGAGATTTTGAAAATAAAGGAAGGTTATGAAAATCTCTTTGGTCCAAACAATTTTTTTTTAATTGCCAAACATCTAATATTTAATAAAAACTCATTTAAAAGAGCTTTTAGGCTCTTCAAAAGTAATGCCAACCAGAGCCTTAGAAGTTTCGTTTGGATTTACACACTCAAAAGGAAAAGAATAGGTGAATTGGATTTAGTATGTAAGGAAAATACTTGTTCTTTGCTGTTTGGCTTACTGGAATGATAGTCCTTTTTCATTATTTTTGTGCGAACCTGGGCTATTGTAGATAGAAAATCGAATTCAAGTATGTTACCTCTTTGGGGCACGGTGACCAGGGTTCCGGCTAGACTCATTTACATGTCAATGAAGTAGCTGTCATGATTCTCATTTTCCCCCTTTACTTCACAATGACGTTATTATGAACTTGTATGGCTCACACTCTTTAGCTCAACCAATCAATAATACAGCAATAATTCCTTTTCAGAAAAAATGCTATCTATTCAGTGAGAACATTTAATTATAAAATTGGCTTGGTAGCTGACTTTGTTAATCCGATCTTTCGAGATTAAGAACATACGACTCTCAAGATAAGTCAACTCTGTAATAGTACCAATTGTAGATTTTTGTATATATTGAAAAACCTAAATTCCAAATCATTCAACTTTTTCCATATCTTTTTGTAGTGAAAACTCAAATTTCATCAGAGTAAGATAAAATTTTGAACCCCCATAAAAATTTTCTTTAGTTAGTACTAGTTTCCATTAAGGTTATACTTTCAACCATAACTTGAAAATTGACTTTCTCAAACATAACACATTTGAAAAGCAATCTAAATAATTCTCTTATAAGATATTTTTTGGTGTAATCAAGAAGGATATCCACTAATTCTCGAAGTTCATGCGTACGTTATGAGGAAACAAAAAAGAGGTTATGTTAAAAGATCTCCAACTTAAATCTAGTATCGAAAATTAAATACTGCAGAATCCTGTCTCTGTCATTTAAATTCTTCATTCCAATACTGTTCTAATGGTTAGTGGACATTGTTGTTGTGTTGTTGGCCCTGAACAAAGTGGAGTTTCCAATAGTATCCAGACGTAATGGTTTGAGGTATCAGTTCATACTGACATGACATGATCCTACCGGTAGAATACAAAATTTGATTGCTTAGTCCAATACAACGGAGTATTTGTTGGTCGGGTACTTCTATATTTCATGCTCTTTATGAGTTCGTGTTCTTGCTTACCAGTAGATGCATGTCAGTTGCCAAATAATTAATGTTAGGTTTAGTTTTCTTTTTGTAATTAAATAAAAATGGCATATCCTTATACTAGTGTTCAAGATATACCATCTAAGTAGTGCATATATGACAACCTTTTAGTGCTGATTTCATTTGCATGTGAACAACATTGATATGAAATCTGCATGAATTAAATTTTAAAATCAAGCACTGGCGAGTTCTTTGTCCACGCTCTCGGGGCCGATTACGGTGATCTGCAGCCATGATTTGAGCCTTCAGGGTTGGTGTAGTCGGCGAAGTAGTCGGGGTTTGTGATGATGGCAGCGCCAAAGATAGTGGCTAGAGCTTGTACCCCGTTCTGTAGGGGTGTGATTTAGAGGGGCGGGGGCTGCATCCGGACTGCTTCACCTGATGACCACAGTCGACGGGGCACCACCACCACTACGCCCTCATAATAGAAGCTGACGCCCAACGCCATCGCCCGTTGTGGCGAGAGGAGAAGGTGATACTTCATTCAGCTGGATCTTGTATTGGTTTTCTGATTGAGAGAGAGTGAGAGCAAGTGAGTGAAGATGTTGCTCCTCACTACTCTATGTTGGTGGTGGTCTGTATTTGTGAGAAATCACTGAAGATAGCAAGGGCATGAGAGAGGCGAAGGTATCCTCTTCACGACTCTCCTTGACTGCGGTTTTTGGTGGGGGTAATAATAGCAAGATTGTGGGAGGATAGGAGGTGTAGACTGAGCTTGGCGGTTGTCAAACTCTGCCTACGTGGCTTGGGCCCAAAGATGGGGTCCCCCCAGCGAGTAGACTGAGCTCAACGGCTGTTAAAATTCGGCCTACGGGGCTTGGGCCCAAAGATGGGGTCCCCCACCGGGGAGAAGGCAGGGCTTAGCGGGTGATAAAATCCTGCCAGACTAGTTTTTGGTGGGTGTGCATGTGCCGTGGAGGCAGTATACGAAGCTAAACTGACGTACATACAATTTTGATGGACCGAGCATGTTTGTCGGCCCACCCTCCAGGGTTGTTGGAGGGATTTGTTGTTTGTACGGATTATGTTGCTTCATGTATGTTCTATTTTCTGTCTGTAGGTTGTAACTTGGCCAGTACTCTGCGTTTGTTTCTTTAATTTCTTATTAATGAAACAGGGTGGCCATATTCCACCTTTTCCTTCAAAAAAAAAAAACTATTCAGTTATGTAAAGTCAATAAAACTTGATACCACCATCATATGTTATTAAAGAATATGTCAATGTGTTACTAACTTTTAAATTTCTTTGCAACTTTTAATTGTTGAGACAAATAATCATAGTTTGATATGAAACAATCAATACCGCCCGACACCAATACTGAAATGTAAATACTGGTTCAAACAACTTATTTCTATTGGGTTCAAATATCTGCAATTTATAATAGATATTTCTACAACTTACAAGTATTATACCTTTTTTCAATTACATTGCATCTTCAACTTCAGGGATTAAACTCGCATGTGGCTAGCAACAAGTCACTCTCCTCGGTCTCCATGGTGCAGCAACAACAACCTGTAACACAGCTCTACTCGCAAGTTCCCATGTCCCACTACCCAAGTTTTGTTCCATATCGTCAAGTATTTTCTCCATTGTATGTTCCACAAATGGTAATGCCCAACTACTCCAACGGTACTGTCCATAGTCCTGCTGGAAACAACTATCTGTTAATGCCAGGTGGGGCCCCACAATTAAATAGTAATAGCATGAAGTATGCAACATCACAGTATAAGCCAGTTCAAAGTGGGAGCCCGCCCGCTGCATATGGAAGTTATACTAATCAAGTTGGGTATACAGTTGGCATTACTGGGAGCTCAACTAGCTTAGAAGACATGGCTAGCATCAATTATAAAGACAACAATGTCTACAACGCACAGGTACTACCTTGCCGTGTTATGTTACTACTATATTTCAAAATATTATATCAAAATGATATTGCTGCATAGGATATGATAATAATCACCAAATAGTTATTATGATCTTTTGTTAATTTATGCATATATGTTAATTAGGCCCTATTTGGTTATTGAGACAGTCAGGTTGGAAATATATTTATTGAGAGTGGGATGATTTCCTATCTTAGTACCTCCATGCACAAACAGATCTAATGCTAAAATGTAAGAAACTACTCCAAAGTCTTGCCAAAAACAAAAAATCAAAAAAACAACTTTCTGTTTGTTTTCTTTACTTTTAACTACCTTTAAGTTTCATAAAACTGCCCTGAAGTTTCCTTTTTCCATCAAATTTTGGTATTGTCAATTGCCAAATTGAGGCTAAAGTTTCTTTTTTTCATTTTCTTATGGAAAAGGAAATCTTTGGGTGGTTAAAATTTTAAATCAAATCGAGGGTAGTTTTTAGCATTTTAGCATATTTCAGTCTCTCAGATGCATGCCATTAATAATAATCAATGAAGTTATGTTTTTTAATATTTAGCATCTCATCTGTGCTTGTTTCAGATGGATTAGTGATTATTAATTAAAAATTTATGTTCTTTCTTATGTTTTCACATTAGCCCCTCACAAATTAAGCCATCTATAAGCCCCCAAACATGGTGCGGGCACGCATAAATAATCCTTTGTCAGCTTTTAGATAATCCTAACATAACCTAGACATAAGTACATCTGTTCTTTGGATAGACTTAAAGACCCAGTCCAGTGATTGAGATTTTCGTGCGATTGAAGGCTGAGAAGAGGGCGGTTTGTTTAGTCAATAAAGAGGTGTATCTGGAGTGAGAAGAGGCTGAGAAGATAGGTTTTAAGTGAGAGGGTTTGGGAGAGTTTTTAAGAGGGGTCAGAGCGTGGTTGAACACTTGAACATTGGTGTCTTGGATGGAGTGTTTAATGCCATTACACTTCCTTCCGTTATCTACTAATGGAGTCATCTGCCCAGTTGGATGGCCACTAAGGGGAATACTTAATTATGGGCCCACCATTGGAGGGAGGTATTATATAAACTGCAATTTGTAAGATGCGGATTAGAATATTTCCAGGGCCGTAATATGTTAGAAACTCTCGATATATAATTACTTCAGTTAAATGCCTTGCCAACAATTCTCTAGTACATTTCATCCGCAAGTACTGCATTATCAAGTGATCAGCTTTTGGATGAGCTATAGTCAACCTTTTCGATGGGAGAAATACTCATGTCTTGATCTTTTAATGCTCAAGCGATCAATACGGATACATCAGGTCATTCTATTTATGGACATCGGTGTAACCTATAGTCCTTAAATATATCCTTTTCCCTTGTATTCCTCATTAAGTGAACTGTATATGCAACCCTTACTAGGAAGAATTTAGCTTCCGGCTCTTCATGATTTTTAAGCATGGAAGCAGTTCAGTATTATGGCTAATGACTATAATCATAGAGACATTATCAGTCCGAAAAGTGCATAACCAAATTAGATGATACACCAAAAATCATTTTTTTCGCATAGTTTTACAACAATTCTATAAACAATGATGAACAAGTGTGGATGGAGGATTTCCCCTCATGGCGCGCATAGAATAAATAATACTGGGATTATTAGCAGGAACAATGCACACATTTTTCTTCATGTAGCTAGCCACTAAGAACCCTATATGTCCCCTCAAAGCATACTAAGCATTATCTATCTCTAATCTTGCTTAGAATTTGTAACTCAAAATGCAGATGAAAAGATATTTACAGTATATCATGTATGTGCTAGAGGTCACATGTAGAGGAAATTTACATTCGTTCAGGTCATTTCCATATAAATATAGATGTTATGAACACTTAAATTTGAGTTTTCCTATATTTTTTCTAAATAATCAAACTTGTTAGAATACAAGTGCAATTTTCCTTAATCCTTCTACAACTTCGAAGTTTTATGCTTTTAGCCAAGTGGCAGGGACTTTCCCAGAACTATAGACGGTATTTTTGTAAAAAATTATAGTTCACAATAGATATGTTGCACCATACAAACACAATGACTTGGCAAACTTGAGAAGATGGGACATGACTCAGCAAGCAACTAGGGATTTACTTTAACTTTAATATTATAAAAAGATAGTGAAAGATACGACAATAATCATATTGCACAACAATAGATATCTCCAACATTCCAAATTATCACCATCATCTTAAAGTAGGAGTCAACTGTTACTGCACAGATATAACAAAAATGAATTTCTTTTGTTAGTGTTCTTTTAACTTCATTGAATCTTCATTGAATTATACCAAATATACTTCATTAACTTAAAAGTTATTTTTTTAAACCCTGCTTGATCACTTCATGAAACCTCCCATGACACATCAGATCTCATAAATCATAACCACCATATTGTTGCTGTGTAACACCCCGGGTATATATATAATATTATATAGAGATACATAATAATATATATATATATATATAAAATAAAATAAATGATAAAAAGAGATGGTTGGTTGGTTGTGGCCTATAGGGGATCCTATATGGCTTGATTGGAAAAGATTAATGATGGTGGCCTATAGGATCTACTATGGGGCATAGGCATTAATTGAATGATGGAAAATGAAGCTTGCATGCATGGGGTTTGACTTTGACTGTGAGTTGGATTGGGAAAAAGGTCCCATATCGGAAATAGATGGGGGGTGTGTGAGAATATATTAGGAAACCATATGATAAAGGTTACCAACGGTTAACCACCTTTTGAGGGTGTCTGTGGTAGGCGTGGCTAGAGTTTTGTATTCTTTCTTTCGCGTGCGCATACGTGTAGCCGCGTGCGCAGCTGAGCCGGGCTCGGGGCGTTACAAATGGTATTAGAGCTGACTTTCGACACCGAGTGTGTGCAAGATGTACGCCTGAGAGGGAGCTAGGTTGGGACAGATCACCCGGGTAGGGGACTGTACAACTAGCAGAATCAGAGTAATCCTCTTCACATTGGCTAGAAAGGGATCCTGGATCAAGTTGCAAGTCTCGGGCTCAGCGAGGATGCTGAGTTCTTAAGGAGGGGTGTGTGTAACACCCCGTACTTAAGCGGGTATATATATAATATTATATAGGGTAAAAGGGATATGAGTAACTTGCTCATTTAGTAAATGAGCAATTGATTATGTGGCATGCATGTGATACATTGGACAACTAATCATTTTAATGATTTTTCAATTACATGTATGCCATATCATCAATTGCTTATTTACTAAATGAGCAAGTTGCTCATACCCCTTTTTCCCTATTATATATATATATATATATATATAAAATAAAGAGATGAGATGAGATGGTTAGTTGTGGCCTATAGAAGATCTTATGGGCTTGATTAAAGAAAGAGGTTAATGATGGGGCTATAAGATTACCTATGGGGCATAGGAATGAATGGAATTAAATGAAAGAAAGAAGGAAATAAGAAAGTGGAAGTGGCTGGTTGAAAGTGACGTGGCTTGGTGGGGATTTAAATCCCATATCGGTGGTCCAAGTAGGAAATATGAGTATATATTAGATTTCCAAATGATAAAGGTTACGTAAGGGTTAACCTACATTTTGATGATGCCTGTGGTGGACGTGGCTAGAGTTTTGTGTCCGTTCTTTCGCGTGTGCATACGTGTAACCGCGTGCGCAGCTGAGCCGGGCTCGAGGCGTTACACTCTACGTAGTGCTCCATCCCTCTGAGCTGCGGAAGCTGGGGGCGAATACAACGTGTGATTGCGAGAGGCGATTCCGAGGCCGAACAGAACAGACATGGCCAGGCATGTAACCAACGTGGGTCCGTGCCAGTTTTGTGTTTGACACCAGATCCGCAGCAATTTAACCGTGTGGGTGCTTCCCATATCTAAAGCCTATTTAAAATATACCAATTAAACGTTTGTGCTCTTTCCTAAAAAAAAAGGGAAGTTTAATGCTGGTAGGAGGAACTGAACTTAAAATGATAAGTCAAAAGACCAAAGTCCAAACCACCAAGGCTTACTTTCTTACAAGGTTTTTGTATGTACTAAATACGATGTATTATATAAACTTTCTACAATTGTATACTATTAATAAGCACCCCCATATCTATATAGGTCCGCTCTGAATTATAAGGACTCAATAAACTTAAAAAGTTAAATAGTTTTTTAGGTTTTCTGTGCAATTGAAAGTTAGTGAATGTATCCTGTGTGGTTACATTGATCCTCTTGTATTGTTTGTCAGTTGGAAAGCGATATCTGGATTCAACCACGAGAAGTTGCAACCATGCAACCGACTTCATACTATAATTTATCAGGACAAGGAGCAGTGCACCCAACACCACACCCAGCATATTTGCCAGGGGCCCACACAACTAATCCTTCGATATATCCAGCTGCGTTTCAGCCATCTCATGTGCAGTATCCGGGCATTTACCATCCCTCACAGCCAGGCTCTTTCGTCGCACCCACAAATCACGTAATCCAGCAGCAGGAGGTTCCATCAGGCCTTGCTGGAAATACCGCAATTGGAATGGGTGCATATCAGCAGCAACCCCATGTTGGAAACCATGGTTGGGAGGGCTATTGAAGGAGTTATAAGTTATTGAAATAATTTGGGTTGGTGACTTCTCTTTGTAACGAATACTGTTATATATTTCTGTCTTTCAGTGTATACCCCTTTCCGTCTGGGAAGTTTTTCGGCGAACCGTTTCATTTTTTGGTTCATATTGTCCGTGTTATTGATGAGGGAAACAATCAGTATATGCTAAGAGCAGTTTTGTTTTCGTTGAAATTTTGGCTCGAAATTTCTACTGCTTAACTAATTTGATCAATGTTCGATCTTTTGTTCCTTTTGAGATTCATTGTCTTCGATTTTGATCTAGTATACCTCGTGTACAGTCTGTACACCCAAATAGTACAACGAGAAATAAATCTCTTATAATCCGAACTATCAGTAGCAATATCAATGGGTTATGATATGCCCTTCTGCAAAATAAATAAGGTGGCTAGCTTCCATATTTTCTCTTTGTATTGTATAAATTTTTTTATAATGGTTATGTACACTTCTTTTTTAGTTTATGTACGGTTTGTTTAACCATATAGACATGAAGGCCAGGCAGGCCACAATGCTTCTAAATATAGCACAAATTGAACCATGATTCCGTTTGATGTCAAATTACCTGCTTGGTTGGTTGCAGTGGAACAAACCGTTGAACACCCAAAATAAGATTGGTTTTGTAGTAAAAAGCTCAACGAAAGGGATGAAGTAAGTATTATAGTGATTACTTCATTTCAAACTGATATTATATATGGTTAAGACGAAGGATTTGTTTTGTCATAAATCTTTATTAATGGGGGTATTCTACGATTAGTCATAATCTTATCTACGACGGGTATTCTGACAATTCTCCTATACCCAAATGCAAGTCAAAATTATGTAGTATAAGAGATGTGTATATATATATATATGTATATATATATATATATATATACATCTCTTATACTACATAAACTTTTGGTTGCACACAGCCGTGTGCACTCGTCGTAGGCCGTCCGATCTCAGATTTTGATCATGATCGCCATCCAACGGTTCGTGGAGCTCCCGCTCATCTAATTAAGTTGGGGGGGGGGGGGGGGGGGGGGGGGGAGGGGTAAATGCGTCATTTCGTACCCCCCTCATCTCCTCTCACGCCTTCTTCGACTTCAGTTCTGAAAACCCTAGCGACCAAAAAATCTCGAAACCCACACCGCATTCCAAAATTTGCCCCCCTCATCCCCAAATCTCCATCTCCTCTCCTCTCACGCTCGATTCCCTCATCCCAAAAAAATCCCTCCTCTTCGACGCCATATGGAAACCCTAGCTTCCAAAAATCCCCAACCAGAGCTCATCCCCAAATCTGCTCGCGCTCTCATTCGAATCGATTGAACTCAAGGACAGAGATCTCAGGTATAAAAAAAAAATTCCTTTATTTCAGTTCAAGTCGAAACCCTAAGTTATATGAAGATCAGTCGATTTTTTTTAATGATTTAATCTCCAATCCTTTGGAATTAGGTTAAAATTAGGTTAAATTTTTTGGCTACTTTATTGCTAATTTTCTCAAATGTAATTAGTTAGTTCATTGCTAATTTCATAGCACAAGGGGAAAATTTTAATGACTGTTTCTAAGTTGAAATATAGATAGGATCTCACATTTCACATTTGAAATGATTCTCCTGTGCATTAGTGAATTAAATGTCATAATAAGAAATTGAAGTAAATTATTGTAGCATATTAGCACTAATTTCTCCAAATTTTTGCCTAATTGTTAGTTGTTCATGCATCATGCTCCATATTAGATATGTTGATGCATCATGCTCCATACTATTTAGTTTATGGTAAAAAAAAATCTTCCTACATTAATCTGAAAAATCGAAACCCCCAAGCATAAGGAGTAGGTACTAATATGTAGGCTTTTATTGAAATTAAGTGTAATGTGTGGCTCATAATAGATTTTTCGTTGTAGACAGTGAAAATTTATACATGTATTGATAATTCATTTCCGATGACACAACAGGTGGATTCCTTTCATCTTTATTGTTCATTTGTTTCTTGCGTTTAATGCACAAGAGGTGGATTCCTGAACCGATGAAAGCTCCGATGACACTACCAATTATATGGGTTGAGGGAAGTGTTTGATTCGCTTTTATGTTTATACTTAAGAGGTGGGGGTGCTACATTAAAAGGTGGGGGTGCTACATTAGTCCCTTCATTGTTTCTGTTTTTGCTCTTTTGTTAATGCTAGTTATTCCTTATATGATGGTTGAATAGCATTAGTTTCTAAAGAAAATTTCTTGTGTTGGTTCATGCTTATTTTTTGATTTATCATGGTTGAATATCATCAGACTGTTTCACTGTATGCATCATGTCAAGTTTCATATTTAGTTGGGTTGTTTCCTAACTCATTATTTTTTTTATTTTGGTTACATTAGTCCCTTCATTTTTAGACTTGGATATGGTGGGGATGCAAAAAATATGGTTGGAACTATTAGGCATGGCATTATAATGCATCCATAGTGCTACTCAATCTTATGCATTTGATACACATATACATGATTATGTAAATTGGGAGAACAATTACCCAACAGTATTGAGCCTACAATTTTTGGGTATACTTGATGTAAAATTGAGGTCTATTAAAATAGGTTTGGTAGTTGATCTCCCTTGATATTAGCAGTAGCAAAGGAACTCAATTTGAGCTCTGGTTCACAGTGAGCTTTGTTGGTTTTTTGAGTTTACAGCTAGGCTGTGTTTACAATTGAGCTGTGTTATTAATTCTGAGCTCTGTAAAAATGTGAGCTTAGTGTTGATATCTAAGATAAATAAATACAAATCATCTATCTAAACCCTTTCTTTCTTATTGCTTGCAGTTTGTACAGTGACTGAAGGTGAAGAAGGTGTGATGCTGAAAATGCGCTACAACAAAATGAGCTAGCAAAATGTGCTCTGTATTTTATTTATCTCTGTACATTTTAGGATTGTATGTAATATATTTGAGTCTGTTCATTATACTACTGTTGTTCAGTTTTTGGTTCTTGGTTCAGTTTCAGATTTTCAAGAAATTTTGTACATTTGAAGAAATGTTCATTATACATTTGAAGAAATTTTGTATGGATTAAGTTCTTGGTTCTTGGTTCTTGGTTCAGTTTAAGATTTTGATGAACTTCTTGTTCATATGCATATTGAGTTTTCAGATTTTGGTTTAGTTCTTGGATATTGATTAACCTTGCAGATTAAGTTATTTGGTTCAGTTGCAGATTAAGTTCTTTGGTTCCGTTTCAGATTAACTTCAGTTTCAGTTCAGCATGGAAAAATAAATTTGTTCGGCTTCAGATTGTTTCAGTTTGTGGTTTGATCAAAAAAAAATTGTTCAGCTTCAGATTTGTATGTTTGAGCATCAGATTGTTTCAGTTTCAGTTTGTTTCGGATTGTTTCAACATGGGAAAAAACTTTGATTTAATTTTTTTTACCATGATTATATTCCTTGTTCAGCAAAAGGCAACGCTAGATCAAAGATTAGTGTCTACATGAGAGCCAATCGGCTATAAACCAACAGCTAGTACAATGGAATCACATATCAAGAAATCACTCTTACTGTGTAACATGGTAAACTCAAAACGTGAATCCTTCTCAGATAACAGACTCTTAAAACCAGCAGCTAGTACAATGGAATCACATATCAAGAAATCACTCTTACTGTGTAACACGGTAAACTCAAAACGTGAATCCTTCTCAGATAACAGACTCTTATTATCCAGATAGAAGTCCACATTATACAGATCAAAAATTTGAATGCATTTACCCGTTTCACTGGAAAACCCAAATTTCCACTATACAAACTCGAACCTCATATTACATTATACACTCGAATATCATTATACAAATTCTGACACTCGTAGTACAAACTAGTATACAAAAAATTTCCACTATACAAACTCGAACCTCATACTACATTATACACTCGAATATCATTATACAAATTCTGACATTGCTGATGCTCTGTGAAGTAGCAAAATGAGCGAAGTACTGCAACCCCCCCCCCCCCCCCCCCCCCCCCCCCCCCCCCCCCCCCCCCCCAACCAAAAAAAAAAAAAGAAAATTACATAAAAAGGTTAATTAGCAATATCGGACTGCAATATTAGCACCATAAGTTGTAAACAATTGAAGTACATGTAGGCTCAGAACAACCTTGCACATAATAAGTAATTATGAAATAAGTCAAATATAATCAAGCATGATTATAGCACTTATGTTGTTCCAAGCATAATGAGCTCTATTTATGTTGTTTAAAGCTCTTTCAAAATAAGTGAAGTACTTGTAGTCATTGATTTACCTTGTACATAACAAGTTTGAAAACTCATCAAATAGAATCAAAATTCAGAAGCATGATCTCACTACGGCTGCATTATTATGCCATGCCAACTAGTTCCAACTATAATCTGAATAAATCTGTACAAAATTTCTGAAATGGAACTCACTGACTAAGAACCAAGAACTTAATATGAAACTGAAACGAAAAATTTTTCTTGCAAGGTTAATCAATATCCGAGAACTGAACAAAAATCTGAAACTGAACCAAGAACCAAGAACCAAGAACCAAGAACTTAATCTATACAAAAATTCTGAAATGGAACTCATTGACTAACGATGTTGAGTTAGTTCAAACATACAAAATAATTGAATTACTTGTAGGCATTGATTTACCTTGAACATAACAAGTTTGAAAACTCATCTAATAAAATCAAGATTGAGTATAGCACTTATTCAGAAGCATGATCTCACTACGGCTGCATTATTATGCCATGCCAACTAGTTCCAACCATAATCTGAATAAATAAAACCTCTGAAAATATGTCACTGAGAGTGGAGAGAAAAGGGGTATATATGAGCCTATCAAAATTCTCAAATTAACCCCGAGGATAATTGAGAGGAGAGTGTTTCAACCACAATACCCCGGAGGATAATTTTGGTTCAGCGTTATGGTTCGCACGATGAGTTCAAACCATAATACAAGTATAAATTAACCCCTCTTTCATTTAAATAATTGCAACCTACTAACTCAGCAAATACAAATCTAACATGGTGAAAACAGTGATCGAACAACCTAAGTGCTGCACTCGTTGTACTCTATATGGGTGGCCTTCCGTTGCGAACTCTTGTGTGCGAACTCTTCGTACAAATGCTTGTAAAATATAAAAACAGAAGTATACAAACATAAGAAGCAACAAAATGCATACAAATGCTTGTAAATTATAGATTGTCATCATTGCCTACACCAACATGCAATAAAGTAAGCAATTAAAATTTATAAAAGGAATAGTCAGAATCAAACACTTTCCTCAATTGATATTAAGCATTAGTGTATTGGCAAAAATATATCCATAGTCGGAATCAAGCCACGAAGAAAGACTCAGTCAAGCTCAAATGCTTCCTACAAATTCAAACAAAACAATAGTTTTCTGTTAACAAAATACCCCATTCCGACAAATTCAAGCAGAAAAAAAAAACGGAACAAAAAAAAATTAATACCTGATCGAAACCCTAGGGTTTCGATATGGGCGAAGATGATTAGAAAGAAGAGGCTTCGATTTTGATCTGAGAGGAGAGCACGCGAAAGAGAAAGAGAGCTCGAGCAAATTTGGGGATGAGCTCTGGTTGGGGATTTTTGGAAGCTAGGGTTTCCAAATGGCGTCAAAGAGGAGGGATTTTTTTGGGGTGAGGGAATTGAGCGTGAGAGGAGAGGAGATGGAGATTTGGGGGTGAGGGGGGTGAGTTTTGGGATGCGCTGTGGGTTTCGAGATTTTTTGGTCGCTAGGGTTTTCAGAACTGAAGTCGAAGAAGGCGTGAGAGGAGAGGAGAGGAGAAAGGGATTTGGGGATGAGGGGGGTATGAAATGACACATTTACCCCCCCCCCCCCCCAACTTAATCAGATGAGCGGGAGCTCCACGAACCGTTGGATGGCGATCATGATCAAAACCTGAGATCGGACGGCCTACGACGTGTGCACACGGCTGTGTGCACTGGGACAATGCACAACCGAAAGTTTCCCTATATATATATATATATATATATATATATATATATATATAGGGTAGCGATCTGGTGAGAACTGTTCTCACGATAAGCTTCGTGAGAACTCCACACCTATCTATCCTATGGATAATCCGAACCGTTCACATTGTTTAACATAACTAAATTAGTCTAGAAATATAAAATCAAGTCATTTGATATTCATTTGTCCATGCATCATGTCACTATAAAAAATAACGATTTTTCAGCCACACAATTTGTAACACTTCAATGCATGGGCAATCGAATCTCAAATGACTTGATTTTTCATCCATAGACTAATTGAGTCGTGTAGATCAAAATGAACGGTTCAGATCATTCAACTAATGTCCCAAACAAAAGTTCTCACGTGGTTCTCACCAAAAGAGTTCTCACTCGATCATTTCCCTATATATATATATATATATATATATATATATATATATGGGAAATGCTCTATTGAAAACGTACTGTAGCGTGCAAAACGTGAAAACAAACCTAGGCCGATGTTGGGAACAACGACCTAGGTTATAATGCATTATAACCTAGGCCGTTGATGGCCTAGGTTGTTTTCACGGGTTTTCACAACATTTGCGTTTTCAATGGAACATTTCCCTATATATATATATATATATATATATATATATATAGGGAAAGCTTCGGTTGTGCACTTCTCTAGTGCACACGGCGTGTGCACTAGGCCTTCAGACGTTCATATCGACGATCCGAATCGTTCACATTGATCTACACATCTAATTAGTCTAAATATGTAAAATCAAATCATTTGAAATTCATTTGCCTATCCATCATGTGACTATAAAAAATAATGATTTTCAGCTATACAATTTTGTAACACTTTAATGGATGGGTAAATGAATTTCAAATGATTTGATTTTACATATTTAAACTAATTTAGATGTGTAGATCAATGTGAACGATTCGGATCGTTGATATGAACGTCCAAAGTCCTAGTGCACAGTCCTAGTGCACAGTGTGCACTAGAGGAAGATTTCCATATATATATATATATATATATATATATATATATATATATATATATATATATATATATAGGGAAAAAGGGGTATGAGCAACTTGCTCATTTAGTAAATGAGCAATTGATGATGTGGCATACATGTGATTGGAAATCTTTCAAAGGGTTATTTGTCCAATGTATCACATGCATGCCACATAATCAATTGCTCATTTACTAAATGAGCAAGTTCCTCATATCCCTTTTACCCATATATATATAATCACATGTATGCCACATCATCAATTGCTCATTTACTAAATGAGCAAGTTGCTCATACCCCTTTTCCTTATATATATATAGGTAAAAGGGGTATGAGTAACTTGCTCATTTAGTAAATGAGCAATTGATTATATGGCATGCATGTCATACATTGAACAATTAACCCTTTTAAAAATTTTTCAATAACATTTATGCCACATCATCAATTGCTTATTTAGTAAATGTGCAAGTTGCTCATACTCCTTTTTTCCTTGTATTACACAAGTCCGCTTCGCAAAAGTATGTAGAATATAGAGATACCAATCTTTGAGCTCAATTATTTACTAGGGTCTTAGTCGTCATCTGTTCGCTTGCTAGTGAGCAAAGATGTTGGAATTCGAATTCCACTTGGATGAGGAAAAAGGAAGAAAAAAATAAAATAAAAACCTAGAAAGCTGGAGGAAGTTAGGTCACACCAGAATCTAACCTTTGATCTATTGGGCTGGTTCACTAGCTACACAACTCTAACTTTCTAGTTACTAGTAATCTGCACGTGTCCTAATAATTATTTTTATAATTATTTTTTAAAAGTAAATATTAAGACATAATCCGGCATCGAACACATGAAATATCACTTTACTCATTATATACTCTTTACAAATTATCCCTAGTGGCATCAATTTTTATTTTATTTGAGTGACACTTTTGTAAATAATTATGTTGTAAATAAATTAAAACTTTGAGAGTATAATGGAAACTCACAACAATTAAGTAAATTAAGTAAATGAATGGTTAATATAACTCCCACTTAAAAATAAATGGTTGAAATTAGATGGTTGGTTGAATGGTTGTTTACAAATTACAGGTTGTCTACAAATGACAACCCCAACTCTCCCATTACTAGTAATTGCACGTGCGATGCACATTTTTTTAAAAAATATATATAAAGTAAAAGTAAGACCTTCCTTTACTCATTAGATACTCTTTACAAATTAGTCCTAATGGTACAAACTTTAATTTTATATGAGTGACACATTTGTAAATAATTATGTCGTAAATAAATTTGAACTTTGAGGATATTATGGTAACTAACAACAATTGAGTAAATGAATGATTAATATAACTCCAACTTAAAAATAAATGGTTGAGATTAGATGGTGGAATAAATGTCTATAAATTATTTGAGGATCATGAGAAATAAGGAGATTTAGAAGTTTGTTGTTTAACTAATATTAACAAATAACAAGTAAAATAATAATAAGAATTAGTCAATGATGCAAGCTCCTGAAACCTCTATATCAAAGTTGGGTTTGATTACTTAATAAATCATACGCTAAAGCGCGCAGATTCGACGTATTCTGAATAAAATACGGAAGAAAAAAAAGTCACTCTCAGCTCTGTACTCTTTCATGCTCTCTCTCTATTTAGTCCGAAATACAGGATGTAATCGTATGTACAGTATATTCACCCAATGAAGGCCAAACACTAATTCAAATAGTAATGCTTTTAATCGTACAAATGTAAAAAGGAAGGGGCTTCTATTCCTTTTACTATTAAAATATGTTCAAACTTTATTGAGTTAAAAAGGTAATTAAGCAATGTAAATTTTGCAACCTTTTTCTAACTATACTTAGCTATAGCTACAACTGCTCATTTCTAGTAAATTGACTATCAAGTAGGCTGTTGGGGTTGAATCAAATATTGCTATCAAGTCCAACAGGCAGTGAAGTCTAAAACAAATATTGCTATCAGTTTTGATTTGTTTAGACTTCACTGCCTGCTCACTTCAATATTTATAACCAAACTTCTAATACAAAGTGAAACACTATAACTAGACCATAACTCCGAAGTAGTGATAAGGATTAAGAGTTTATTATTTATATTAATTCTAATACTCTTGTACATTTTGATGAGTGTAATTTCTACATGATTTTATTACTCTTTTTAAGTAGAGTTCTCATTTTTTCTTTGAATTTCATATTCTTTCTACTTAATTTTATTTATTTCTATGTTTTTGAAAGAATGAGATGATTTTTAGGATTGTGGACTCAAATACACAAAGTCACAAAGTTAGAAGTTAGAGAAAGAGAAGACACAATGCAATGCGAAAAAGCAGCATTAACAACATCTAGAACTTGTACGGGTGTTTTGAATATGAAGATTGATGTATCTTAACTTTTGTTCTAAATCAAAGATGTCGGTCGTCAAGTCTTCTTCGAAACAAGTACTCATATGTCGCAAACGGAGTTCTGTAGCTCCGGGAAAATCATTTTTTCTACAGCTGCACGCAGAAAACAGCAAAAATGCAGTCGACCGCTAAATTTTCTGTTTGGAGAACAAAAAAAAAAAACGCAGTCTACCGCATCGACGCTGATGTTATATTTTGAGTACGAATTTCGGGTCAAATGGACTGCATTTGTATATATATATATCTTTTCTATGGATCATTTGGGTGCTATAGAGAGATGTTTAACGGGCAATTATAAATGATTTTGGAGGCTAAGGAAAATTGATGAGACAACTCATCACACCGTTGGAGAGCAAGAGTCACAGCGTTCGTCAAAATCGTCTAGAACCATAGCATTTGTCAAGATCGTCTAGAATTCTTTCTTATCTTCTATTCATTATGCAATCAAATACAATATTTGTTAATTTCAAATTTTCTAGGGCTTCAATGTAGCTTAGTTTTGAAAATACAATTTGAATTTCATTATAACTTTATTCTTCTTTTTTCCATGGTTGTGTATTTAATTTTTGTTCTTAATACTTACATTGTCCAGACAACTATTATTTGATTTATTGAATTATGGGGGATGCCGAGAGACAATTTATGATTTAGAATTCTAGAATTGAACATCATTAATTGAGTGAAATTAGAGATAATTTATCACGATTAATGTGACTGGAGAGTTATCCATAGAACTTAATGAATCTTCAAATAATTAAATTCGCATAGAGATGTGATGAATTATTAGTTGGGAATATGTTTGGTGTTATTCGAGAGAAGACATTGAATAATTAGAGGATTTTGGTTTACAACTTAGAAGAGTAGAGTTTTGAGCTTCTTGGAATTATGAATTGTGTGGGATTAGCTAGGTGAAACCGAAAGCCATAGAGTTAGTTTTACTATTAATAAAATCCTAAAATTTCAGATTTCGTTCTTTTTAATTAGTTTACTTTTTTCTTTAGTTTAATTTAATTTAGTTATTATTGTTACCAAATTTTTGATTCTCCAAATAGTATATAATCTTGAAAATTTCGGTACTCAAAAAAATAATTAGTTATTATGAATTCGACACTCTTTTTGTTTAAACAATAATATTTATTGCGATGTTGTACACTTGCAAATTATTTGGTCACATTTCGCATCAAATATATAAGCAATTGAATCAATTAAATTATAAATGTGCACACATTTTAATCACACAAAATTTTCAAGGAGAAATGCTTCAAAAATGTCTTCTTTCCACCCACACCTACCTACACACTTTCTGTCATTTCATTTTCCTCTTACTAGACTACATATGATTTATTAGTCAGATACGATAAGAATA
Organism: Hemerocallis citrina; assembly: GCA_017893485.1. Lineage (NCBI taxonomy): Eukaryota > Viridiplantae > Streptophyta > Magnoliopsida > Asparagales > Asphodelaceae > Hemerocallis > Hemerocallis citrina. The sequence goes on from CM030364.1 coordinate 263,525,106, forward strand.
CTGATGATGCATTTCAACATCAATTTCAACGTCAATATCAACATCAAACTATGAGGAAAGCTACTATAAATTTGTCTCCTGGTTAATTTTGTTACTATAAATTTAGGCTAAGTATATAAAAAAAATCACTAAAGTATTGGTCATTTTAAAGAAATCTAACGGAATTTTTTTATAAAAAAATATTTCACCCAACTATGCATGTAACATAATTTTTTTTAAAAAAAAATCCCACTTACCCATTCCTCTGAAATGTAGTTCAATGAGATTTTTTTTATAAAAAAAAATTCACCATGGGTTTTTTGAAATGACCAATACTTCATAGGGTTTTTTAAATTTAACCATAAATTTATCTCCTGTTTAATTTTGTAAATTGCATCAGATTAGAACAATTTGTATGGAAGCTTCTCAAACAAATTAGGATCGGCAAAAGTTTTGCTGTTACCCACTCTACAATTTGGTCATGTTCAGAAACAGGTATAACACTTTAAGAAATTTCTTAACTTGGACAATTTAATCAGAAAGTAATTGCTTAGCTGGATCTAGATTGTTACTACTGGAGAGTTCAGTAAATGATCTAACTGTTAGAAAATTATTTTCTCTAGAGGATCTTGTTGAGTCTTCGACACGAACAATATAAACCACCAAGCAAATACTAGATCACATCAATCAAACAAAGCGCACAAGAATTGTCCCGGTTGAGGCTTTTGCCTTATTCCGGAGGAGAAGAAGCGATATGTTATTCAATTAGAGAAGATAAAAGAATATTACAATTCTCACCACAATCCTCTCTCATGCCTAACTGGAACTACTTGTTGTTTAAAATGGAGAAATTCTCATCTCTCAGATGAAGTACTTGTTGGATATATTGGTATATATTCTCTCTATATAAATATTACATGTGCATATGAGTAACACGTGTATTGAACGTACAATTGATTGGATATTGGAACGCGGGTTTGTGGGCTTATAACTCGATACCCAAACTAGTATTTAAAGATAAATACTGGCTTGTGATAGCAGTCTAGGTATTCCAATCTTGATACCTAGGGTGAATATCTCAAGCAACTTGGATCTAGAGATAAATCCTAATTCCCAATTGTTAATTTCTCACAAAACCTAACAATCTTGAGATAATATTAATCAATTTGTGAGTTTAATTAAGAGGGAAAACGGAGTTTTGTTGGATCTCGTCGGATCTTGTTGAAGTCGTCGGATCTCGTCGAAACCCTAGGAGTCGTTGTCGTTGATTGTCGATAACCCATCGTCGGAGACACTCGCCGCCTGTCGCCTCCTCCTCTGTCGACGCGTCGCGAGGTGTCGACCCAAAGTTGAGGCACTCGACTTACGAATCCAACGGTTGAGAACCAATATGTTTATCATAATTCTAATATACGCCCGCAGGTTGAGAACCAAACTTCTAATACAAAGTGAAACACTATAACTAGACCATAACTCCGAAGTAGTGATAAGGATTAAGAGTTTAATATTTATATTAATTCTAATACTCCTGTACATTTTGATGAGTGTAATTTCTATATGATTTTATTACTTTTTGTACGTAGAGTTCTCGTTTTTCTTTGAATTTCATATTTTTTCTACTCAAAGTCACAAAGTTAGAAGTTAGAGAAAGTGAAGACACAACGCAATGCGAAAAAAAAGCAATAACAACATCTAGAACTTGTACGGATGTTTTGAATATGAGGAAGGATGTATCTTAACTTTTGTTCTAAATCAAAGATGTCGGTTGTCAAGTCTTCTTCGAAACGAGTACTCATATGTCGCAAATGGAGTTCTGTAGCTCCGGAAAAATCATTTTTTTCTACAGCTGCATGCAGAAAACGGCAAAAATGCAGTCGACCGCCCAAAAATGCAGTCGACAGCTAAATTTTTTGTTTGGAGAACAAAAAAACGCAGTCTACCGCATCAACGCTGATGTTATATTTTGAGTACGGATTTCGGGTCCAACGGACTGCATTTGCATATATATCTTTTCTAGGGATCATTTGGGTGCTATATATAGATGTTTAACTCTAGGGCAATTAGAAATGATTTTGGAGGCTAAGAGAAATGGAGGAGACAACTCATCACATCATTGGAGAGCAAGTCTTAACGTTCGTCAAAATCGTCTAGAACCATAGCGTTCATCAAGATCGTTTAGAGTTCTTTCTTATCTTCTATTCATTATGCAATCAACTACAATATTTGTTAATTTCAAATTTTCTATGAACTAATTTTATTTTTCTGGGGCTTCAGTGTAGCCTAGTTTTGAAAATACAATTTGAATTTCATTATTACTTTATTCTTTTTTCTTCCATGGTTGTGTGTTTAATTTTTGTTCTTAATACTTATATTGTCCAGACAACTATTGTTTGATTTATTGAATTATGGGGGATGCCGAGAGACAATTTGTGATTTAGAATTCTAGAATTGAATACCATTGATTGAGCGAAATTAGAGATAATTTACCGCGATTAATGTGCCTGGAGAGTTATCCATAGAATTTAATGAATCTTCAAATAATTAAATTTACATAGAGATATGACGAATTATTAGATGAGAATATGTTTGGTGTTATTCAAGATAAGGCATTGAATAATTAAATGATTTTGGTCTACAATTTAGAAGAGTAGAGTTTTGAGCTTCATGGAATTATGAATTGTGTGAGATTAGCTAGGTGAAATCGAAAGCCATAGAGTTAGTTTTCCTATTAATAAACCCTAAAATTTCAGATTTCGTTCTTTTTAATTAGTTTACGTTTTCCTTTAATTAGTTTACTTTTTCTTTTAATTTAATTTAATTTAGTTCCTGTTGTTATCAAATTTTTGATTCTCCAAAAAGTATATAATCTTAAAAATTTCGGTACTCAATAAAATAATTAGTTATTATTGATTCAACACTCTTTTTGTTTAAAGAATAATATTTATTAAGATTTTGTAAGCTTGCAAATTATTCCGTCACATTTCACATCAAATGTATAATCAATTGAATCAATTAAATAATAAATGTGAACACATTTTAATCGCACAAAATTTTCAAGGAGAAATGCTTCAAAAATGTCTTCTTTCCACCCACACCTACAGACACTTTCTGTCATTCATTTTCCTCTTCCTATACTAACTAAGCATATGATTTATTAGTCAGATACGATAAGAATACTGGTGATGCATTTCAACATCAATTTCAACGTCAATATCAACATCAACAACGAAAATTCAGTCGACCGATAAATTTTGAAAAAATACATAAACTATGAGGAAAGCTACTATAAATTTGTCTCCTGGTTAATTTTGTTACTATAAATTTAGGCTAAATATATATAAAAAAAACCCACTAAATATTGGTCATTTTGAAAAAATCTCACTAAATTTTTTTTTAGTATCATGCATGGGTAGAAATTGATATTTAAAATTGTTTATACATATGAGTAGTGGTTAATTTGTAATGATGATATTTTGAATAAAAATGCATGCTAATTGAAAGATTATCTTGTAGATAAGTTGAAATGATGTTGTTTGGGTGCATGATAGTACATCATGATTAAATTAAATGATTTGGATATAGAATTGTACACAAAGTTGCTAATTCATGCAAAGAAAATTACTAATTTGTGTTTTGTTTGCACTTCAGAAAATCATGTCTAATAAAATAGTTAGAATCTAGGGCTAAAACTTTTTTTAGGGCATCTTGTATGTGTCAGGAAAATCCTTTTAAAATTCATAAGATTTGGAGGTCGTTTGCTATTTTAATAAAATCTAAACTCAGAACTGGTTGCTGAAAATCTGTACACATTTCGGTTTTTGATCAATTCAACATTGTAAATGAAATAATTTGAAAAAAGTTAGTACTAAGAAATTGTAGTAGACTCGTTAACCTTTCTGAAAAGTCTATGAAAACAAATTTTCCCAAAGAATTGAATTTTATATGAATTTTACAAGACTGTACAGTGGCAGTATTTCAGTATTTTGACCTTACTGTACATTTCGAATAATTGAGGGTTATAGATACAGTATTTTGAGAAAACTTATAACTAAAAAATTGTAGTAGACTTGTATACCTTTATTTTGATATAAAGAATGCAAAGTTTAGTGAATTATATGATTTTCTATGATTTTTTACAAATAGCATGAAATGCAGTTTCTGACTTTGAATTTACTGTTTTACAAATGATACTTAAACGAGGTGATTGAAAATATTATCTTGTTGTTTGAAGTTATATTTTGGGAAAATAAAGATCATATTCATACTTAGATAAGATGTGAACTCAAGAAAGATATATATATATTTGGTTAATGAAATTGGTTTAAAATAAATCAAAGGAAAATGATGAGATGAGTTTTCAATGATGAATTTTAAGAGAATATGTTTTAATCTTCATTAACTTGTATTGAGAAGGTTTTGATGAATATGAAAAGTGTATTGTGAAAATGAATAGGTTGAGATTGTTCTTGTTGATGAATAAATAAGAATGAATGAAAGAATTTGAATGAATTATGAATACATGAACATGAGTTATATCCGTATGAGTACCCCAAGTTGTTGAACAGGAAAAGATGTTGATTCTAGAGGCTTAGTAAGACCAACGTACCGGCAAGTGTTGTAAATGAATAATTGATGTGAGAAGTAGCCAATATGGGCTGTCATTCTCGGTATACTTTTGTGTAAGACCGGTAGGAGGGTAAGCTAGCTCCAGTAGTATAATTTATTCATGTTCAAACTTAAGAATTAGGCACTAAGTAAAGATGTAGTAAACTTGGGCAAATGCAAGTGGAGGACCTTTATATATAGTCGGGCGGTGTATTTCGGGGTTGTGGTTGCTTGCAATGGAGGCAAGCATTAATTAAATCCGGAATCAGACGGTAGATTCCGAGATCATGATTAGTCGGCCGGATATAGGCCGTACTCCAGTGTATATGCGTATACCGGGGCTAGAGGGACACTTGCGGGATGTTCGCACGATGAGGATTTTGTATAGTCGGACATGGGATCTCTGAAACTGGAATCCGTACTCGTGAAATGTCTAAACTTTGTTTTATTACTAGGTAGTTATCATGGCGAGGGATTAAACCCTTTAATGTGGAGTACATAAGTGCTTGCCCTCAGACCTATATAGTATGGGATGCATAGAATCCGAATAAGTATGCATTAGTGTCATTATAGTATAACATCTGCATTAGACATTAAGTCATATCATATACTGACATGATTAGGATAGTCACTCTTTACACTTTTATATGCATTCAAGTTTGTGATTGTTAAAGTAAGAGATTTCGTTATAATACAGTATAGAGAGGATCGCTGTTAATAATATTGCATCGGTTGTAAGCAACTGACGTGCCCACAGATTTTCAATGCTGGGCTTGATTGGATTGGCAAGGACTTAAAGACGGCTAATGATAAAGATTATATTTAAGCTGCAGATATTAGAGTTGCATTTCTTGTTGTATTTTATTCCACCGTGTAACTCTGTATTAAATATTGTTGTGTAATAAAAAGTTTAAATTTCCTTGTAAAATTGTACGAAATGAAGTAAAAGATCCTGTTGTACTACGAATTACATGTAAATGAAATTCAGGGTTTTACACTCCAAGTGAGTCCCCTCCTCATCATTGTCGAAGGAGTCTCACCCCTACGAGCCGATCAGCACCAAGAGTCCATCGGGACAGAGGAGCACCAATCACCCAGGCGAAATTCCAAAACTTCAAAGATGACATCCTACGAGCCCTTAACATTGCTCCAAGCCACGACCTACATGCACCTAGCCCTTCCCATGCCACTCCTCATGCAGGAGAGTCTAGAGGGTCGATCAAATTTGACCAAAGGGACGACTCGGTCCATCGCTGCCTTCGAGAGATGGAAAGGCGCTTGAATAGAATCAACCTCGAAGAAGGACAACGGACCAATAATTTCTGCCTAAGCAGACCCCCCTTCTCCAGGGCCATCATGGAAGCTCCGGTCCCCAAAACCTTTAAGCCGCCCCACTTTGAATCCTACAATAGGGAGTCTGACCTGTCCGATCATATCGAGAGTTTTAAAACTTTTATGATGATCCATCAAGCATCGGATGCACTCCTCTGCAAGTCCTTCCTGGCCACGTTGAAGGGACCAGCAAGAGAATGGTACTCCCGATTGTCCCCAACCTTTATCTTCTCATTTGACCAGTTTGAGGAGCTCTTCCTCACCCACTTCGTCAGCAGCCGTCGGGCTGAGAAAATAAGTGCATCTTTGCCAGCCCTCAGTCAAAGAAAGGGAAAACTCTTAAGAGACTATGTTTGACGCTTTACCACCGAAGCCTGGTCTATCGCTTCTCTCGACCAATCAATGGCCTCTGCAGCATTCCGATACAATATCAACCATGCTGATCTGAAGGCATCCCTCGCTAAGAAGCCTCCCCAGGACTTCTCCAAGCTCCTGCTGAGGAGTGAGAAGTACATCCAGGCTGAAGAGGCCTTGTGTAGCGCCCCAAATTTCTAATATGAGAGCTTAGAAAATAAGTGGCGAAATCCCAGTAATCCACTTCATTAGAACAATAGACACCAACAACACCACTAAAATTTTTCTTCTTTATTACAACAATTATTACAAATCACAGCGGAAGTCTAATCATCTCAACTCAATTTAATCTTTCATTAACAGCTCAATAACAACACAATATGTCTTTACAATTCTTTTACACCAATCACTAAATAATCCAACTATCTCAACCTGCCCACTCAAGCATCCAACCTCCAATCTAAGCAATAACCTGCAACATGTGAGGCTAGAGTTGAACTCTAACCTCCGAACTAAAGGGGTCAGCCATAAAAATGGTGTGAGTGGCAACTAATCAAACAAATAACATAAATGAATCTGAAGCATAATGTCCAACAAATAATAATCAAGCACTAATGTATGAAGTAACAATAAAAGAGTAATGGGTAATACCAAAACCAAAAGCCAAGTGTGTGCAAAAACAGGAAATCCAAATGCATAAAAGTGATTCAAGAAAACATCATGACTACATGCTGACAACGATGACTACTAAGAGATGAAGATAAACTATGATAATTTGCCCATGCTTGATCATTCCGGAGATTGATCCCACATCACAGGTATATTCCCTGGATAATTCAGGAGATCATCCCACATCTAAACATAGACTCATCATCACAATAATACCCCAAAAGTGTCGCCTCGACTCCGATCATTCCGTAGGTCAATCCCACATCTCAAGATAATTACTTGGATAATTCCGGAGAAGTACCTCACATCTCAGGTTAACTACCTGGATAATTCCGGAGATAAATCACACATCACAAGTCAATTACTTGGATAATTCAGGAGATTAAGTCCTACATCAAAAGCCATACTGAGGTGCATAACTCATGTTCTCATTCGTCATGACATTACTAATGCATGTCCTTATCAATTTGGGTTACTGAACAAATCTCCTAGAGTAGTGTACCCTACCGGACTAAATATCTGAATACTGAAAATGTGCCTCATTGGGCCTCAACAAATAACTGAACAAACACCGGTATACTAGGGTCACATACCTCTAGAGACTCAAAAACAAATATCTGAACAAATTTCCACTAAACAAGTGGCTCAACAAAATATCTCAAAATCATGTTCTTAACGGAACATCTCAACATCAAACACTAAACAAAATATCTCAAATCAAATACAAAGATCCTTCAGGATCAGTCGACTGCATATCAGATCAGTCGACTGTCCAGAGGACATAATCCAACATTTCTCAAAAATAAACTAAGGCATAATCAGTCGACTTACCAAGGGGTCAGTCGACTGCCCCGAGACAAAAACAAATAATTCTCATCAAAAATATTCTAAGTATTTGAGTCGACTGAAGGGTCATAGGTCGACTGTCCCGAAAGGACTGAACAAAATCACAAACAGAGGATCAGTCGACTGACCTCAGTCTAGGTCGACTGTCCCGAACAAATCTCAAGACTCAAAAATACACAGTAGGCTCGTACCAGTCGACTGCTTTATAGTCCAGTCGACTGTCGGCTACAGGTTTCCAACAGTAGGTCTGAACACAAATCAAACTGGAGTTTTCTAAAGATTCACTGAACATAAAATCAATCGTATCCAGGCTAATAAACAACTCTCAATAATCTCCATCATGGATACATTTCTCAATCAATCAATTTCTCAAATCTCATATTCTCATGATCTAAACTCTTAATCTTTCTATTAGGGTTTTTCTCATCAAACTTCTTTCACAACACTATCATAAAATCTGAACTACAATCATGAGATCCAGATGTTTATTATCCGATCATAACACAATAAATTCTTAATATGTCTCCCAACAATACGATCTCATAATTCCACATTTCCTCAACAAATCTTAATATTTCTCATACATGATCCAAATATCATTAAGAGTTCTCATCCCCATATCAACTAATAGATCCATATCATACATACAATGAGACTAACATAATAATGGCATAATGAACACAAGCAAGCATAACAAGATCTTACGTCATCCATCAATCAAGACAAACAAAACAAAGCAAAGCAAAACAAAACCACTCACCTTGATTTGAAGAAAAGATCCACAAAAGCTCCTCCTTCCTAGATCCAAGAATCCTCCTTTGTTCTTCAAAATCCAAATCACCAAAAATCTGTATTCTTTTACAATGACGGCTGAAAGAGAATTTCTTTTATATATGCCGGATAGAATATTAGGGTTTTATTCCCACTTTACAAAATAATCCTTTCCAAAAGTACATCTCACATATATAATCCTTTTCTTGACAATTAAACCAAATATCATTTAAATTAGGATCTAATAGAAAAATATATTTCCAAACCTCAACAATTACTGATCGGAATGCCCAGCAAATGCATTTTGCACTTCAACCCTCAAAAATGTCACTTTTGCAAATAAGTCCTTCTTTTCTCAAAAATTGCAAATAGTACTAATTAATTTCAGAAAAATCTGGAAAAATACTAAATAATCTTCAAATAATAAATAATGATTTTTCATAAGAAAACTTAATTTTTCAAACTTCTGAAAAGTCATTTGCACGTGTTTTGCACGTGTACAAAAGATAAATTTCTTAGAAAATATTTATTTAAATCCTCAAAAAATATTTAAATTCATTTTCAAATAATTAAAATAATATTTGAAAATACGGGGTTCTACATCACTCCCTCCTTAGAAGAGTTCTGTCCTCAGAACTACTACTAATGAGTTCAAAACACATACCAACAAAAGGAACCCATACTTCACAAATGGATCATAATCCAAACAATTTCGTACAACATCACACTCAAAATAAAGGAATACATCACATGTCAATCAACAGTACAATTATTCAAAGAATTACAATCATACAAAAGGAATACACTCATACAAACAATCCAGGAAAATCCTTCTGCATGCGATCTTCTGGCTCCCAAGTAGCCTCCTCAAACTGTTGATTCCTCCACAATACCTTGACCATAGGTATCACCTTGCTCCTAAGGACTTTCTCCCTACGATCAACGATCTCAACAGGTTGTTCCTTGTAACTCAGGTTCACTTGTAGATCTTCAGGAACTCCTACCAACTGATGCTTTTGATCGGCCACATACTTCCTTAATAGCGACACATGAAACACATCATGTACCTGCGCTAACTCCTCAGGAAGTTTCAATCTGTATGCGGTCTTGCCAATCTCTCCACGATCTTGTACGGACCAATATACCTTGGCGCCAACTTGCCTCCCTTACCAAATCTGATCACTCCTTTGGTCGGAGAAACCTTGAGAAAAACTGCATCCCCAACCTCAAACTCCAAATCTCTTCGTCGAGTGTCAGCATAACTCTTCTGCCGACTCTGAGCTTCAACCAATCTCTTGCGAATCAGCTCAATCTGCTCTGACGTCTGCTGCACGATCTCAGGGCCATACATCTGCCTCTCGCCAATCTCATACCAACATAAAGGTGTCCTGCACCTCCGCCCGTACAAAGCCTCATACGGTGCCATCCCAATACTTGCATGGTAACTGTTGTTATAAGCAAACTCAACCAATGCCAAGTATCTCTCCCAACTACCACCGAAATCCGTAACACAAGATCTCAACATATCTTCCAGCACTCGATTCACCCTTTCCGTCTGACCATCTGTCTACGGATGAAATGCTGTACTGAAATCAGTCCTGGTGCCCAAAGCTGCCTGTAGGCTCTTCCAAAACCTCGAAGTAAACCTTGGATCTCTGTCAGAAACAATTGACACAGGAACTCCATGAAGCCTCACAATCTCTCCAATGTACAACTCAACCAATTTCTCCATTGACCAAGTAATCTTCATGGCTAGAAAATGTGCCGACTTAGTCAATCGGTCTACAACAACCCAAATCGAGTCATTGCCTTTCAAACTCCTAGGCAAACCCGTGATAAAGTCCATGCTAATGTTCTCCCACTTCCACTCCGGAATGGGTAATGGCTGTAACAAACCTCCAGGTCTCTGGTTCTCTGCCTTGATCTGCTGACAAGTCAGACACCTTGCCACAAAATCTGCTACATCCCGCTTCATACCAGACCACCAAAAATGTGGTTTGATGTCCCTGTACATCTTCGTGCCTCCTGGATGAACTGATAACAATGTACTGTGTGCCTCCCGCAAAATACTCTCTCTCAACTCTGCATCATCTGGAACACACAACCTCTCACCCATCCAAAGAACTCCATCTTGGACACGAAATTCTGATAACTTGCCTTCTGAAACCTGCTGCAACATCTTCTGGATCTCTGCATCTGATCTCTGGCCTTCCACAATCTTCTCCCTCAAAGACGGCTGCAGTCTCAACTGAGCCAAAGATGCCCCTAAACCTTGCAGTACCACCTCGATACCTGACTGATCGATCTCTGCTGCCAACTCCCTTCGAGTAGTGATCAATCTCGATAAACTACTCTTCCTGCTAAGTCCATCAGCCACTACATTCGCCTTGCCCGGATGATACTTGATCTCAGGACGAATGTCTTCCAATACCTCCAACCACCTTCTCTGCCGAAGATTCAAATCCCTCTGCTGGTAGATATACTTCAGGCTCTTGTGGTCAGTGTACATGTTGACCTTCTCACCATAAACATAATGCCTCCATAGCTTCAAGGCATATATGATAGCTGCTAGCTCCAAATCGTGCGTCGGATAATTCTTCTCATGCGGACGCAACTGCCTCGAACTATAAGCAATGACCTTGCCTTCCTGCATCAAGACACAACCCAAACCTCTGAAAGATGCATCACTGTAGATGTCATAATCCTTCCCTGCTTGCGGCAATGCTAATATAGGTGCAGTAGTCAACCTTTCCTTTAACTCAAGGAAACTTTCCTCGCACTTATCTGTCCACACAAATGCCACACTCTTCCGGGTCAAACCTGTCAATGGAACTGCAATCTGAGAATACCTCTGAATAAACCTCCTGCAGTAACCAGCTAATCCCAAGAAGCTTCTGACTTCCTTCACTGACATCGGCCTGGGCCAATCCTTCACTGCTTCCACTTTCTGAGGATCAGTAGCCACTCCCTCCTTAGAAAGAATATGGCCAAGAAAAGCTACCTCAGACTTCCAGAATTCACACTTCGACAATTTGGCATACAAACTGTGCTCCTGCAACGTCTGTAACACCGCTGTCAAGTGCTTAGAATGATCCTCCTCAGACTTCGAATACACCAAGATATCATCGATGAAGACCACCACGAAGGAATCAATGAACGGTCTCAACACCCGATTCATCATATCCATGAAAACTGCTGGCGCATTCGTCAACCCGAATGGCATCACCAAAAATTCATACAGCCCATGACGAGTCCTGAAAGCTGTCTTACTCACATCTTCCTCCTTGACTTGAACCTGATGATATCCTGACCTCAGATCAATCTTCGAAAACACCGCTGCTCCTCGAAGCCTGTCGAACAAATCATCAATCCGCGGCAACGGATACTTGTTCTGAACAGTCACCCTATTCAACTCCCGGTAGTCAATGCGCATCCTCATCGACCCATCCTTCTTTTTGACCAACAACACTGGCGCTCCCCACGGAGATGAACTCGGTCTGATAAGCCCTTTGCTCAAAAGCTCTTCAATCTGCTTCTTCACTTCATCCTGCTCTACAGGTGCCATCCTGTACGGAGCCTTGGAAATCGGCGCACTCCCCGGCTGAACATTGATGCAAAACTCCACATCTCTCTGCGGCGGTAATCCTGGAAAATCATCCAAGAACACCTGAGGAAACTTTCGAACCACTGGAATGCCCTTGACTTCATCTGCAATAGACTTCTTAGATACCATTGCAGCCACCTGCGGAATCTTCTTCTTCCCTTGGAAAGTTACTGCAGGTCCACCTGGTGCTTTCACTAACACCTCCTTCTGCTTGCAATCAATTGTGGCATCATATATAGCCATCCAATCGATGCCTACGATGACATCCACTCCCAACACTTTCAGTTCGATCAAGTCGATGCCGAACATTCTTCCACCAATCTCGATATCACAGCCCTCGTAATATCGATCCGCTACCAGCTCTTCACCTGACGGTGTTGCCACCGACAAAACCCTGCCTGGAAATAACTTAGGTTCCAAACCTAAGATCTTGGCAAAACTTGGCGATACAAAAGTATGTGATGAACCAGTGTCAAACAAAACCTTTGCTTTTATTCCATTTATTAAAACAACTCCTGTTACAATAAGAATGATACTCAATCTTAAATTGTTCTGAAATAAAAGCTTTTATTCATTACACTGATTCAAAAATGAAAGAAATCAAAATTCCTGCATACCCTGTATTACATCTTCCGAGTTTCTCGCATCCTCCTCGGTCAATGCAAATACTCGCCCTTGCCTCTTCGGGACTTTGCTTCCACCCGAACCGTCTTTCTTCAGTTGTGGACAATGGGACTTTGAATGTCCAGTCTGCCCACACTGAGAACAAACATGCTCTGCCAACTTCGGACATGCTGACCTGTAGTGTCCTACTTCCTTGCAGTAGTAGCAGGTCACTCCCTGAGCTCCAGATGCCTTCTGCACCGGTCCACTGAACTTCGCCTGCTTCGCGGGGAATCCCTTCCCACTCTGGCCTGATGCTGGCCTCTTGTTTCGGTTCCATGTATTCTGCTTCTTCTGAAACAGTTCCATATCCTCCTCAGTCATTGCTGCCCTCCTGACCAGCTTCTCGAATCTCCTAATACCCAACGGAACCATCCTTGACCTCAAGTTTGGCCTCAATCCTAGCTCAAACTTTTTGGCCTTCTTTGCTTCGTCCATGACCAACTCTGGTGCATACCTTGAAAGCTGAGCGAATTTCGTCTCATACTCCCGAACAGTCATGCTCCCCTGCTGAAGGTTCATGAACTCAGTCGCCTTCTTCTCTTGAACATCCAGCAGAAAGAAGCGATCTCTGAACTCCTCCAGAAAAGCGTCCCATGTCAAAGGCTGATCTCCCAAATTCCTCTTCAGTGATTCCCACCAAACACCAGCATCTTTCTCGAGCTGCATCGAAGCTAACTTCACTTTGCTAGCTGCCGGAGTCTCTGACACCTCGAAGATCGTCTCCATCTTCCTAATCCAATCATCTGCTGCTGATGGATCAGCTTGCCCCTCAAAGACTGGCGGCCCCATCCTCTTAAAGGATTCAATCTGCTTGATGGGGTCGGCATTCACCAATCCATGTCCAGTTCCATGATTTGGCGGCGGATTCTGCTGCTGCTGAGCTTGCTGTTGTTGTGCCACGTTGAATGCCATCAACGTATTCAGTGTTTGATACACTTTGGCGAATTCAGCCTCTAGGTCAATTCCCGTTCCTCGAGAACTACCCGATCCATCTTCATTGTTGCCACCATTTCTACCTCTGGGTGCAACCATTTTGAATACTGCAAAACGAGGGTAAAGTTAGAGCAACACACTCACAATTCAAACTCAAATCAATACCTTCTGACAACTATAACCATATCCCAAACCATAAATTCAAACCAAACATCATATTTTAACTCTATGTGATACTCACACTCTGATGTCCACACCTAGGTACTCACTCTCTAGTGTCCACACCTAGGTTGGTTGTCATACTAAGTCTATTATTACATTGAAGCGGAGCTCTGATACCAATCTCTGTAGCGCCCCAAATTTCTAATATGAGAGCTTAGAAAATAAGTGGCGAAATTCCAGTAATCCACTTCATTAGAACAATAGACACCAACAACACCACTAAAATTTTTCTTCTTTATTACAACAATTATTACAAATCACAGCGGAAGTCTAATCATCTCAACTCAATTTAATCTTTCATTAATAGCTCAATAACAACACAATATGTCTTTACAATTCTTTTACACCAATCACTAAATAATCCAACTATCTCAACCTGCCCACTCAAGCATCCAACCTCCAATCTAAGCAATAACCTGCAACATGTGAGGCTAGAGTTGAACTCTAACCTCCGAACTAAAGGGGTCAGCCATAAAAATGGTGTGAGTGGCAACTAATCAAACAAATAACATAAATGAATCTGAAGCATAATGTCCAACAAATAATAATCAAGCACTAATGTATGAAGTAACAATAAAAGAGTAATGGGTAATACCAAAACCAAAAGCCAAGTGTGTGCAAAAACAGGAAATCCAAATGCATAAAAGTGATTCAAGAAAACATCATGACTACATGCTGACAACGATGACTACTAAGAGATGAAGATAAACTATGATAATTTGCCCATGCTTGATCATTCCGGAGATTGATCCCACATCACAGGTATATTCCCTGGATAATTCAGGAGATCATCCCACATCTAAACATAGACTCATCATCACAATAATACCCCAAAAGTGTCGCCTCGACTCCGATCATTCCGTAGGTCAATCCCACATCTCAAGATAATTACTTGGATAATTCCGGAGAAGTACCTCACATCTCAGGTTAACTACCTGGATAATTCCGGAGATAAATCACACATCACAAGTCAATTACTTGGATAATTCAGGAGATTAAGTCCTACATCAAAAGCCATACTGAGGTGCATAACTCATGTTCTCATTCGTCATGACATTACTAATGCATGTCCTTATCAATTTGGGTTACTGAACAAATCTCCTAGAGTAGTGTACCCTACCGGACTAAATATCTGAATACTGAAAATGTGCCTCATTGGGCCTCAACAAATAACTGAACAAACACCGGTATACTAGGGTCACATACCTCTAGAGACTCAAAAACAAATATCTGAACAAATTTCCACTAAACAAGTGGCTCAACAAAATATCTCAAAATCATGTTCTTAACGGAACATCTCAACATCAAACACTAAACAAAATATCTCAAATCAAATACAAAGATCCTTCAGGATCAGTCGACTGCATATCAGATCAGTCGACTGTCCAGAGGACATAATCCAACATTTCTCAAAAATAAACTAAGGCATAATCAGTCGACTTACCAAGGGGTCAGTCGACTGCCCCGAGACAAAAACAAATAATTCTCATCCAAAATATTCTAAGTATTTGAGTCGACTGAAGGGTCATAGGTCGACTGTCCCGAAAGGACTGAACAAAATCACAAACAGAGGATCAGTCGACTGACCTCAGTCTAGGTCGACTGTCCCGAACAAATCTCAAGACTCAAAAATACACAGTAGGCTCGTACCAGTCGACTGCTTTATAGTCCAGTCGACTGTCGGCTACAGGTTTCCAACAGTAGGTCTGGACACAAATCAAACTGGAGTTTTCTAAAGATTCACTGAACATAAAATCAATCGTATCCAGGCTAATAAAAAACTCTCAATAATCTCCATCATGGATACATTTCTCAATCAATCAATTTCTCAAATCTCATATTCTCATGATCTAAACTCTTAATCTTTCTATTAGGGTTTTTCTCATCAAACTTCTTTCACAACACTATCATAAAATCTGAACTACAATCATGAGATCCAGATGTTTATTATCTGATCATAACACAATAAATTCTTAATATGTCTCCCAACAATACGATCTCATAATTCCACATTTCATCAACAAATCTTAATATTTCTCATACATGATCCAAATATCATTAAGAGTTCTCATCCCCATATCAACTAATAGATCCATATCATACATACAATGAGACTAACATAATAATGGCATAATGAACACAAGCAAGCATAACAAGATCTTACGTCATCCATCAATCAAGACAAACAAAACAAAGCAAAGCAAAACAAAACCACTCACCTTGATTTGAAGAAAAGATCCACAAAAGCTCCTCCTTGCTAGATCCAAGAATCCTCCTTTGTTCTTCAAAATCCAAATCACCAAAAATCTGTATTCTTTTACAATGACGGCTGAAAGAGAATTTCTTTTATATATGCCGGATAGAATATTAGGGTTTTATTCCCACTTTACAAAATAATCCTTTCCAAAAGTACATCTCACATATATAATCCTTTTCTTGACAATTAAACCAAATATCATTTAAATTAGGATCTAATAGAAAAATATATTTCCAAACCTCAACAATTACTGATCGGAATGCCCAGCAAATGCATTTTGCACTTCAACCCTCAAAAATGTCACTTTTGCAAATAAGTCCTTCTTTTCTCAAAAATTGCAAATAGTACTAATTAATTTCAGAAAAATCTGGAAAAATACTAAATAATCTTCAAATAATAAATAATGATTTTTCATAAGAAAACTTAATTTTTCAAACTTCTGAAAAGTCATTTGCACGTGTTTTGCACGTGTACAAAAGATAAATTTCTTAGAAAATATTTATTTAAATCCTCAAAAATTATTTAAATTCATTTTCAAATAATTAAAATAATATTTGAAAATACGGGGTTCTACACCTTGCACCCCCATGATCAGAAGGAGCCCCCATCCGGGAACAAACAGAAGGATGCGGATGAAGAAGGCCCAAAAAAACTCCAGAAAGATAATGACTAGCTTCGCCATCCTCCTCATTTTGAAAAGTTCACCCCTCTCAATGACAGCATCTCAGTTATCCTTATGGAAGTCGGCAAAGAGGAACTGCTCCAACCTCCCCCGAAGCTGAATACCCCTGGCAAGAAAAGGAACAGATATAAGTGGTGCCATTTTTACAGGGATCACAGTCACGACACAGATGATTATCGGGCCCTTAAGGAGGATATAGAAGCCCTCATTCAAAGAGGGCAACTGGCCAAATTTGTCAGAAAAGATAGTGTTGATCCTCCTCCACCTCAGGGAGCCAACAAACGAGCTGAAAGACCTGCTGAGTATCGGGACTCCGAACCTGGAGAAATCCTCCACCTCATCCACGGAGGCCCAATGAGGGGAGAATCAAACTCATCCCAAAAAGCCTTCATCTGAGAAGTTAATTCAGTACAGAACCTTCCTCCAACCAAGAGCTTCGGAGTCCCCGTGGCATTCTCAGACAAAAACCTAGAAGGCATCCAAATGCCCCACTGTGACGCCCTCGTCATTAGTCTCGGCATGGTTAACCACAAAGTACGCCTAATCCCAGTCGACAACGGCAGCTCCGTCAATATCCTCTTCCTGAAAGCTTTCCAAGGCCTTAAATGTCTCGAGATCGTCTCAAACCTGCTGGCTAAGCCCTCCATGGATTCTCTTGAGTGCTAGTGACCATCGAGGGAGTCGTCACTCTTGACATAACCGCTGGCAAAGCCCTGATAGTTCGAACAGAGCCAATGGATTTTATGGTTGTTGAAGTAAAGGCTGCGTACAATGCCATCTTAGGCCGACCCAGTCTTGCTGCCCTTCACACCATACCCTCAACCTTCGACATGAAGATGAAATTCCCAACCTCAGCGAGGGTGGGAAAAGTCAGGGGAAGTCAGGAGACTGCTCGAAAATTCTACATGACTTTGATGGGGGGTCCGGTCCTCTCTCTGGAAACCTTAGAGCTCCCCCAAGGGGCCAACCAAGCTGTCTCAGAGCTAGTAGATGAATTAGAAGAAGTTTCTTTTTCGAAAGTAGACTCGACCAGGACATACTGAGTTAGCAAAGTCCTCCCCAGTCGAGTCAAAACAGATATCGTTGAATGCATTAGGGAGAACCAAAACCTGTTCGCATGGACCGCTGCCGACATGCCTGGTATATCAGAAGAATTGATCATGCATCACCTCAGCATAGCCCCTGAAGCTAACACTGTTGAGCAGAAGAGTCACAAATTTGCCCCGAACCAATAACAAGCCATTAAAGAGGAAGTTGACAAACTCCTGGCGACCCGGTTCATCCAAGAGGTTAGTTACTCTGAGTGGCTCTCTAATATTGTGATGGTAAAAAAGGCCAACGGAAAGTGGAGAATTTGTATCGACTTCACAGACCTGAACAAGGCAAGTCCAAAGGAACCGTTTTTCCTCCCTAGCATCGATGCCCTAATCGACGCCACTTCCGGTCATGAGCTCTTAAGCTTTATGGATGCTTTCTCCGGGTACAATCATATCAGAATTGTAACATCCTAATTTTCAGGTAATTAAATAAGAGTTGTTTGATTTCACGTATTGTGCACGTGCAAATTTATTATACATTTTTCCTTAAAAATTATTCTCATGAACAAGTGTTTTAATTATTCCCCTTCTCATTTAGAAAGCCTATTTAAACTCTAGGCCTATCTGTCTCATTCTAGCCCACCCTAATTAATTAATCAATTTATTTAGAAACCCATGGACTTTTAGCCCATTAGTGTGAGCCTATTAATTAAATGCTTTTTAATTAACATGACTTGTAGTGTAGACTAGTTTTGTAGCAAATTAAATTAATTAAACTTGTACAAACTAGTAACTAGGAGTGTTTGGGTAGCACGTGCATTTCACTAGCCCGTGCTTGGAGCCCCATAGGTGTTGGCCGGATGGTAACAAAGAGAGAGGGAGAGATGAAGGTAGTGGAGAAGTGCTTTCTCAATCATGGGTAGTTGCTACAACTCCCTAACTCATCCTAGCTTTTGATCTCTAACCATTTGGATTAATCCTAGCCATTTATTCTCACCCAAAAAATATAAAAATACCCCCTCACCCTTCTCATGTAGTACATTAGAAATTGAAAGAAAGAAAAGAACTAGAGTGAGAAAAGATTAAGAGTGTTTTGTGAGATTAAAAGATTGAGAGCTTGTGTGTTCCCCTTCCAAGGAGTGGCCAGCCTACACCATAGGAGCAAGAAGAGAGCCCGGTTTCCATCAAGTTAGGAGGAGAAGTCAAATCGGTGGCACAAGCTAGGAGGAGAAGGAGTCATTCGTTCATTCTAGGAGATTTTAGGAGTTCTTAGTTGTTTCTCTCCATAAAGGTGGGTGATTTTCTCGAACTTCTAACTAGATATCATGCTAGGGTTTGGATTGATAAACTTGATAAGAAAAACCCAATTAGATTAATTATGTGTTGTTAAAAGGAGACAAATTGCTAATAATGTGAATACTTGTTAAATTGATTGTTAGTTGATGCAAATTATGATTATTACTTTAGAAATTACCATGCTACCATGAATTATGTATTTGAGTTGTGCTAGATTGAGAAAAGTGTGGTGGTATGACTAGTTAATTGAATTAGAATCATGGAAATATGAATTGCCTAAATTGACTTGATAATAGTATGAAAAAGAAAAAAATTTGTTGTAGAAATGCCGGTACAATCACAAAAAATAAGAAAAGCGAGTTATGGAAAATTGTAGTGCTATTAGATTAAAATACAAAGTAGAGAGTGAAATTTGTGTTTTGTGTCAAATAATAATATTTTTATTTCACTGATATACTATAAATTTTTAGAGTTTATATTCTGGAAATTTAGAATACAAAGTAGAGAAGAAAAGAATTAAAAACTCTAGATTTATGAAAAATTCGTATTGAACAGAGAGTCGAATTATAAACAATTTAACCCAACTCATATCGAGTTAGTCATTTGGACTTAGTGGTCTTCGGGTGTGCCACAGAGCTCTTACCGTAGCTCAGGTCTGGCCTCTGGTTGTGGGTTCGAAAGTGAGCAGAGCCCTTTTTATTTCAAAATTTTTAAAATCCGAAAGACCCAAAAACTGACTTATGTGGACTTAAGTTCATTTCATATCGTTGGGGCGCTTTGGGCTTTTTGGTCTTCTGTGGCACCCCAGTACAGTTACTGTAGCGTGGGTTTACCTCGGGTCTGGGGTTCGAAACCTGGCTTTGGCTTCTTAAAAACATTTTTTTATTTCTTTTTATTCTTGAGTTTTATACTATAATTCGGAAAAAAAATACTATAATTGTTATAAAAATATTTAGACTTCATGAAAAATATTTCTACAGTATTTGGTATAATAAAATGAGATTTAGAGGCAAAAGTTGAGTAGAGACAATTAAAAGAACTCCATTGAATTGGGGTTTGTGGGAATGAAAATGTGATTAATTCTAGAGGAAAATTTTATGTAGTTTATAAAATGAATTTTATATGGAGAATTAAAGTGTGATTTATTCTGGATTTTATTCATGAAATTGTAAAATTTTAATGCATGGGAAGTTTACTCAAGATATAATTGTGATTTTGAACCAAGTAAAGGAAAGAAATGATAATGTGAGAAATAAATGAATTATATGGAAAATCAATTATGAATGTGAAAGGAATAATTTAAATTGTCACTTTATGAATGAAATTGATGCACAAGAATGAAATAGAAATCATGTTGATTTATGAGAAAGATTTTATGAGTATGAATACTCAAATCTGTGAACATGAAATGAGATTAAAGGACTAGAGTGTAGCTAAGCCTCATACCGGCATTGAATGAATTCTTTGATATAAGATTTGAAATGAAAAGACCAAGTTTGGATCATGTTGTTAAATTAATGGTTAAGACCGGTATAGGGGAAGTGCTAACTCTAGGCGATTGATTTTATTCATGATTTCAATAATTTAAGGACTAGATACATAGTGGAGATGTGATGAAAGTAAGAGAAAAACATGAGTATGAGGGCCATTGGATTGGCGGCGTGAGAGTATTCACAGGATGTCCTCATGATGCGTCATGATTAGGGCGTGGATACTACTCCAGAGTACCGTCTTGGTGGCGACGCTTGTAGGATATTTGGTGACTACGGGTGGTGCCATGGTCCATAGCAGAGGTGAATTGACCACAGGATGCTTGCATGATGAGTCATGTGTCAGTGCGTGGGGTTCTCACCAGGATGCCTCGACGTGGGCTCGTAACTCATTGAATACCTAGGATACTTACCATAGTTACCGTAGTAGTTTAAATCATGGCGATGGATTGAACCCTACAAGATGAAGTATGATTAAGGGCTTTCCCTCAGACCTATGTAATATGGGATGCATAGAATCCGAACAAGTGTGCATTAGTGTCATATAATATAAATAATTGCATTAAGGACTAAGTGCACCTTCACATACGACATTAATAGGATAGTTCCCGTAGTTTTGTTTGTGACAAGTGTGTACTTTCTAAGTAAGAGAAAATTGATGTATTATATTCTTGCGTCAGTTGAATGAACTGACGTGCCCACAGTTTCTATGCAGGATAAAGTGCATGAAAAAGACTAAGGAGGAATTGATGCTTAAAGAATTATTCAAGTGTTGTTTTATTTCATTCATGTAATTGTTGTAACTTTACTTCCGCTGTTTAAATGTAACTCTGATGTAATAAAAGTTTTTATTTCCATGTAAAATTGTACGAAGAGAAGTGTAAAGATCTTGTGGAACTTCGAATTCGGCCTTATTTGGAATTCGGGGTGTTACAAGAATGCCCCCCCCTGCCCTGCGATATTCCAAGACCTCATTCACAACTGATCAAGGCCTCTACTATTACCGCGTCATGCCCTTCAGGTTAAAGAACACCGGGGCAACTTACCAGTGCCTCGTCAACAAGGTCTTTAAGGAATATATCGGAAGGAATATATAAGTTTATGTGGACGATATGCTAGTGAAGAGCCTCAGTAAACAAGATCATGTGACCAACCTTCAAGAGGCATTTGATGTCTTACGAAAGCACAACATGAGGATGAACCCATCTAAATGTGCCTTCGGGGTTTATGGTCAGTCAGAGGGGCATAGAAGCAAACCCAGAGAAAATCCAAGCTATATTGAATATGGCTCCCCCGTCCAGTATTAAAGAAGTTCAAAGACTCACAGGGCGTCTCGCCGCCATATGGTGATTCCTTTCCAAATCAGGGGAGAAATGTCTCCCGTTCTTCAAAGCCCTAAGGGGAGTAGATGGCTTTGAGTGGGGATAGTCACGGCAGGAGTCCTTTGACCAACTCAGGGCGTACCACGTCAATCCCCCGCTCCTGAGCAAGCCCAAGACGGGAGAAATCCTCAACCTCTACCTCACCACATCAGATCAAACTCTCAGTGTTGTCCTAGTAAGGGAAGAAGATAAGGTCTAGAGGCCAATCTACTATGTGAGTAAAGTCCTCCAAGATGCTGAACACTACTATTCTAAAATAGAGAAGATGGCATGCGCATTGATCATGGCCACTTGCAAACTCCACCCGTACTTCCAAGCCCACTCAGTGGTCGTGCTTACCGACCAACCTCTCAAGCAAGTACTGCACAGGCCATAGAGCCTGGGGCATCTCATGAAGTGGTCCATCGAGCTAAGCCAACACGACATAAGCTATCAGTCGAGGGCTGCAATTAAGTTTCAAGCCCTAGCAGAATTTATTGTGGAAAGCACTACTCCTGATCCTTGCGAGGGATGTAAAGAGCCCCCAGAATTCATTCTGGAGCATTTATGTTGACTGATCCTCATGTGTTGAGGGGAGCGGAGCTGTAATACCCCAAATTTGCAGCGAACAGTCGACTGGTCGATTGTTCAGTCGACTGGTAACACTGTTTACACGGGATTTGAGAATGAGATTGAGAAATTTAGTCCCACATGGGAAGTATACAAAAACTAATTTGAGTATAAATATAATTAGCCAATGATCAAGAGTCACCAATTCGGTTAACCACCTTTTGAGAGGCAGCCTGTGGTGGGCAGTTGTACTACATAGTATCTAATTTGTGTTCTAAAAATATTAAAATTGTCTGAGTATTGGGTCGGGGCGTTACAAATGGTATCAGAGCCAGGTTTCGAGCCTGGGACCTGCCTCTCAAAAGGTGGTTAACCAATTAGGTGACTCTTAATCATTGGCTAATTATATTTATACTCAAATTAGTTTTTGTATACTTCCCATGTGGGACTAAATTTCTCGCTACACCCCACCTTTAGAAATCAGCGTCCTCGCTGAGTACGGGACACACATCTAGTGTAGGATCCGCCTTTCTAACACCCTGCATGCTCCGTGAATAGGTCCGTAGACCCTCGACACGCAAACATATCCGGAGAATCATCTCCCTGCTGTGTACCCCATGAATAGGCCTTCAAGGTCCTCGACGTGCAGATACACCCGGTGTCGAAAGTCAGTTCTGATACCATTTGTAACGCCCCTCCCCAATACTCAGACAATTTTAATATTTTTAGAAGACAAATTAGATACTATGTAATACCCCAGATTTGCAGCGAACAGTCGACTGGTCGATTGTTCAGTCGACTGGTAACACTGTTTACACGGGATTTGAGAATGAGATTGAGAAATTTAGTCCCACATGGAAAGTATACAAAAACTAATTTGAGTATAAATATAATTACCCAATGATCAAGAGTCACCTAATTGGTTAACCACCTTTTGAGAGGCAGCCTGTGGTGGGCAGTTGTACTACATAGTATCTAATTTGTGTTCTAAAAATATTAAAATTGTCTGAGTATTGGGTCGGGGCGTTACAGGAGTGGGGGTCATCCTAGCTGTTCCATATGACTTCATTCTCTAGTACTCACTTTGTATCAACTTTCGGGCGTCTAACAATGAGGCGGAGAATGAAGCACTCATCGTTGGTCTATTTCTGGTCCACAAAGCGGGCGCTCAAAGCATCAAGATATTTAGCGACTCCCAGTTGGTGGTAAACCAAGTCTTAGAAGAATACGGGGCCAGAGACGACCGTATGGTTAAGTATCTAGCTAAGGTCAAGGAGTTACTGGCCACATTCCAAGAAGCAGTAGTCATCCGTTACCTTGGGAAGAAAATGGGCAAGTAAATGCCTTATCCAAGTTGGCATCCTCTTCCCTCCAAGGACTTGAGCGCACCGTCTTGATTGAGGTTCTCCTAAGGCCCAATATTAAAGAGGAGAATCTCGAGCTCATGGTGATACCTCCCCCAGCATACAAGAAGAACTAACTGGATGAAGCCCCTGCTCGAGGTCCTCAAAAAAGGAACCCTCCCCTCAGACCCCCAAGAAGCTAAAAAAGTTAGAGCAAGGGGCGAGTGATATATGCTCATCGAGGGGGTTAAGTAAAAATGCTCCTACACCCAGGAGGACGACATACCCTACTTGCGATGTCTCTCCCCTGAAGAAGTCCAGTACGCCCTCAGGGAGGTTCATGAAGGGGTGGGGGGGGGGGGGGGGGGGGAGGGGGCGCGCATATGGGAGCAAAATCTCTCGCTTGCAAAATCCTAAATCATGGTTACTTCTGGCCCACACTCTTAAGCGACGCCCAACAACATGTTCGACAATGCGCTCCCTGTCAAAGGTTCTCATTCATCCGGTGGACTCCTCAGGCCGAGCTCTCTTCCTTGTCCAGTCCGATCCCCTTCTCCATGTGGGGGATGGACTTGCTCGGGCCTTTCCCCCCGGTGCCTGGCCAGAAAAAATTCCTTATTGTGGCGATCGATTACTTCTCCAAATGGATCGAAGTTGAGCCCTTGGCGACGATCACGGGAAGTAGAGTCCAACAGTTCTTTTGGAAGAACATTGTTTGTCCGTTCGGCATCCCTCGGGTCCTGGTGACTGATAACGGGACTTATTTCATAGGGGCGACCTTCCGCAACTTCTGTACAAACCTCGGCATCCAACAACGATTCTTCTCGATATCTCACCTGCAGTCCAATAGTCAAGCAGAGAACGCCAACAAGTAAATTCTCACCGGCCTTAAGAAGAGACTAGACAAATCCACCAAAGGAATGTGGGTTGAATAGCTTTTCAATGTGCTCTGGAGCTACTGCACTACCAAGCAAACCCCAACAGGGGAATCTCCCTTCAACTTGACAATTGGCTCTGAAGCCCGCATACCTCTCGAAGTTGGCCTACCCTCTCCTCGCTTACTTGCCTTCAGTGAAAAACAAAATCCCAACGACCTCCGGGGCAACCTCAACCTCATTGATGAGATCCGAGAAAGTGCCTCCATTCGCCAACAGATCTACCAGCGCAGAGTCGAGTAGTCCTATAACAAGAAGGACCACCCCACAAACCTTAAAGAAGAGGATCGGGTTCTTAGAAAGGTAGAAATCTCCTTCCCTAGCAAGAAAGAAAAACTATCTCCAAATTAGGAGGGGTCGTACAGGATCTCCAGAGTTGTCCGCCCTGGGGCATATCAATTTGAAGACCTGGGGAGCAATAGGGTGCCAAGAACTTGGACCGTCGAACACTTGATGAAGTACCAAGAAAGCTAGCTTCCCCGTTTTGTAATTATTTTATTCCAGTAAGGCCGACGCTTATGACACGGCCAAATCATGTAATAAATGCTCGCAACTTAGAAGCAACCACTTAGTATATCTTTAATAAAAAGACAGTTTATTTTTCTATACAAATTGTTGTTCCAGCCTAAGGCATACATGTCCAAGTCACAACGAACACAAACTTAACATGACAAGTTTTGAGTCCAACAATTGGTTTGACACCGCTTTAGACACTTGCAAACAAGCGAGTGCGGAGCAGCTTGCCTTCAGAATTGCTCCCACAATTGTTAAAACTCTTAAAATGATAAGTTCGGAGTCCAACACTTGGTACGACGCCGCTTTAGTCACTTGCAAACAAGCGAGTGTGGAGCAGCTCGCCATTATGAATTGCTCCTTCAACTATTGAAACTCTTAAAAATGACAAGTTTGGAGTCCAACACTTGGTTCGACGTCGCTTTAGCCACTTGTAAACAAGCTAGTGCGGAGCAGCTCACTATTTGGAATTGCTCCCGCAACTGTTGAAACTCTTAAAACAACAAGTTCGGAGTCCAACACTTGGTTTGACCCCACTTTAGCCGCTTGCAAACAAGCAAACACGAAGTAGCTCGCCATTCGAAATTGCTCCTACAACTGTTAAAATTTGAAAACAAAAACTCACAGTACAAAGATGGTACAAGTTTATGAATATACGATTCACAAAAACATTGCTTAAAAACTTGGGAGAATCTTATTCCATAAGAAGAACCCAGTTACAAGTTTTGTTGAAACACCAGCCTCTCCAAAATTACACAAATCTCCCTAACTTCTTCTAGGAAGAGGGACGCTCCTGTTAAGAGAGACGTGTGGCCTACGGTTTTCAGCTGCCACACGAGCGCTATTCCGCTCTCCCGAGCCCCCTGAAGAGACCTCCAGACCCACAAGCCGAGTCGTACCTTCGGGGCCTACTGCTCTTGCCGCCCCTTCGACTGACACCCCACCAGACGAACCTGCCACTCCGCTCTGAGCGTCTCCTGAATTTTGTGGGACTTCAGGAAAGCATAGGGCTAGCTCATGAAATGACTTTCTCTGGGCATGCTCCTCACGCGAACAAGAAGTGCTCATAACATTACCACCATCTAGAAGTCATTTCAGCCGATGAATTTCCATCTCCAGTTTGACAATCCTCTCTCTGAGAAAATTGTCTCTCACTTTAAAGGTCAGACGAGGCACTCTCCCCACAGAAAACTCAAGAATTGTTCTTCTAAGATGAACCACTTCTAAGCTCCTCTCGAGCACTACATTCTTAAGCTCGTCCCTTTCGGTGGTACAGAGAGTAAGGAGTTGCGAAGGAGCTTGACCCTCAAAGACTTTGGTAACCGCTTCCCCCAATGGGTGATCTTCTACAGCGATGGGGGGCACCTCTCGTGAGACTTTGCCCTTACACCTCGCTTCTATGTCCTGCTGAGACAATACTCTTCTCAAATGGCTAAGCTTCATCTCCGATTTAAAAAGACTCTATCGTGAGTGGCTGAGCCCTAGTTCTACCGCTTGAAGTTTTGTTCGAAGACGTTTGATTTCAACAAAGTAATGACCGTCCTCGTCATATAAGACCATCTGCTAAGACAAACGAGCTAGGGATCACTTAAAAAAACCAACAACCCATTCAATTTTCAGGGAGTAACCCAAAAACAGTCAAGTTTCCATTCATTTAAAGGTAGAACTACAAAAGCGGTGGTCAGTCTGCAGTTTGGCAAATACAAAAACAATATTAAAAAAAAGAAGGGTGAATGAAGGAATCAAGGGTCCACATCGCTCGGCGGCACCTCAAGGTGGAAGATTCGCCCCCAGCCTCTCCTCCAATCCCCGCACTGTCGACGGCTATGGCGAGGGGACCCACCTCCTCTTCCACTCCCTCTACCTCCTCTCCTTCTCCTTCCTCCACTCCCTTGTGAGGGAACATCGAGTACCCGAGCAATTGAAGCCAGGGACCCGTGTGCTAACATCATCCAATGCCTTGGCGTACGCCTTTAGCATTTTCCTCTCTAAGTACCTCACGACCTTCTTCTCTACCGCCTCCCTAGCATTCCGCACTGCAGGATCTCTCTCTCTGACTGCAGTCTCCCTCTCCTGGGCCCTCAACTCCCTCTATCGGGAGACCTGATCCTTCTCGAAAGTGGCGAGCTCCTTCTCCTTGGCTAGTGCCGCCTCCAACAAAGCAATCCAAGTGTCCCGGGTCTCTGCTCGAAGTGCGGGCACCTCTAACTCCCTTGAAGCTCTCGACCACTCGACCCTCTCCCTATCTTGCACCACCTTCAGCTCCCTCTCCTACTCTGCTACTTGTTTCAACAAGTGGCTAAAGTGGCAGATGGCCTGCAAAAAAGCAAGCCAAAATCACAAACCCAAAAATAGACTAGTGTCGCTACAAGAAACTAATCATGCAGGAAGGAGATATCGAAGACGTACAGTCATACTCCCCTTAGAAATCTCTAAGGCCGAATCCCCTATGATCTCGTGCTCCTTGAGGCCCTATCCTTGGAGGTGGCCAAGTGGCGAACTGCATCCATACAACTCGCCGAATCCCCGAGGAAACCATCGTGCCTCCTGACATGCCAATCAGGGACGAAGATCTTCTTCAGCTCATTGGTCACGATCGCGTCTGCCATCACTGTAAGAGGCGGAGCCTCGAGAGCTAGAGCAGCTGAAAGCGGGAAGTCCCCCGCAGCGGGGACAGCTGAAGTGGCAGGGGGAGACCCCACCACAGGAGGGGCACCCCTCGCTCCTAGCGGCCTTCGACTAAGAAGGCCTGATGGCTGCCCTTTTCCTCTTCCTCTGTTCAGGGTGCCTGCCGTTCAAGCCCGAGCACCTAGATATGATTTCTTCAAAATCCATACTTGCCTCCCCTGCAAGTAGAAGATGAAAAGTGTTAATGCGATTGCAAAAGATAAAAACAAGCAAGGGAATAAAGATTAGCATAAAAGAAAAGCGTACTATGGTTTATCGGGCTGAGAACCCCTCTAAAGAGGAACTCCTCTGTCATCTTTCTCCAGTGCAAAGTCGGTCGGTCCAAAAGAGTGCCAACCATACTCTCCTCATCGGGACTCAAAATCGGATCGACCTTCGCCCTCGATGGCACATCCTCCCTCCATATCGTGGGGATATCCCACAGCTCGTGACTATGAATCAAGAAGTATTTGTCCCTCCAAGCTTTTACCGAATCGGGGTGGTCAACTAACTTCACACCCTTACGGGCTGTAAGATAGAACCGATACTTCGATCTACTCTTCTGATGAATCTTGTACAACATACGTAAAACGTTGAGTTGGGGTTCGAACCCTGCAGCCTAACAATGAAGCATAAATCCCATAACGTGCCTCCACATGTTCGGCATAAGTTGGATGGAACCGAAACCATACCACCTCAAAACTTCTCTTACAAAAGGATGAAGGGGAAGACAAAGCCCTGCCATAAAAGCATCGAAGGGGAACACACACAAGTTTGAAGAGTGCGAAGAACAAGATCTAGCCCCAGGACCAGGCAAAGCAAGATCGAACTCCGAGGGGGTCATGTAACACCTTCGAAATAGTATCCAAGTCTGCCTCGGTGAGGATAGAGATGATGTCGTTAGCCTCGGAATGCTCGTGTAGCGCATTCTTCTCATAGAATTGCTCCATGCCATGTTCAATCGCCTCAACTCCTCTTCAATATACTGTCGAATGCCCCCTAAGTGCGATGCTGCGATCGAGTGTCTCCCGAACTCCCCTATCCTCCTATCTCTCTCGATAATTGTCTCTACGACAGGCAAAGGCCAATCCGCTACACACTTCACCTTGTCCACTCTAGAAGAAGAAGTTGGAGGTTGCACTTTGACACGACCAAAGGGGGAGGCATCATCACCCGAAGAGATTCTAAAATTTTTTTATTAAATAAAAAATAATTTAGCTCTGATTTGACAACCACAATCGGAACTACTCACCGGAGGACTCAAAACTTTGTCGGAAGCTCTCGAGAGAAGGTTTTTGTCGGAGAATAGAAAGTTTGAGAGGATGAGAATGAGAAGAAGTGAGGAGGAAGTGAGGGGGGATTTAGAAAGAGCCTCAAGCTCTTAGGGCGAGGCAATAATGGGCCCCCGAAAACAAAGAGGAATCCCAAAAGACGTTGAATCGCTATGGTCGGGGAAGGCTGTAGCACCCCTTTATTTTACAATTTTAAAATAGTTGTTTTTATTTCTTTTATTTATCTGATATTAGTGTTATTGTTATTATTACGCATAAATGTGTGTGTGTGTGTGTGTGTGTGTGTGTGTGTGTGTGTGTGTGTGTGTGTGTGTGTGTGTGTGTGTGTGTATGTTCTTTTATTTATTAATTTATTTGGTGGAGCAGATTTTATTGGATTTTGTATAAAAAGAAGAGTTATAAGGGCATAAAAAATAATTGGAGAGTCAATGAGGGGTTTATAATTAATATTCCACTTTTTATTTACAAAATCTACCCTTTTTGTAACATCTGTTTATTTTATAATATCAAATTATTCGTTTATTTATCTTCCGTGTAATTATTTTGATTATTATGATTATTTTACATAAATATGTAGTTTTATTTTCCATTAGACTCGGGAGTTATTTAGTTATACCGTGTAGTGGTTTTTATAGAAATATATTGTAAATAATGAACTAGGAGGGTCTTATAATTAATGTTTGGTCAAATAGGGGCATGTAGTTAATTTTCCATTTTCTTTCTTCTTCCCCTTTCCCTTCATTTCGTCAGAACCGTAACTCATTTCCGAAACCCAACTTTCTCTTCTTTTTTCTTCATTTTTGGGCATTTCTAATCCCATCAAATTCCTAGCACTTTTGAGAAATTTTGATAGGTTTTAGCTAATTGAAGGGTGCTCTTCAACCCTACGGTGTTGGTTTTCGAAATCATCCATTGTATGGTGAGTTGGATTTTATTTAAATTATATGTGATTATTTGATTTGCAAATTTTTAGCTGTAAAATGGTGTAGTAAGGAGAATAGGTAATTCTCTTTATGTTAGAAGTGATAGATTTCGTATTTAGGAGATAGAAGTTAAAATGGAAAATAAATAGGGTGTTGGCTTGGTAATTAAAAGATAACAAGAGTAGTAATTGATGCAAATTGATAGTAGAAATTCCCGTGAGTTATGGAAAATAATTTAGAATAATTTTTGAAAGATTTTATGGGCATAAAACCCAGTTAGAAAAAATCGGAATGCATGCATGTATCGTGTGCACACCAGACGTTCGATGAAATGCCTGTGAGAGATTAGTATGATGTTTAATTGTTATTTGTGAGTAATTTGAATATCTTTAACCCTAATTAGTGTTAAATATGATAATAGGAAGGAGAGGCGAGTATGGGGGAAATAGCGGAGAGTTTACACAGTCGGTCTTCGCGTTTCCTCAAATGAGTATGATTTTTGTAATTGTATATCCATGATGTGCTATGAAACTTTTTAAATTATGGTTTACTGTGTGCGATGCGTAAAGTATATTCAATATAGAAATTCATAAACCTGATATGGAGTAAATTATGGGGTGTAAGAAATTAGTATACATGTATGGGAGTGTGTTGATATGATACGGGGTTGAAATATTTAGATTTGGTGAGCTATGCCGATATTGATATATGTATGCGTGTGTATGATGTGTGATTATGTGATGCGATAATATGATGAAATGGATGGTATGGATTATGTGTGATATGCGGGTGAAAGGATGGAAATTTTATGTGATAATATGATGTGAAAATGGCATAATGTGTGTATGACGTGTGGGTGATAAATAAAAATTTTATATGATAATTGATGAGATTAATAGTATGGTGTAGGTATGATATGCAGACATTAACTTTAAAGTTTTATATGATAATGAATCAACAGCTTAGTGTATGCATTATACATGATAATATGACAAGATAAGCATGATATATGATAACATAACAAGATAAAAAAGCAAGGTGTATGCATATTATGTGGAAAAAAAAGATGAGATAAATAGCATGGAATTAAATAAAGGGTATATATGATGAACAAGGTGAAATTATAAAGAATGAATAATTATATTTTTAAATAGGTTGCAAAGTATCATACTTGCTAACTTGTGGGGATATTAATTAGTGGGCAGTTCTGCAAAATCTTCAGTGGCGTAAGACCTATATGGTAGCGATATGTGATGCGTAAGACCTTTATGGAAGCGATATGTGATGCGTAAGACCTATATGGCAGCGTTATGTGTATGTGATGCGTAAGACCAGTATGGCAGCGATGTGTGTATTTGATGTGTAAGACCTTTATGGCAATGATGTGTATTTGATGTGTAAGACCTGTATGACAGCGATGTGTATTTTATGCGTGAGACCTTTATGGCAGCGATGTGTATTTAATGCGTAAGACATGTATGACAGTGATGTGTGTATTTGATGTGTAAGACATGTATGTCAGCGATGTGTATTTGATGTGTAAGACCTTTATGGCAGCAATGTGATGCGTAAGACTCTTGGTGGGCAGTGATCTGTGCTTTGACTGAGCTATCGGCTTCAGTTTGGAGATGTCATGGGCATTGGTCGACAAATTAATAAAGTGAATAAATGTAAAATGAAAATGATAAAGCAAAGAAAGCATAAGATGTGAAATGTGAATGAGAAAGACAAGAAAGTATTAGATGTGAAGTGGAAAATGAGAAAGTAAGGCAAGTGTTTGAATCAGAAGGAATATGAAAAGTAAAAGAAAATGTGTATATGAATGAAGATGAACATTAAAGAAAATGAGTCGTGAGTATGTAAATAAAAATGAATAGTAAATGAAGCATATATTTGAATGAAAACGAAAAGTGAAGAAATTGGATTACATGAATATTTATAAAAAGAGAAGAAATTATGTTATGCGATTAAGTATGAAAAGTGAAGATATGGTGTTATGTAAATGAGTATGAAAAGTGAAGGAATTATGTATGTAAATTAATATGAATACATTGAC
Organism: Hemerocallis citrina; assembly: GCA_017893485.1. NCBI lineage: Eukaryota > Viridiplantae > Streptophyta > Magnoliopsida > Asparagales > Asphodelaceae > Hemerocallis > Hemerocallis citrina. Next base: position 263,557,509 of record CM030364.1, read on the forward strand.
GAAATTGCGGTATGGAAATAAATATGAGAAGTAAAGTAATGTATAATATGAGTGTAAAACATGAAGTGAAGTGTATTATGTGATGAATATGAGAATGGGTATTAATATAAAACATGATATGAATGAGTTTGATGCACCTTGGAATTGTGTCGAGGAACTACTCGCCCGCTATTTCCATGAAAATGGTAGGAACTACCTGTCTTGGCACAACTTCTAGGGTGAATCGGTGGGTTGTTGACATGATAGTTGTATTGTGAAATGAAAATAATAAGTAAAGTAAATTGTAAGATGAAATGGAAATAAAGTAAAGTAATAACCGAGCTATCGGCTTGAGATGTGATGTTAGATTACCCAAGTTCTACTTGGGGTGCGGAGATGATTACCCAGTTTATCTAGGGTGCAGTGATTATTACCCAAACTATGTTTGGGGTGCGGTGTATTATCTGATAAGTATGAAAGTTAAAGTAAAAATTGTTATATGATATGTAAATGAAAATGAAAGTAAGATATATTATTGATAAGAATGAGAAGTTGTGTGAATTATTTGCAAGTGTACAAAATCGCAACAGGTAGTATAGTTAAGTGAAAGAGTGTCGAACCCACAAGGACTAATTATTTTATTGAGTACCGAATTTACTAGATTAACTACTATTTGGAAAATCGAAATTTAATAAAGAAAGCAACTAAATTAAATTAATCTAAAGAACTAACTAAATTAATTAGAAGGGAGCGGAATCTGAAATTTTGTTGTTTATTAATTGCAAAATTAGGTCTAGGGCTTTTGATTTCACCTAGTTTATCCAACACAATTTATAACTCCATATGAATAAAGAATTTATTTTTCCAAGTTATAGACCAAAATCCCCTAAGTATTCAATGTTTTCTCTCGAACAACACCAAAAATATCTCCGACTAATAGTTTGTCATAGTTCATGCACAAATTTAATTAATTGAAGACTCATTAAGTTCTGTGAAGTTCTTAACGGTCACATCAATCGCGATAAATCATCTCTAATTTTGCTCAATCAATGGTGTTTAATTTTATAGTTCTAAATCACAAATTACCTCTCGGCCTCTCCGTGATTTAATAGATCATACAAATTCGGTCAACCAATTGTAAGCATTAAGAACAAAATCAAACACACAACCATGGAAAAATAATAAAAATAATATGGAATTAAAAATTGTGTCCTCAAAATTAAGCTACATCAAAGTCCTCGAAAAATAAATTTAGTTCATAATAAATTTGCAACTAACAAATACTGTCTTGAATTGCATAATAAAAATTAGAGAAAGAAAAGAGATACAAAAGGGACTGTTTTTTTAAAAGAAATTGCAAACCGAACGCCTCAAAAACCGCACAGCCAAAGTCAAATTCCCTCTCTCTCTCCCCTGTCTGTCCTGATCACCAATTCAAGCGGCGCTGATGTCAGCAAGTCTGCTTCTGTCGTTGCGTGTGTGACACAGCGTTGAAGCCCCTGTGCTGATGTGGCGCCTTGGAGCGCGTGACATGCTACTGTTCGTTCTCTCTCTTCCGTCGACGTCACGCACCCAAGAGAGACAGTGTCTCTCTGTCTCTATCTACTTTTATTTTATTTATTTACAAGGTCAGCCGACTCTTGGTAAGCATTGCACCCTTCATGTCCTGTTTCTCTTCTTGCTTGATTTTCGTGCATCCAAAACCCCAAGTCGAAGCTCCCTCGTCAGCAAGTTGTCCCTGCGTCTTTGAGAACAGAGCAAGTTCTCTGTTTTTATTTTATTTTTATTTTTTTTGTATTTGGAAATATCCAGGTAGCCGTCGCTCAACCTCTCTCGTATAGCGGGTAGGCTCCTTCTCTTGTTTGCCTTTCTATTTATAAGCACGGGAAGGGAGATTTAGAGTTTATTTTTGCAGAAAACCCCATCTTCTTTATTTATTTGTTTCCTTACGTAATTTGCTCTTCATTTCTTGCTCCTTTTTTTTCTCTTTCTTTTTCTTCAAACACGTGCTGCACACACAAAATAAAATCAGATTTTAGGATTAAAAATAAAAATAAGATTAATTAGTTGAAATTAATTAAACTAAATAAAAATCATATTAGTACATTAAAACCCTTTTAAAATTGTTTATTGCACTTTCACACGGCAAGTAAAATTTAAAATTCAACCAAACAATAAAATTTAATAAATCATTCTGTTTGTTTTGTTCGTTGATTTTTACTAAAAATATTCACCTTTTTTATTCCTTCAAAAATAATTAATTAACTGAAAACTATGGAAATAAGGTGAATTATAAACAAGATAGATGAATATAAGCAATTTTAATGGGTAAATGAGTACAAATATTTGTATAAAAATTGGACATATCAAGAAGTAACTAAAATTGTATGATGGGATGAGAATGAATTATAAAGTAAAGTATATGATAAAATGAGAAGAACATTAAAATAAGCTGTATGATGAAATTAGAATGAAAAGAAGGTAAATTGTAATATATAAAATGAGAATGATGGTTAATGTATTATGAGACATATGCGATGTGTATGAGATGTGAATAAATGCAATGATATGAGATGTGTTATAAGATAGGGAGAAATGTGATATTATGAGAGTGGATGAACGTGATATTATAAGATTGAACGAATGTGAGTTCATGAGACTGAATGAATGTGGTGATATGTGATGATAATGAATGAATGAGATGATATGTGAAGAAAATGAATGCATGTGATGATATGCGGTGAAAATGAATGTGATATCATGAGATTGAATGCATGTGAGGATATGTGATGAAAATGAATGCATGTGAGGATATGTGATGAAAATGAATGCATGTGATGATATGCAGTGAAAATGAATGTGATATCATGAGATTGAATGCATGTGAGGATATGCGATGAAAATGAATGCATGTGATGATATGCGATGAAAATGAATGTGATAAGATATGACTGAATGAATGTGAAGTTATGTGATGAGAATAAATATGATTATGTTATAAGATTGAATGAGTTTGAAGTTATGCAACGAGAATGAATATAAATATAGTATGATATTGAATGAATGAAAGGCTATAAGATTGAATGACTGTGATGTTAGAGGCGAGAATTAATGTGAATATAGTATGCCTTGGAATTGTGTCGATGAACTACACGCCCACTATTTCTATGGAAATGGTGGGAACTACCTGTAACACCCTGTAATTTTCAAAGATATATATATATATATATATATATATATACTAGGTTTGCTCGTTGACACGTGCCTACGGCACGTCTTCGGAACGGTGCACCTTTTTTATCATAAAAAATAGTTTTGGAGGTTCAGCAAATTAATTGAAGTAGCAAATATAGAGCAAAAAACATATTATATGTTTTTTTTGATTTTTTTAAAATTATTTTTAATTTTTTAAATTTTTTAAATTTTTAAATTTTTTAAATATTTTAAAATTTTTAAAATTTTTATTTTCTTAATTTTTTGAATAGAAGAGAGAGGGAGGGAGAGAGAGAACAAAAATTAAATAAATATAGGAGTTGTTTTAGGTGGGAGATTTGAATTTGAGTTTTGGGGAGAACTTTTGGGGGGGAAATATGTTTTGTAAGGTTAGATCTGAGCCTTTGATTTTTGGGAGGATTGAAGGAGAGCCACTTGATAGTTTTTTTTGTGTTTTATTTTATATATATATATATATATATATATATATATATATATATATATTATATGGTTTATATATGGGCTGATGGCATATATATTAGCATAACTGGTAAATGAATGAAATGTGAATGGTATGGGAGGCCCACGGTGAGAAGGGAGCAGCAAGTATGCTGCTTTGACTTGGTCATCACCTTGGGGGCCCGCCAATTGAGAAGGAAAGCAGATGTTGCTGCTATTTGGTGACGTGGCATAAGGAGGGCCCACATGGGGTGCTCTGTGTGCTCACGGAAAGAGAAAGATATGGATTAACTAAATCCCATATCGGGAGATTAGATGAGTATAATAATATATAAATAATATAAGCCTATGATGAAGAGTCACCTAATCGGTTAATCAACTTTTGAGAGGCAGCCTGTGGTGGGCAGTTGTACTACATAGTATCTAATTTGTCTTATAAATTGTATAAATTGTCTGAGCTAGGGCCGCAGAATCAAGGTACGGTGGGTGTGTGTAACACTCCGTAATTTTCATATATATATATATATATTACGGTGAGAAGGGAGCAGCAAGTATGCTGCTTTGACTTGGTCATCACCTTATAATAATATATAAATAATATAGGCCTATGATCAAGAGTCACCTAATCGGTTAACCAACTTTTGAGAGGCAGCTGTGATGGGCAGTTGTACTACATTGTATCTAATTTGTCTTATAAATTGTATAAATTGTCTGAGCTAGGGGCAGGAGATTCAAAAGAGTACTTGGTGCAAGAATCACTTTTGTTATGTTGTATATTCAATTTTCAAGTTAAACTAAATTATAATGATATTTGTAGGTTCTTTCAATTTTCTTTATATAGTTTCATTTATCTGCTAAACTAGTAATTATACTCACACCAAACATGACTAACCCCTGTTGTTTTCTGGGGGTTAGGGGAGTCCCTCCCTGAGAGTGGACGACCCTAACTCTCCTGCAGGTTTTGATTAGCAGTGAGGTGAGATAGTTATTGGGGTCTTGGTAGTTATGCTTTTAATTGTAGTAGAATGGAGTATGTATGTATCTATTATAGACATTTTATTTTAAGTCATGTAGAATTGGGGATAGTAGGGAGTATTATTTTGTATTATGGAAAATTATATGTATAACTGTAAGGGATAATAATATATATAGTGTTGTGATGAAGTATGAAAGCCCGTACCCACCTCGTTCTGGAGTACCGGTGTAACCACCTGTTCCACTTGTACGTATTTTATTACGTAAATTTTTGTATTTCAATTTGAAGATCAATTTTTATTTTTTTCTTCTCTTTGAATTCTTTATCGTGCATTATTTCATTCTTATTAAAACTCAAATATTTTTCGGAACCATTCTAAAATTTTGTGAATTTTTCCATTGGAGTTTAAATTTAAACCCTAATTAATCCTAATCCTAATCTTAATCTTATGAAAGCCCGTACCCACCTCGTTGTGGAGTACCGGTGTAACCACCTGTTCCACTTGTACGTATTTTATTACGTAAATTTTTGTATTTCAATTTGAAGATCAATTTTTATTTTTTTCTTCTCTTTGGACTCTTTATCGTGCATTATTTCATTCTTATTAAAACTCAAATATTTTTCGGAACCATTCTAAAATTTTGTGAATTTTTCCATTGGAGTTTAAATTTAAACCCTAATTAATCCTAATCCTAATCTTAATCCTAATTCTAATCCAATAGCCAAAGCCCAACTTCTTTTACGGCATTTAACGCCTCCTACTCTACTGCCTCCACCAACCTTATTACTGCCTACTTCTCTCTAATCTGTCAATCCCATCTTCTGTCTTATTTTACATTTTCAACTACACTACATCTCTACCTCCTAATATTTATATATTATTCTTATTGCCTATATTTTATACACATACATACACAATTGCATGCATTCTCTCCCTCTCCTTATTTATATATATACACACACACATGCAGCTCAACCCCTCATCGTTCTCTCTCTCTCACTTTCTTTCTATATACATATACACACACACACTCTCTCTCTCCTTATATATATATATATATATATATATATATATATATATATATATATATATATAGAGAGAGAGAGAGTCCCCTTCGGTTGCACACTACTTTTGGTGAGCACTCCGTGAGTACTCACGAACTAGAGACCCTATGAAAAATCCGAACCGCTCATATTGTTCTATATGCCTTAGATAGCCTAACAATAAAAAATCAAGTAATTTGAAGTTCATTTGCCCATCCATCATGTTGTTAGAATTTTCAGCCATACAATTTTGTGATGATGTAAATCATGGGCAAATGAACTTTAAATTACTTGATTTTTTATTGTTAGGCTATCTAAGGCATATAGAACAGTATGAGCGGTTCGGATTTTTCATAGGGTCTCTAGTTCGTGAGTGCTCACATGGAGTGCTCACCAAAGTAGTGTGCAACCGAAGATTTCTATATATATATATATATATATATATATATATATATATATATATATATATATATATAGGGAAAGCTTCGGTTGTGCACTCCTCTAGTGCATACAGCCGTGTGCACTCCTCCGTAGCCGTCCGATCTGAGAGCTTGATCAAGATCATCATCGAATGGTTGGATGTCACTCCCACTTATCTGACTTGGGGGGGGGGGGGGGGGTAACTGCATTATTTCACACCCCTCATCCCCAAATCCTCTTCTCACGCTCTGAGTCCCCCACGCTCTCATTCATCCCCAATTCTCCTTTCCTCTTCTCAAAACCCTAGCTCCCAAAAATCCCCAACCAAAGCTCATCCCTAAGAGTCCTCACGCTCTCATCCTCCTGACGCTCTCATCATCCTCACGCTATCACCTTCGTCCCTCTCCTAGTCGCCTTCTCAAAACCCTAGCTCCAATAAATCCCCAAATCAAAACTGCCCACCCCGACGATTCTCCTCTCCCTCTCTAATCTCTCGCCTAATCACCTCTCGAAATCTGCCAAACCCTTGCTCTGAATCTGTTGTGGGATATGTCTCTTGGTCGACGAAGCTGTCCCATTCTCGATTGACGCTGCCATCTCAAAAAATCGATACCCCAAGGTATAAAATTTTTCCTTCAATTGAGTTAAATCGAAACCCTAGTTTCTTCTTGGATTCATCTTGTTAAAAAAAATATGGTAAGTTGCAGAGCTCCATGAAATTAGGTAGATTGGGGGATAGATTGGGTGTACATTTGGGATAGTAATTTGTAGATTTTTTAGTTTATGGTAAAAAAAGTACTCTTTGGTTAATCTGAAAAATCGAAACCCCAAGGTATAATATTAGGTAGATTTTAAACACTTTAGTCATTCATGTTTTTTTTATTGAATCAAATATGAACGTATACTGTGATAACTATTTGATTATATGTTGGAATTTGTAATAGGTATGGAGAATGGGGAAGGTTGCTCACAACTGGGTGACAATTTTTTGTGTATTCAAGAAGGTGATTTTACACCCACCCTTGACGAGCTTCTAATACCAAAGTTAGGTATGATATTTGATACCCTTGAGCTAGCAAAACATTATTATGATAGCTATGCAAAATGTGCGGGTTTTCAAATGCGTAAGGGACCACATAAATTGAAGAATGGTGAGGTAGTGGAAAAAATGTTTCTTTGTAATAAAGCGGGGGTGTCGAAAAGTAAGAATAATAAAATTAGAATGGGTACTACATCTAGAACTGCTTGCAATGCATTGATTCGTGTGAAATTAAACAAAGAAATGAATTCATGGTCTTTTTATTCTTTTCATGAGGTACACAATTATGCATTCACCTCACCCGATAGACGACATTTGTTGCCCCGTAACCGTGTTGTGTCAAGTTCCGATAAAGTCATAATGGAGCAACTTACGGGTGTTAATATTCCTACATGCAAACAAATACTTTTTTTTGAAGGTTCAAGTGGGGGATATGATAGAGTTGGATTTACCGTAACCGATGCTAGAAATCATGAAAGAGACTTGAGGGAGTCAATGAAAGGTCACGATGGTCAAATGTTTGTAGACTTTTTCAAATGACAAAAGGAAAAAGATCCTTTTTTTATGCATTCGAGCAAGATGAGTCTGGTAGATTCTCTCATTGTTTTTGGGTTGATGGGATTGCTCGTATGAATTATGAGCTATTTTGTGATATAGTTTCCTTTGATGCAACACATAGTACAAACCATTATGGTATGTTATTTGTTCCATTTGTTGGAATTAATCACCATTGGCAGTCTGTTTTTTCCGGTTGTGGTTTCATCCCAAATGAAAAGGCTTCATCTTTTGCATGGTTATTTCAAAAATGTCTAGGAGTCATGAAGAAAGCTCCTCTTGGCATTGTAACAGATCAAGACCGGAGTATTGGTGCTGCAATTAAACAAGTTTTCCCTCAAATTCGTCATAGATATTGCATATGGCATATTTTATATAAGATTCCCTCGGAGGTGCCTCAATTGGTTCAAAATGTTAAGTTTTTGGATGCTTTTAAAGAATATTTGGAATTCGTATGATAGTGTTTGTTTTGAAGAACAATGGAAGTCATTGTTTTTGGAATTTGGGGCAGAAAACAATAAATGGTTGAATGATATTTTTGAAATTCGAGAAATGGGCCCCAGTATATCATAGGGCTCATTTTTGGGCCGGCATGTAACACCCCATAATTTTCAAAGAGTATAATATATAGTATAATAGATATATATGTGAGTAATAAGAGTTGATGGCATGGTTTGTAAATAAATGGAAAAGGAATAGTGTAATGGGGGGGGGGGGGGGGGGGGACACGATGTGTAAACAACAACTTTGGCTGTTGGCATTTGATGGGTGACGTCATTACCCTGGGGCCCACCTGCACATTGATGAAAAAAAGACAGAGGTTGTTGTCTTGTGATATTGGTGACGTGTACGGATGTACACGGGATTTGAGAAGGATTTGGTTTGATAATAGTACCATATCGGGAGTTCAAAAGAATAAAATAATATATAAATACTATTGCCTATGATCAAGAGTTACCAATTTGGTTAACCACCTTTTGAGAGGCAGCCTGTAGTGGGCAGTTGTACTATACTATAAATAATTTGTCTTCTAAATTGTATAAATTGTCTAAGCTAGGGGCACAAAAGAAGTATTCACTTCATGAATTTGATTTGATATTCGAAAGAGTAATTGGTAGACAAAGAGAAGAAGAACTTAAAGAGAACCATCCTTTCCAAAAGGAACTCAATGCAAGCCTATTATATAATGTGAAATTAGTGGAAGGTGATGTCAATGCTACTAATGCTTATTATACAGTGACATTCATTGGTAGGTCAGAAAAGGAGACCATGATTAATTATTCCAAGGATACTCACTTAGGGTGTTGTTCATGCTTTATGTTTGAATTTGTTGGCATCCCTTGCAAGCATCTTTTGTCCTTTCTTAAATTCTCTAATTGTAATGAACTTCCGAAGCAATATATTTTAAGAAGATGGAGCCGAGAAGTAATTAGAAGAAGCTACACATTCACAAATTTTGGTACATATGAAGGCAATAATAGCAAGAATTTTGCTTCCCGCTATTGTGAGTTAAATAACTTATCCAAAAAATAAGTTGAGATTAGACTATCTTCCAATGAAGGGTATGTGTTCATGCGTGACAATATGATCAAATCTATTGAAGGCTTTAATATAATAGCACCCGAAGGTTGTAGTGGTGGGGCTAAAGGTAGTGGAACAAGATTACATGGGAAGGACTTGGTATTGTCTCAAGTCTCGGTGGAAGAACCTCGCCAATGTAATACCAAGGGAAGACCAAGTGGGAAGAGGTTGAAACCAATGCGCGAGAAATTAAGAGGAAAACCAAGGAAGTGTAATTGTTGCGGATTGCGCAGGCAAGGCCATGATGCGAGAACTTGCCCAAAGAGGCTTGATAGGTATATCATGAATTTGTCTACATTTGATTTGTCTTAATTAAACGTACACTTTCTTATTATTTGTTTCAAATCATCATAATGACTTACTTTTGTTTTATCTTTTCAATGTCAGCAGTGCATTCAATGAAGAAGAGGTGAATTCCTCTACTGAAGATAGTTCCGAGTTTGGTAACGATTATATGAACTGAAGGAAGTATTTGACTCGCAAACAATTTGGTAAATCTGATGCCTAACTGTATTTTATTTTGGGGATGAATTGGTAGGCAGTGATGAATGCATGGAACATCAGGTTGAATTTTTTGTTTTCCCCACCTACCAAGTCAAATATATTTCTGTGCTTCTCTGTTTTTGTAAATACTTACTGGGCTGGTGCACACAGCTGTGTGCACTCCTCCTCAGCCGTATGATCTTACACTTGATCATGATCCATATCTAGTGGCTGGGCAACACTCCCACTCATCTCACACTTAAAAAGGGGTAGTTTGTATATTTACCCTTCTTTGAGCTCTGATTCAAAACTTGAGCTCTATTTGAAATTGAGCTGTGATGGTTTAAGTTTTTTGATTGGTTAAAAATTGAGCTCCGCTTGACCTCCCTTGATATTAATTAGATATTGATCTTTGTTAAAAATTGAGCTCTGTTAAAAATTGGTTATTGATCTCCCTTGATATTAGCAGTAGCAAAGGAACTCAATTTGACCTCTGTTTCACAGAGAGCTTTGTTGGTTTTTTCAGTTTACAGCCGGGATGTATTTACAATTGAGCTGTGTTATTATTTCTCAGCTCTGTTAAAATGTGAGCTTTGGAAAAAATATGTGACCTACAATTATACTGTGTTGATTTTTGAGAGAATGCATAAATTTGATTTTGGGAGAGGTGGGGGTTTGTGAAGGTTGCAGCTATTTGGGCGTGGAAATCTACTGCAGGCTTAGTGCTAAACCCAAACACTTATGCTTGATACACTTATGCTCCCCCAGTGAAGATGTTGTGATCATTTGAAAACCTTGTGTTGTGAATTAATATGATTTCTGAGTCTAATTAAGTTCATGTTATGAACACAATCATCCTCTCTCTTAATATTTTTTCCTGTTATCTAATAAATTGGAGGTTGCCTTCATCTAACTTTATGTATTTTTTTCCAGTGGAAGATACGTAGAAACTCATATGAAGAACTACAGCATTAGCAGTCTGTTACAACGACATCAGCAGCATTTATATTTAAAAGAGCAGCAACAGCGGTTTGTCTGAGCCGAAGGAACAATTTTTTTGTACAAGCAAAAAAAATTTGTTACAATTTTTTTTGTAACCAAATTTGTGAGAAACTGAGCTCTGTTAATATTTTTATTCAATTTTTCAGTGTTTAGATGATACTTCATTTTTGAGTATTAGGCTCATACTTCATTTTCCCCAGAGGAATGAGGCACTCTATGAGAGATACTGTTGTTTAGATTGTGCCTATTTGTGTATTTGTTTTTTGTGTTATGCTATAATAGCAAATCAATGAATATGCTGGTCATTGTAGCTTATGAGCGTTAGAAGGCAAATCTGTTCAGGTGTTCTTGCGCTTGATGATGCTTGAGTGTTTGATAAATAACTCTTGTTCAATGCTCAGGTGTTCTTCACTTTGCCTATGGAACATTGCACATGCTGTTGCTCTGTGGTATACTGCAGTTTTGGTTGATAAGCAACTAGCCAGCTTTGAGGATGGAATAGGAGCTTACCAAATTTTCTCACTTACAGTCCCCTCAATAACTAAGCTATGGACTTTGATTCCTATGGTACTCTCCGCTATAAGCATATTGGCACCTGCATATCAAATTCTTGACAGGGAAACTAGCAAATTGTACCAGATACACCAGATGCTACTGATTTTTGAAAAAGTAGAAGGAAGAATTGAGTTCAAAGATGTAAGGTTCATAGATGTAATCTTGAATTCTGAATGAATGCTTGGTAGATGTGCTAGAAAATTTGTAAATGTTAATTTTAGCGTTGTGAGTGACCTCCAACACATTATAAACTGAAACACCATTTTCTTCCAGAACAGATGGATTCAGCATTGTGACCAGCTGGAAGAGCAAGTCTGGATGTGCATCAAATAAATCTGGAAGAGTGTTTTGCATAACCAACGGGAAGATAAAGCAAATCAGCCCATAGAGTATAACATAGGGCAAATGCCATTTCAGTGAGAAAGTTCAAATGTTTGTTTCGTTACATAGACAATAATACGATCCCAGTGAACATTAAAAAATACAAATTATGTAGAAAGGTTCATCCCTAGATATCACGTTCACCAACAACTTTCTGGTTAAAAGGAAACACCTGCACTTACTGCAAGTAATATCAAGATAGAAAGAACTACTTGCTCAAATGCACTAGCTTCAATACCACGCACACCATACCAGCACTTTGGTTCTCCTGTGAAAACATGATGATCAATCAACATCAAATTCATACTTAGCAAGATGGGATTACAAAATCCATGCATAACCTTCTAGTACCCTTCACAAATTCACTAATAATTTAACTTCACATAGTAAACCATACAACATACCAAAATACAACATTGAAAATAGATACATCATCCAAAATACATCCAAAATATACCAACACCAAAATACAACATAGAAGATAGATACATCTACCAGAATATAAACACCCACCCAAAATACACCACCACTACAAAATACAAAAGATAAACTTTTTACTGCAAAGGACACCACCACCACCACCGCACTACTACTTCAAGAACGCAAGAAACAACAAGATGGACACCAATACCCCATAGACAAATCTGAACACCGAATAATGCTTTGCACCCGCCCAGTAACCATTCTTCCTCGCACCGGCACAATCTTCTGACTTCAGCAATGACTGAATCACAAGTTTATCATACAATTCTCTAATTGTAGCGTATTTATCCGCTTCTTTCCCATAATTCTCTCCCCAACAAAAAAATTCACATCCACTAGGAAAATTAGGACAGTTGTAGTAGGCTTTACCTGGGTTCTTCCCCGAAGTAGAATATTTGACCATTGTCTGCATTCAACAAAAATATTTGGCACCTCTAATTCTCTGTCCTGAACTGGCTTTGGAACTGTTACACCCCGTGTTAATATATATATATATATATATATATATATATATATATATATAGGGTAAATTAGGACAGTTGTAGTAGGCCACGCCTGGGCACCACGTCATCCAATAGACATAAGCAAATTCGGGTGGGCCCCATGAATGTTGATGTCAACATTCATTTACAACAGCAGCATACAACCGGTGGGCCCCACCTCACACGATTACACATATTACTATATAATTACCCAAATGCCATCCAAAGCATATAATTACTCAAACGGCCACTTTTATTTCAAAAATTACTCAAACAGCCACTTTTATTTCGAAGTATGTATATATATATATATATATATATATATATATAGGGTAAAAGGAATATGAGCAACTTGCTCATTTAGTAAATGAGCAATTGATTATGTGGCATGCATGTGATACATTGGACAACTAACCATTTTAATGATTTTCCAATCACATGCATGCCACATCATCAATTGCTTATTTACTAAATGAGCAAGTTGCTCATACCCCTTTTTCCCATATATATATATATATATATATATATATATATATATATATATATATATATATACATACTTCGAAATAAAAGTGGCTGTTTGAGTAATTTTTGAAATAAAAGTGGCCGTTTGAGTAATTATATGCTTTGGATGGCATTTGGGTAATTATATAGTAATATGTGTAATCGTGTGAGGTGGGGCCCACCGGTTGTATGCTGCTGTTGTAAATGAATGTTGACATCAACATTCATGGGGCCCACCCGAATTTGCTTATGTCTATTGGATGACGTGGTGCCCAGGCTTGGGCTGTCACATGTAAAGAGAAAAAGGGAATAGGATGAATAGTATTTATCCCATATCGGAATTTGAATAGAATATAATAATATATAAATATAATTGCATATGATCAAGAGTAATCAATTCGATTACCTTTTGAGAGACAGTCTGTGGTGGGCAGTTGTACTACATAGTATTTAATTTGTTTTCTAAATTGTATAAATTGTCTGAGTTAGGGACAGGGGCGTTACAAGTGTTTGGTTGGAAGAGTAGTTATAAACAATTCTCATTCTAAGAAATACTAGTCTAATTTTCGATTTTTCAGATTAACCAAAGAATATTTTTTTTTACCATAAACTAAAAAATCTCCAAATTACTATCCCAAATCTATCCCCCAATCTACCTAATTTCATGAAGCTCTCCAACTTACCATAATTTTTTTTAACAAGATTAATCCAAGAAGAAACTAGGGTTTCGATTTAACTCAATTGAAGGGAAAGTTTTATACCTTGGGGTATCGATTTTTTGAGATGGCAGCGTTGATCGAGAATGGGACAGCTTCGTCGACCAAGAGACATATCTCACAATGGATTCAGAGCAAGGGTTTGGCGGATTTGGAGAGGTGATTAGTCGGGAGATTAGAGAGGGAGAGGAGAATCGTCGGGGTGGGCAGTTTCGATTTGGCGATTTATTGGAGCTAGCGTTTTGAGAAGGCGACTAAGAGAGGGACGAAGGTGATAGCGTGAGGATGATGAGAGCGTCAGGAGGATGAGAGCGCGAGGACTCTTGGGGATGAGCTTTGGTTGGGGATTTTTGGAGCTGGGGTTTTGAGAATAGGAAAGGAGAATTTGGGATGAATGAGAGCGTGGGGGATTTAGAGCGTGAGGAGAGGATTTGAGGATTGGGGGGGGGTGTGAAATGACACATTTACCCCCCCCCCCCCCCCCCCCCCCCACACAAGTCAGATGAGCAGGAGTGACATCCAACCATTCGATGATGATCTTGATCAAGCTCTCAGATCAGACGGCTACGGAGGAGTGCACACGGTTGTGTGCACTATAGGAGTGCACAACCGAAGCTGTCTATATATATATATATATATATATATACACAGCTCACTCATACCTCACCCCTCATCTCTACCTCTCATCTTCTTCTCTGCCCCGAACCTGAAGCCACCACCTTCGACGCCCTCGCTTGCTCCTCCAGCATCGTCACCGCGCCACCCCTACACCCTTCACCATCGCTTACACCACCACAGCTCACCGCCACCCTCGCGACCACCGCGAGCTCCAACCCGAGCTCCTTGCCATCTTGTTGCGCTCAACCTCGATAGCATTACTCACTGTTGTTCTTGTCGCTGCCATTGCACAAACTCAATTCCATACAACCCGACGCCGCCGCCATAGGTACTGCCGTCGCTCACCATTGCTACCATTGATCGCTCGTTGTCGTTTTGCTACCATTCTTGCCACTGTTGTGCTGCTATCCATTACCGACGTCGCTTCTTCTTTCTGTGGTTAACACCACGATCATAATCGTCACATTATAAGGTAAGTATCTTGTACACTCTTTTTGTTTCCGTACAAGAATTTTCTTGGACTCGTGGCAAGTAGTTTTGTTGTCATCATGTTTTATTGTTAAATTCTGTTCTAGTCACTTGTTCCATGCTATATCGACTCAAGATTGAATCATTTACACACTTTGTTTCATTTTATCGAATAACCAAAATTCTACCCTGTCATTTTCCCGAATTTGAACTGCAAATTTGACCCAGTTCTTGATGTTGAAATTTAGAACTTTACACATTAAAATCGTAGTCCATCGAGTGTAGAATCCAGAATATTTTATGTTTTGCAATTCAATTTATAGATTTTGAGATATCATGTTTTTAGTAATGTCATGTTGTAAATTCCAGAACCTGCACGAAACCACTGACATGTCTCTTGCACTGAGAATTAGACCATGTTCTCGATACTGGATCCAGGAACTTTATACATGAAAATCTTAGCTCATCGAGTCTAGAATCCAGAACATCTTACAGTTTCTCAATCCGATTTATAAATTATAAGTTATTGACGTTTTAGTGCTGTGACTATTGAATTTCCAGAATGTGCACGAAACATCAAAACCAGTAAAGAATAAATCTGTATGTATAGCTACTGTGTCTAGAATGTATTGTGTGAATATGTGTTGGAACCGAAAGAGAGTCTACCTTCTAGAATATCTGACGGAATTGGATTTACTTTTATGTAGCAACGAGAAAGTGAATTTGAACGCAGATAGGTGCGGCTGTCTAAAAATTCATCTCGATGTTTTTGCATATAAGCCCGTTATTTACATATTTAATGAACTGAACTATATATATTGTTGTTCTTGTAATAATAACTTGCATCGATATAAAATATTGATAGATTTTCTCATATAATGCATTTTATACCACTTAATAATTCCATGATAACTATTCTCGATATATGTACCTGTTCCACATCTCATACACATGATTACCGTCATTGATATTTTCTCTTGATTCTTAATTAACTGTCTTGATTTTACCGTTTCACTAGTCGTACCTAATGCATGTTTATGATTAATTATTATAAAAGAATAACAAGCCAGGGTTATAAGGGTACGGCTTAGTAATGGACATTATTGGGGAGTATACTCGGAAGGGGGCCGGTATTTTTCGGAATAGTGATTATTAATTCTTGATTACATGTCTTGATACTATCACTGGAAGGCCCGAGTACATAATCCTATAGAATTCACTACTTAAGGCTAAACATCACATGATTGATATGCACCCGAACTTGTGGTATGGGATACAGAATTGCGTGCATTAGATAAGTTAATAAAATAGATAAACTCGAGATTGACACCAAACTTGCTTGATTCTTGATTACATGATTCTTGATTCTTGAATACATGATTCTTAATTCTTGATTACATGATTCTTAATTCTTGATTACGTGATTCTTGATTACATGATTCATGATTAATTGATCGTGGGTTACCAATTGATTATACTTTGAAGTCTTGAATACACTTATTTACAGTTGTTTCTTAAATGACCATATTGTTTCAGTTCCTTGCTTCCTTCCATATTGTATTGTACTGTTTTTCAGTAATTGCACTGCTACTTCTTGTTCATTCCATGTTATATTTTATTATCTTACAATTTTTTGCTTGTTGCTACTTGCTGCCCGAAACTTGTTCTAACAGATACCTTCCCATTTTCTTTGAGTTAACGTTTATATAAGTACATGTGATGATTATAGAAGGAACTTAATGATCAGACTCTCTAGACAAAATTTCTACAACTATTTCTCTACCACCTCATTGTAATAAATTGTTTATTGCATTGTTTATTCTGGAGTGTTTTGACCCAAAGTTTTTGTATCTCAGATATTGGTTATTGTATTCTAGCATTGTTCATGTGATTATTATTGTTACCCGTGTTGTTGAGCTTACTAATATTGTACAGCTTATGGATGATATGAATTGGTATACTTATATCATTTGTTGGGCCTCGGTTGCGTGCCCGTATTTCCGTATAGTGGGAAGAGGGGCGTGACAACCAGGGTCTGTGGTTGGTTTTTGAAAGGTTTTTCAAAACATTTCTAAAAAAGTTAATGTTTTCAAAATAATTTTTGGTTTTAAAATTGTATCTTGCGTATTATGATGAATTATGCCCCCAGATCCCCATATATTATTGCCTGTGTGTTGTTGTATGATTTGGCTTGGAGAGGAATTATATATATTATAGGTACTTTGATTCATGTAATTGTTTGCAGAATTCCGTAAGGAATATCTGTAAATTGGCTAATATTTCACGGAAAACTCTGCCGAAATTTTAATTAAAAATTATGAATATTTTTCTAAGTAAAAAAATGGTGTAGATAAAAAATAAATTAAGTTAGAAGCATTTGAAAATGGAATGGATTTTAAAAAAGGGTGAAAATTTGGGTTGTGACAAAGGCTAAGCGACAAAACGGTCAGCGCTGACCAGTCAACGGTCAACGGCCACGTGTCGCCACACAGGCGTTCGCCAGTATTCGCCAAAAATGTTCGCTGAAGCTCGCCAAATCAGTCTATTGGATCCTGTAGGCAAGGCAAGAAATACTAGAGGGGGGTGAATAGTGTTGTATAAAAATAATAACGAAATTGTACTTTTTCTTAATGTCCAGTTGACATAAAAAAGGAATACAGTCGACTGGGGCGTCAGAATAGAAGAGTATTTTATACAAGTCTGATCAGTTGACTTATAGCGGAACTCAGTCGACTTGTCAGAAAAGTTTTCGAAGATTATGTTATACCAGTCTGCTTAGTCGACTTATATAAGAGGGACAGTCGACTTACCAGACAAGTTTCACAGAGAAATTAAAAAGCAAGTAAAGAAAGTACAATCATAGAGTACACAACGATGTATTCTGGTTCGTTCCTCCCGACCTACATTCAGTCCCCAAGCAACCCACTTGAGATTTTTCACTATTCTTGAAAAAATACAAGAATACCCTACGACATTAGACAACAACCTTGTCCAACCCGTAGACCTCTCTCACCACTAGAGAGAGCAAACTCACTCTTCAACCAAGAGTGAAAACCTAACTCTACAACCTAGAGCCCTACTCTCCAACCGAGAAGACCACTCTCACAACCCGAGAGTGAAAGAAAACAATAAAAGAGTTACAACAACCTATAGCCTTGTTGTGATTGTGATTTTTGTATGGAGGCTAATATGTCAACTTCCGAAATCAGTCTAAAACGAATTCAATGTTATACCAGACTGATTTCAGAGAACCAAGACTTAGAAGAATATGAATGCTTGTTTGAATACTTGTTCTTTTTCAAAAGCAAAAACTTAAACTTTTATCAAAAATGCTTGGAACCTTTCCATGGTGATTCCTAAGCTCTATTTATAGAGAGGAATCACTAGGACGTTGTAAAACAGTTAATAAAATTGATTTAAAACGGATATAAAACTTTTGAATTCGAAAAACAAGTTTTAAATTCTGAAAGCTGTCGAAACGACTTGAACAGTCGACTGGGTTGCCATGATGAGTCGACTGGCCAGAGTTTGAAAAAGTTCAGACAGTTTTGTACTAGTACAGTCGACTGGTGCCAAACAGCAGTCGACTGGTACTAACAACTGATCTTATTCAAGCTTGTTTCGACCTTTAAACTTGTGAAAAATACTCAATTATAAAGATATGTGTGAGTGTGTGTGTGTGTGACAAGGCTATTACATCATTCTAAGACTCAAAGAAATAAAATTACAATTGTTTACAAGACATTTAATAAAACACATTGAAGCACTGAATCTGTCTTGATCTTGAGTCTTGAATTTGAGCTTGAGCCATTGTCTTTAGTTGTTGAAGCTTGCTTGATCAATCTTGTCTTGAACTTAGAACTTTGTAGCTTGATCAAATTTTCTTTGAGAGCTTCATTAGATCAACTTTGCCTTTGTGTATCATACATGGTATTGACATTGATACATCCTGCAATATATAAGAAGTAGCACAACTTTGCATTGTATTGTAGTTATCAAAACCAAGAATCAATAAAGTTGCCACGTTCGCCAAAGCAACCGCTTTGTTCGCCCATGCATGCCGAACAGACGAAGAACGGAACGAAAAATGCGAGAAATAGCGCTGACTAGTCAACGGTCATCGCTAACCAATCAACGGTCAACGGCGAACACCACGTGTCGACTGGGCGAACGATCTCAGCGATCGTTCAGCGCGTGCCGAGCAGAAGCAAAACCAAACGAAAACTAAGAGAAGATGTCCTCCTCCTGATATGCACTCGATGGTGACCAGCACCCCAGATCGAGCCACGTGGCTCCCTCTCTTCTCAGGCGCATTAGCGCGCAAACCTGATGGTGATCAGCGGCCCAGATCGAGCCACGTTGCCTCCTCATCAAATCATCTCATCATGGTCGTTCAATTTCATCGGCAGGTGAGGTCGATCGTGATCAACGGTCGTGATTAAATCAAGGTAATTTCTTTAATAATTATTAATTTGGAAAAATATTTTTAAAATTCTAAAGAAAAAAATATAATTTAGAATGATTAATTAAAATATTTGAAAATTAATTATTAAAATTCAGGAATTGAAAAAAAATGATTAAAAATTGGGAAAAAATCAAAAAAAATCTGGAAAAGTCACTAAAAATCCGAAAAATTCTAAAAATATTTCTGGGTATTTTACAAACTAAGAGAAGCATCGTTACACTCCAAATGAGATATAAACATCCCGAGAACGCCAATAAATTCTACAAGCCATTTAAAATGGGCGAACTACTCCTCAAAGGCTGTAAAACTCAGTCTTTGGGAGTGGGGGCTTGTGATATGGCTAAAAATAGAACCAAATCAGGACCGTTCAAACTGGGCTCGAATCTTAGGGGGGAAAAGGTAACTTCCACTACAAATGGGTCCGAAATGAAAACTGGGTCTTTCCAAAGGCCAATCACCCAAAAAACAGGTTTGTCTTACTGGGTTAAGGTGACAGCCCATTATGAACAAATCCAGGTCATTAAAAGAGTAATTTGAATTCATGATTATCTCTAAGAGACAGTTTAAACCAAATCTCTTATCATAAAGGAATTTAAACTCTATTTCTTATCAAAAAACACAGGGAAGTAGAGATAAATAGTTATCTCAAAACTGTTTCCAGATGACTATAAATACCCCTCTATCCCCACCATAAAAGAGGTAATCAGTTTTTTTTTCTCCACAAAAGCTCTTTCATAATCTTCTTGATTACTGACTTGAGCGTCGGAGGGTTCGTCGCCGGAAACAATCCTAGTGTTTCGAACTTTTTGCAGGTCAACGGCAACATCGAAAAACGGTTAACATCGGCAAAAAGTCAGCAGGTTTGCTTTTATTGTTTGTAGAAGAATCTACATATCATTTGTTTGCTTCCATACCGAAATTAGCAGCAATAGCTAATCTTCAGCGTATACTTACACAATGCAAAATATGACCACAACATTTTGAATAGTGTGGCTTATGCATCGATCATAGATCATTTCAAAACACGTTGAACGCGACTTCCTTCTTAAGACAGATTTTCTTTTAAAGAAAAGGGGAAAAGGAAATCATATGAGGAAGAACATCAAGGATAGACAGTACACACTTGAGATGGATATATGGAAATGTGCATGTGAGGAAGGAAGGTGTGCATACTACTCATCCTACGCCTTGATGTGTCTAATTTATATATAAATATTTGTACTCATTTACCCATAAAAATTGCTTGTTTTCGTTTATCTTGTTTATAATTTATCTTATTTCCATATATTTTAGTTAATTAATTATTTTTAAAGGAATAAGATTTTTGATGCAAAAAGTGAAGATTTTTGGTAAAAATCAACAAACAAAACAAACCTATTGATTTATTAATTTTTATTTTTTTTGTTGAATTTTGAATTTTACAATTTGGCCGTGTGAAAAATAAAATATAAATTTTAATTTGCCAATAGAACTGAAAGTGCAATAAATAATTTTAAAAGGGTTTAAATGAGCTAATTTGATTTTCAGTTAGTTTAATTAATTTTAAACTAATTATTTTTTATTTTTATTTTTAAATCCTAATTACTGATTTTATTTTGTGTGTGCAGCACGTGTTTGAAAAAAAAGAAGCAAGAAATAAAGAGCAAATCATATAAGAAAATAAATAAATAAAGAAGAAGAGATTTTATGCAAAAATAAACCATAAATCTTCCTTTCGTGCTTTATAAATACAACTCTAGGAGAAGCTACAAAGGGGAAGCTTAACGAAGAGAAGAGCGCCGCTAACCCTATCAACAAAAAATAATAATAATAAATAAATAAATGGAGAGAGACAGACTCTGTGGGCTGGCGTGTGCTCCGAGACGAAAAACAGAGGAGAAACCAAACCATGGACAACGCTGACCTGGCGCACTCCTGAACGAAACCCAGAGAAGGCAGGGTGACGTCAGCGACTCTCTGACGTGGACGAGGACGAGGACGAAACCCAACAAGCGAAGCTGACTTGGCCACTGCGGCACTGATTGCGAGGCAGGGTGACGTCAGCACGGCGTGTGACTCGGATAACGACAGAGAGAGTGGATTTGACTTTGGCTGCGCACTTTTTCAGGTATTGGATTTGCAATTTTTTCTACAAAACAGTCTTTTCCTGTAACTCTTTTCTTTCTCTAATTTTATATAATGCAATCAAAGACTATATTTGTTAGTTGCAAATTTATTATGAACTAATTTTATTTCTGCAGGATTTTGATGTAGCCTAATTTTAAGAACACAATTTTAAATTCTATATTATTTTTTTATTTTTCCATAGTTATGTGTTTGATTTTTTATCTTAATGCTTACGATTGGTTGACCGACGTTTGTATGATTTATTGGATCATAGAGATACCGAGAGGTAATTTGTGATTTAGAACTATAAAATTAAATATCGTTGATTGAGCGAAATTAGAGATAATTTACCGTGATTGATGTGACCGTTAAAAAATCCACAGAACTTGAATTAATTAAATTTGTGCATGAACTATGACAAACTGTTAGTTGGAGATATTTTGGTATTGTTCGAGAGAAAGCATTGAATAATTTGAAAATTTTGGTCTATAACGTGGAAAAATAAATTCTTTATTCATATGGAGTTATAAATTGTGTGGGATTAACTAGGTGAAATCAAAAATCCTAGAATTAATTTTGCAATTAATAAACAATATAAATTCTTATTCCGTCTCTTTTTATTAATTTAGTTAGTTATTTAGATTAATTTAATTTAGTTGCTTTCTTTATTTAAATTTGAATTTTCCAAATAGTAATTCATCTAGTAAATTTCGGTACTCAATAAAATAATTAGTTTTTGTGGGTTTGACACTCTTTTCACTAAAACTATACAACTTGTTGTGATTTTATACACATACAAAAATTCACATCACTCCAAATCCAAAATGTAAGACCTACTAGAGGAGTTATGCTACTTATGCACAAGCCTCTCTCATGGGGCCAAAAGAAAGAAAGAAAATTAAGAGACTGACAGACACCTAAATAAAAACTAATTTTGTTTTTCAAATTTTAAAATACATCAATAAACTCAGTGGGGGAGAGAGACTTTCCAACACTTCAAATTAATTTTGCATAAGGTTGGGATCAAACCAGTCTGTAACCTCTTGTTTGAGAAAAAAGACTAGTCAACTGCACTACATGAGTTATTTTATGTTGGATTTCTTTTCTTTATTTTTTCCCAGCGAACCAGGGCATTTTATTATTGCACTCCATTGTACGCACCAACTTGATTAGTTAAGAACCAATTTGGAAAAAGTCTATGCATAACTGATGTTGTTTGTTTTTAGGTGTGAGAACAACAGGTGTGAGTTCTTGTAATTTGTATAGTGAAAGTCCTGATACAGTACTGGCCCGGTCCGAACCTGGGTAGCGGGAGCCGGCTCGGAAGTAGGAGCGGTGTGGTAGGGGCCGGGTGCTCGGCTCGGATCTGGGTACCTGCACATTGCCTAGAAACACCGGGGGAAGTCCCGGCGACAGGCCCTCCGACGATCTAGTCAGCCACTTGGAAAAACAACAGTAGCTAGGGTTCAAGGGTAGAAAGTTTGATTACCTGCACAGTGAGGAGGGGGTTTGGTATTTATAGGCAGAGAAAATGGGTCTGAGACCCTGCTGGGCCGGGTCGGATCCGTTCGCTCGTGGGTATGACGTGGTAGAAGCCCATCTGTGTCTGGGCTGATCTGAAGATCATAGAAGTACGATTTTTGAGGGGATTTGGTGACCTAGGAGGGGCCACGCCATCTAACCCATATCAGGAGCCCCCTACTCCTGGAGGGCTGGGTAGTCCAGCCGTGTAGGAGTGATTTTGCCTCTGTAGGAAGAGCAGAGCGGTGTGTACGACAAAGAATGTGGTTTTGTACTTTTCTGGAGAGGCCTGTGGGGTAGGATGAAGGGGACCCCAGTAAAGATATGAGGGGCATCGAGAGTCGAGCGTCGAGCGTCGAGCGTCGAGCTCCCGCATGCTCGGATGCCGGGACCTGTTGCCGAGTCGATCGGGCGTTGAGTGACGAGTCTTCCTGAGCTCGGGTGGCGAGGCTACACGGTCGAGTGCCAAGCCCGGGAGCTCGTCTGTAGGTGTCAAGTGTGGCTCGGTGTCACTACCGACCGTCGAGTTCCAAGCTTTGTGGAAAAAGCTAGGGGGTGGCTCGAGGTCACTGTCGAGCACCGACCCCCCCCTCGCCCCCCCCCCCCCCCCGACCTTCGAGCCCTTATACTTGTTTGGAAAAGCTAGGGGGCGTCGACAGCCCATGGTGGGGATTGTGAACCGAACGCCGAGCGTCGATGGTCGAGCCTTCACGAGCTCAGGTGCCGAGTCCAGAAGCTCGTTTGTGGGAGCCAAGCATGGCTCGGTGTTGCTACCGACCGTCAAGCCCCCGCACTTGTTGGAAAAGCTAGGGTGACTTGAGGTCATTATCGAGCTCCGAGTCCCAAAACTTTGTTGGGAAAGCTTTGGTGGGGCTCGGATTCCTTACCGAGCGACGAGCCCCAAAACTTGTTGAAAAATCTTTGGTGTGCTTCGAGGTTACTACCGAGCTCCGAGCCCCAAAACTTGTTGGAAAAAGCTTTGGTATGGTTCGAGGTCACCACCGAGCTCCGAGCCCCAAAACTTGTCTGAAAAGCTTTGGTGTGGCTCGAGATCACCACCGAGCTCCGAGCCCCAAAACTTATTGGAAAAGCTTTGGTGTGGCTCGAGGTCACCACCGAGCTCCAAGCCCCAAAACTTGTTGGAAAAGCTTCGGTATGGCTCGAGGTCACCACCGAGCTCCGAGCCCCAAAACTTGTTGGAAAAACTTTGGTGTGGCTCGAGGTTACCACCGAGCTCCGAGCCCCAAAACTTGTTAGAAAAGCTTTGGTATGGCTAGAGGTTAATACCGAGTTTCGAGCCCCAAAACTTGTTGGAAAAACTTTGGTGTGGCTCGAGGCTTAACTTGCTCCTCTGTCGTGGGAGGAAGGAGGAGCGACGAGCTACTGTGCCAACTGACAAGGTCGAGGGTAAAACTAGAATTTGATGTGTCAGGCTGACGTCATGGGGGTAAAAATCGAGGCTTCTGAGATCCTAGTGGCCGTTAGATCTTGACGATCAAGATTGGACGGTGGAGATTCCTTCGTATAATTCGAGGAGTCTTTCCCACTCTATAAGTCCCCCACCCCTCCCTTCACTTCTTCACTTCACACTCTCTCTCTTGACAATAGGAATTTTTACCTCTTTGCTATCGTCGACGACTCTTTCGGTGATCCTCCCGTTTTTCGAAAATCAGGTTAGTATTCTATTTTCTTATGTCGCTCTCTCAGTCCGATTCTAAGGCGAGCTCTTCGGGTCGCGATGTGGTGGAGGTCGAGTCAGAGTCGACATCTTGGTCTTTGGAAGACTTTACTTCAGAGGAGGAAGAACAGTCGGATTCGATCTCCGGTGGCGTGAGTGATGTGGTTTTGGACGTGGCCCCTCTGCGAAGTCGCATGCCAGAAGAGGGGTCGTCGGGAGAGGATGCCCACGAGGGCTCGGAGGAGGAGCTTGTTGAGGAAGAGGGTGATCAGGAAGGGGGCGAGGAAGGGGGCAAAGAAGGAACCGAGGGAGAGGGCCCCCAGGAGGGGGGGTGAAGGAGGAGCCGAGGGAGTGGTAGCGGAGAAAGAAATGGGTCTCCCCTCTCTGCCCCCGTTATCGACTCTGTCTCCGGAGAGGAAGCATCACCCCCGTAGGAGGAAAAGAAAGTGGATTCGGCCAGACAGTCTGAGCACACCGGACGAGCTCAGAGAAGGGCTTGCAGTTCCTCCCCCGTCCAATAAGAACCCATGGTCGATCAAGATGTATCCTGATGATGTTGAGGAACTTGTCCAATTTATTGCGGGGGAGCGTGCCTCTTATCGGAAAATGATACAGATGGACAGCATCCACTGTGTGATGAAGGCGGACTACCTGCCGATATTAAGGGCGGCTTACTTCATTCCTCGGGAGTTTAAGCTATTGATTCTGATCCTCGGTCTTCGTCCATCTGCCGAGTTGGAGAAGAGTTTCTGCATGTTTCCCGATGACGCATTTATCTCGGGACTGAGGTTGCCGCTGCACCCATTTATCCAGAGGGTGCTAAGGTGGGGGAGCTGAGTCTGATGCAGTACAGCCCCAACTCGTGGAAGCACCTGGTTTGTTTCATCCTTAAGTGCCAGGAGAAGGGGGTCAAGCTGAGGCTCAAGTATTTCCACGCCGTCTTGGGGGTGAGCTCGCTCGGAGATATGGAGGGGATCTTCTATATGTCTTCACGCCTACACAAAAGAGTGATGCATGGTCACCCGGACTCGATAAAGGCCTAGAAGGAGAAGTACCTCGTTGTCCAGAGTGAGATGCCTTGGAAAATCTCCACAATCTGGAATTTCTACAAGCCGAATCATAAACCCCCGAGGTGGAAGGACTTGACAGAAAAGGAATGGGCGAAAGTGGATAAGATTGTAGAAGGGCACAACATCGGGTGGCCGCACGTCACAGAGTTACATCTGGCCCGAGCCGGACTGAGCTCAGTGCCTCCTTGTATGTTTTTGTTTCTACTTTCCATAATTTTCTGCCTTCGTGTTAACATTTTTCTTTTTCTTTAGCGATGGATGCGAAGAACCTCGAGACGAGGAATGCCCTCCTGGCCTTGGCCGCAAAGAGGAGAGCCAATAGGGAGAAGGCTGCCAAGGCAGCAGGGACCACCAAGGGGGTGGCCCAAGGATCTTCGGAGCCACCTCCGAAGAAGTTGAAGAGAAGCCACTCTTCTAGAGAGCCACAGGAGACAGAGTCAAGCTCCAGTAGCAAGAAGGTGGCAGAGGTCTTAAAGGCGGGGACCCCAGCACTCCGCCCTGATGCTAGGGAAATGGTGGGCCAGAAGGGTCTAAGGCCGTTCGCCTCGGATTAGGCGGTGAAGGAGGGCAACTCCATGACGGAGGGCCCGATCGCTGTGGAGGTGACGGAAAAGCTCATCACCGAGCGCGACCGGATGAATCTGGCAACAGAGACGTCTGAGGTGGCCCACATGAAGTAGGTTTATGCACAGGTCGTGGTAAGTGTTTGTGATTTATCTGCTTTGTGTATAGTGTTTATGAGTTTTGCGTCAAACTCAATTCTTCTCGGCTAAGCAATGTTGCACAGGGCACATATGAGGAAGTGCATGGAGAAGGAGATTCAGCTCGAGAAGCGGAATGCGAGCGGTATCTCCGAGAGGAAAAGAAGCTGAAGGACGAGCTGACGGTGGCTCAGGGAGCCCATGCGATCTGCCAAGTAGAGATGGCTACTCTGTAGGATCAGCACGCGTGAGAGATTGCGGCGGTTTGGGCCATGGGCAAGACGGCGTATGACGCGTTGGAGATGTCCTCTGCGGACGAGCTGATCCAAGCTCAAGACAATGCATACGACTGGGCCAAGGAGCACTTTCTGCACCTCTACCCGGAGGCCAAGATCGACCACCTAAACTACGGGTGGGCACCTCCCGTGGTTCTGCTGACCCTCGGGGGTGAAGAAGATGAGGCTCTGAAGGACCCTTGCCTGGAGGAGGAGGCAGGGGATGACCCGGCTGCCGAAGAGGTGCCAAAGTATTGTAGGATTTTTGCTTTCTTTTTTATTTTTACTTGCCTTGTACGGATTGACCACCGCTTTTTGTAACACTATTTTTGAATTTATGAAAACAAAATTTTGGCCGACCCTCTGTGACTTGTCGTTTTGAGCAAGCTTTCTTAGTGAATCGTTGCCTCTCCCCTGTTTTTGCTAGATGAACGAGACTGTCGGGGCCGACCTTAGTTCCGCCGAAGTCCGACGACTTCGGAATAAGCTGGAGTCCAAGGAGAGTGTGCTGATTCACTATCGTAAGCAGGCTTGCGACTGAGAAGCTGCAGTGGACTATTTTATGAACAAGTCCAAGGAGCTCAGCCTAGAAGCGGCTCGTCTGAAGAAGGCCCTAGCTGACCGTAATTGGGGGAGTGCTGAGACAAACTAGGCTCTATCTGACGTTTCCACCAGGCGTCAGACCTCCGAATCCATTCTTCGTGAGGTCATTGTTGAGAAGGAGCTGGAGATTCAGAGGCCGAAGGTGCTGCTAGGCGTCGGACGACCTCGACTGGCCGTATGGAGCCAGGAGCCCCCTCTGTCTTAGGCTCCTCGCCAACCCTGTATTTGGAGATGGCGAGGCATGTTGACGTGCAGAGCTCGGTTACGGGGACGTCGACAATGGTGATGACCAAGTTGGGGCATGAGATTGCTGGAGGCGGAGCCGTTCTTCTGGGCTAGAGGCGGCTCTTGTGAGCCCGAAGGGTCTCAGGAGGGACCCTTAGATAGAAGTATAGGGAGAACGTTGTAACATTTTTTAATTGTACCCTAGCCTTCGAGGATATTTATGAATAAGACTTGATTTGTCCGACCCTTGTTGACTTGGCAAAATTAGGATGTTGACTGCCCCTCGATCCGGGCTCCGAACCTCCTGCTTTGCTCGGGAGCCAAGCCATTACTCCCCGCATATAGTACTTAATGGTGGATGTTTCACCTTCCGATAACAATTAATGGGGGACGTTTCATCTTCCGTCGTTTGGACTCCTCGATGTCATAAATGCGCCTCTCCGGAGGGCTATATAACCCTCCCCCCTTCACCCGGAGTTCATCAGGAATTGCCTCACTTCACCGTGAAAACTCATCGCCGGTGACTTTCCTGCCACCTTCTGACAATTCGGGGTTTCGGTTCCGAGGATCGTTTACCCCGAGTTGTCAGTGGGTGAGAGGTGGATCGATCCCAGGGGCGGGAGTCGGGGTGCTTGCCGAAGGAGGGCACCCTAAAGCGAAATTTTTGGCCGAGGGTCCCGGATCGGTGGCTCCCCTGCCACCCTCTGACAATTCGGGGTTTCGGCTCCGATGGCCGTTTATCCCGAGTTGTCAACTGGCGGAGGTGTGTCAACCCAAGGTTCGGGGCTCCGGGCATTTTTCGAAGGCGAGTGCCCTAAATCTTAATAAAAACTTTTGGGTAGGGAGGAGAGCTGGAATTCCAAATGCCGAGTCCCCGTAGCTTGGAATAGTTGTTGGGTCATGGCACGGGGGCACTGTCGAGCACGAAGCCCTGTTAGCTTGAGAAGGCTAGGGCATGGCTCGAGGTGAGTGCCTAGAGTCGAGCCCCCTTAACGTAAGAGAAGAGTTGTCAGGTTGTGGCTCGGAGGCACTGTCGAACGCGAAGCCCTGTTAGCTTGAGAAAGCTAGGGTGTGGCTCGAGGTGAGTGCCGAGAGTTGAGCCTCCTTAACGTAAGAGAAGAGTTGTCGAGTTGTAGCTCGGAGGCATTGCCGAGTGCGAAGCCCTGTTAGCTTGAGAAAGCTAGGGCATGGCTCGAGGTGAGTGCCGAGAGTCGAGCCCCCTTAACGTAAGAGAAGAGTTGTCTGGTTGTGGCTCGGAGGCACTGCCGAGCGCGAAGCCCTGTTAGCTTGAGAAAGCTAGGGTGTGGCTCGAGGTGAGTACCGAGAGTCGATCCCCCTTAACTTGAGCTTAGAGTTGTCGGGTTGTGGCTTGGAGGCACGGCCGAGCGCGAAGCCATGTTAGCTTTAGAAAGCTAGGGTGTGGCTCGAGATGAGTGCTGAGAGTCGAGCCCCCTTAATGTAAGAGAAGAGTTGTCAGTTTGTGGCTCGGAGGCACTGCCGAGCACGAAGCCTGTTAGCTTGAGAAAGCTAGGGTGTGGCTCAAGGTGAGTACCGAGAATCGAGCCCCCTTAACTTGAGCTTAGAGTGTCGGTTTGTGGCTCGGAGGCACTGCCAAGCGCAAAGCCTTGTTAGCTTGAGAAAGCTAGGGTGTGGCTCGAGATGAATCCCGAGAGTCGAGCCCCCTTAACGTAAGAGGCGAGTTGTCGGGTTGTGGCTCGGAGGCACTGCCGAGCACGAAGCCCTGTTAGCTTGGGAAAGCTAGGGTGTGACTCGAGATGAGTGCCGAGAGTCGAGCCTCCTTAACGTGAGCTTAGAGTTGTCGGGTTGTAGCTCGGAGGCACTGCCGAGCGCGAAGCCCTGTTAGCTTGAGAAAGCTAGGGTGTGGCTCGAGATGAGTACCGAGAGTCGAGCCCCCTTAATGTAAGAGAAGATTTGTCGGGTTGTGGCTCGGAGGCACTACCGAGCGCGAAGCCCTGTTAGCTTGAGAAAGCTAGGGTGTGGCTCGAGATGAGTGCCGAGAGTCGAGGCCCTTTAACGTGAGCTTAGAGTTGTCGGGTTGTGGCTCGGAGGCACTACCGAGCGCGAAGCCCTGTTAGCTTGAGAAGGCTAGGGCGTGGCTCGAAGTGAGTGCCAAGAGTCAGGCCCTCTTAACGTAAGAGAAGATTTGTCGAGTTGTGGCTCGAAGGCACTGCCGAGCGCGAAGCCCTGTTAGCTGAGAAAGCTAGGGTGTGGCTCGAGATGAGTGCCGAGAGTCGAGCCCCCTTAACGTAAGAGAAGAGTTGTCGGGTTGTGGCTCAGAGGCACTGCCAAGCGCGAAGCCCTATTAGCTTGAGAAAGCTAGGGTGTGGCTCGAGGTGAGTGCCGAGAGTCGAGCCCCCTTAACGTGTTCTAAAAAATTAAAAAAGTGTAGAAGAAAACATAAAGTTACACTTTGTTATTTACAAAATGAAATAGCACGTCAATGCCGATTACAATAGATCGGTTACATAAGTCTAGCCTTCTCCTTCGAGAAACTTAATAAGGTGCTCTGCATTCCACGGCCTCTTAATAATCCTACCGTCCAGGGCTGCGAATCGGTACATAGCAGGACGGACCACTTCGGAGACCTTGTAAGGGCCCTCCCAATTAGGCGAGAGTTTTGTTTTCCTCTGGGGTCGAAGACCGCGAGCTTTCTGAGCACGAGGTCGTCCTGCTTGATGTCCGTCAGGTGGACCTTCTTATTGTAGAATTTCTCGATCCTTTGTTGGTATATGCTTCTACGAATGGCGGATCTTTCCCTGACCTCATCGATGAGGTCCAGGTTGGCTCTGAGGTCCGAAGAGTTGTCCTCCTAGCTGAAGGCCATGATCCTGGGTGAAGGGAGGCCGATCTCAAGAGGGATAACAGCCTCAGTGCCGTAGGTGAGGTTGAAGGGGGATTCGTCCGTGGGGATCCTTTTAGTTGTTCGGTGCGCCCAGAGTACGCTTG
Source organism: Hemerocallis citrina (assembly GCA_017893485.1). Classification (NCBI taxonomy): domain Eukaryota; kingdom Viridiplantae; phylum Streptophyta; class Magnoliopsida; order Asparagales; family Asphodelaceae; genus Hemerocallis; species Hemerocallis citrina. The sequence continues at coordinate 263,588,078 of CM030364.1, forward strand.
GTAGCTCGTTGACCCATAATTCCTTTGGTGAATCATCCAGCCACTTCTTGAGGCTAATCAGGATCTGGCGGTTCGCATTTTTGGCTTGGCCATTGGATTGAGGGTGGCACACCGACGAGAAGCATTGGCAAACGCCGATATCTTCACAGAACTTTCGAAAGTTTTTACCTGCGAGCTGGGTTCCGTTGTCGGTGATGAGTACCTACGGGATACCAAATCGGCAGATGATGTTCCTCTAGAAAAATTGTTGAGTTTGATGCTCGGTGATCGCGGCCAGGGGTTCTGCTTCGATTCACTTTGTGAAGTAGTCGATGGCTACCACCAGAAATTTCCTTTGACCCGTTGCCTGTGGGAAGGGTCCAACTAGGTCCATCCCCACGTAGCGAAAGGGGTCGAGCTGGATATGGATCGGAGGTTGGCCTGGGGAAGCCTCGTCACCGATGAAAATCTTTGGTAAGGGCCACATTGCTTGACGAGGTCTTGGGAGTCTTGCAACATTGTAGGCCAGTAGTACCCGTGATTTAAGGCCTTTCGGGCGAGTGACCTGCTCTCCATGTGGCATCCGTCGATCCCCTCATGCAGTTCCTTCAGAGCGTACTTCGCCTCGTCTGGAGTTAGGCAACGGAGGTATGGCCTATCGTCGGCTGATGTGTTTGAGCGCTTGAAGAGCATTCCTTCAATCAGGATGAATATTTCGGAGCGGGCCCTGATTCTTCTTGCTTCGGCTCGATCTTGAGGGAGCTCGCCGTCCGAAAGAAATTTTCGATTGGGCATCGTCCAGTTGTCTGGGTGGAAATCAGTGGCGAGGTAGGAGGCTTCGGGAAGGTCGATGCTGGGCTTGAGGAGAACTCTGATCAAAACGGTGCGGTCGAGCCCTTCGATGGTTGACGAGGTGAGCTTTAATAATGAATCTGCCTGGGCGTTCTGTTCCCTGGGGATCCGTTCTACCGAGTGGTATTCGAAAGATGCTAAGAGGTGATGGACTACAGCTAGGTACTGCACCATTCGGGGGTTGCGAGCTTCGTACTCCCCGGTGATCTGGTTGACCACCAGCTGGGAGTCACTAAAGGCCTTGATGTGTTTGGATCCGGCCTTGTGTGCAAGGGTGAGCCCCGCGATCATAGCTTCATACTCCACTTCGTTGTTTGAAGCCGAGAAATTCAGACACAGGGAAATACTGAATGACGAAATCATCGGGCCCTTTCAGAATGACGCCCGCTCCGCTTCCTCCCTCGCAAGATGAGCCGTCAACATAAACCTCCCACATTGGGTCGGCCGCCCGCATGTCGGATGGCTTGGGAATGGTACATTTCGTGATAAACTCAGCGAGGGCCTACCCTTTGACGGTTGTCCTGGGTTGGTAGCTGATGTCGTATTGACTCAGCTCGATAGTCCACTTGACCAAGCGGTCGGAAGTCTCGGGCTTGTGAAGGATGGCCTTGAGGGGCTGGTCTGTGAGGACCCTAATGGAGTGTGCTTGGAAATAAGGGCAAAGCTTCCGCGCGGCCATTACAAGTGCGTAGGTCACCTTCTCCATTTTAGCGCACCTCGTCTCTGCCGGGAGCAAGACCTTGCTCACGTAGTACAGAGGCTTCTGGACGCCATCATCTTCCCAAACGAGGACGACACTGAGGACACTCTCCGGGGCCGAGAGATATAGTTGTAGTGGTTCGCCTGGTTCGGGTTTACTCAGGAGTGAAGGGTTGGCGAGATAGGACTTCAGTTGTTCGAACGCCTGCTGCTGGGCATCCCCCTACTCGAAGCCTTTGGCTCCTCGGAGGGCCTTGAATAAGGGAGTGACTTCTCCCCTAATTTTGAGAGGAAGCGGACGATGGTCGCCAGCCTCCCCCTTAGGCGCTCAACTTCTTTAATATTTCGGGGAGTGGCCATGTCGATAATGGCTTGGATCTTCTCGGGGTTTCCCTCGATGCCGTGCTGGTTGACGACGAACCTGGGGAATTTTCTGGAGGAGACTCCGACGGCGCACTTGGCGGGATTGAGCCTTATGTCATGTGCTCGGAGGACACCAAATGCTTCTTCAAGATCATTCACATGGTCCTGACCTCGCCAGCTTTTGACGAGCATGTCGTCGATGTATACCTCCATGTTACGACCGATCTGATTTTTGAAGACCCAGTTGACGAGCCTCTGGTAGGTGGATCCGGCATTCTTGAGCCCGAAGGGCATAACCCGATAGCAATACAGACTTTGGTCGGTTACGAAAGATGTCTTGGCGATGTCAGGAGGGAACATGCGGATTTGGTTATAGCCTGAAAAGGCGTCCATGAATGTCATCAACTCGTGACCCGATGTCGCATCGATTAGGGCGTCGATTCTTGGGAGAGGGAAGGGTTCTTTCGGACATGCTTTGTTGAGGTTTGTGAATTCAATGCAGACCCTCCTGCTTCCACTGGCCTTCTTCACCATAACAACGTTGGCCAGCCACTCCGGATAGTTGACCTCCTGAATGAAATGAGCGGACAACAGTTTGTCCTCCTCAACTTTGAAGGCTTATTGCCTCTCCGGAGTGAACTTGCGTCACTTCTGATGAATGGGTTTGGAGCCCGGGGCGATGCTCACAGTTCATGTTAAGGTCTTCTGAAATCCCAGGCATGTCGGACGGGGTCCAGGCGAAAAGGTCAATGTTGTGGCGGAAGCAATCGATTAGGCCTGGCTTCAAGTCTGGAGACAGGGTGCGACTCACACGAAAATGTTTGGATTTGTCATCTGCCTCGAACGAGACTGCTCATCCGCCGATTTTGACTTCGGATGGTCTCTCTCGGGAGGGAGTTCAACCCCGTCGAGGCGAAATACACCGCCCCCGACCGCCGTCATGTAGCACGAATGCACTGACTCCTTGTTGCCTCGGATGACCCTGACCTCGAGGTCAGTGGGGAACTTCAGTTTCAGATGGTAGGCCGAGAGGACGGCCTGGAACGAGCAGAGCCCGGGTCGGCCGAGGATGGCGTTGTATGCTGTCTTGACGTTGACCACCATGAAATCCATCGACTCGGTTTGGAGGATGGGGGTCGTGCCTGCAGTTACATCTAGTGTCACAATCCCCTCAATTAGTACGGGGACACCTGAAAACCCGTAAAGGGTGTAGCCAACAGGCTTGAGCTTTTCTCTGGGGAGCTTAAGTTTCTCAAATGCTTCTAAGAATAGAATATTAACTGAGCTGCCATTGTCCATCAGGATTCGGCAGACCTCAAAGTTGGCCATGACGAGGCTGATGACGAGGGCGTCGTAGTGCGGAAGTCGGACGCCTTCGAGGTCTTCTCCCGAGAAGGAGACGGCCAGCTGCTGGACACGGGGGGAGGCATGGTCCCGGACAGAATTAACCACTCGGACAAAGGCCTTGCGGGAAGTGTTGGAGTCCCCTCCTATGGGTCCACCATGGATGCAGTGGAAGATAGCCGGTTCCCCTACTTCTCTGGGTTCAGGATTCCGCTCGGGGCGATGGCTGTTTGCTCGAGGAAGAGGCGAAGGCCTCAGGTACCTTGGTTCTCTTCAGTCTTCGGGATTGGTCCGGGCGAACTCCCTCAGATACGCTCGTTGGATGAGGGCTTCGATCTCGTCTTTGAGGGCACGACAATGATTTGTGTCATGCCCGGTGTCTCGGTGGAAGCGGCAGTAGAACCTTTGATCTCGCTTCTTGCTGTTGTTTATCTGTCGGGTAGGGAAGCGGACAGTCCCTTTTTCCTCGATCTCCATCAAGATTGCCAAGACGTTCTGAGTCAGGGGCGTATATCTCTCGAATCGGGGGACCGGGGGGACCCTTTTGAGACTAGTTGCTTCTTTCACGGGTGTCTTGAAAGGCTCAGTATCATCGACCTTATGCTTCCCCTTGGGAGTGGTTTCCTTGGCGCCCTCGGGATTGAGGGCCTCCTCATCCCGGATATACTTTTCGACCTTGTGGAGTAGGTCGGGGAAGTCCACGAGTGGCTTCTTGGCCAAAGAAGCCTTGAGCTGGCCGTGGTGGACATTGTGTCGGAAGGCTGCAGAGGCGACACCTGCGTCGAGGGAGGAAACTGATCTCGCCTTGGTGGTGAACCTCCGAACAAACTCCCAGAGGGATTTCCCGTCCTTCTGCTTAAGGTCCAGAAGGGAAGAGCTTGTCTTCTTGACCTTCCCACTGGTCACGAAGTAGACTAGGAAACCCGCCTCTAGCTGCTCGAAAAAGATGACCGAGCCGGGGGTATGTTTGGAGAACCATTCCCGAGTCGGTCCACAGAGGGTAGCAAGGAAGGCACGGCAGAGGAGGGGATCCGCAGCACTGTGAATCATCATGGGAGTCTTAAATCCCTCCATGTGATCAACATGATGACCCTCGCCATTGTAGGTCTCGAATTGGGGAGGCCTGAAATTCTGAGGGATCTCGGCTTCTAGGATTTAGGGGGGAAAGGGGGTCCGGTTGGACGATGACCATGACTCAGCATTGGTCCGCCCTTGTCGAGATGGGCGAGGCGGTCCTCCATTTCCTCCAAACGACAAAGGACGGCGTCTGCCTGTTCTTGAGGACGAGCCGATCCGCAGGACTCGCCGACTCCTGTTCCTGACTGGGGGTCGGAACTATGGCGGACCTCGGTAGTTTGGCCGCCTTGGATCGCTTGGATAATCTCATCCCGGAAATCCTGGAATTCGACCCTTGTGATGGGGGCTTGCCCTACCGGGTCTGGCTGGGGATCGCACACCTGGGAAGGCTATCGACGATGGTTCGAGACCGAGTTGGAAGCGGCCTCTCCCCTCGTCCGTCTGGCTTGCTTGTCCGAGATGACGCGACGCAAATTAGATGCGTTTGAAGGTCGGGCCGCGCTGTTGACCCGAGGTTGGTTGGAACCCTGGCCATTAGCGCGACCATGATGTAGGGGCTGGATGTCGTGCTGAGGTGACGGCCCTTCTGGATTTGGGAGCCATGGATGGACTCGGACCCGAGGTGACGACTCTGGCTGGGCTCGGAGGGACGACAGTACCTAAAAGGAGTTTCCCACAGACGGCGCCAACCTAATGCTGTTTATTTTTGGGGTGTGGGGGCAACAAGTGTGAGTTCTTGTAATTTGTATAGTGGAAGTCCTGATGCGGTACTGGCCCTGGTCCGACCCCAGGTAACGGGAGCCGGCTCGGAAGTAGGAGCGATGAGGTATAGACCGAGTGCTCGGCTTGGATCCAGCAGTTCGGCTCGGATCCAGCTGCTCGGCTCGGATCTGGGTACCTGCACACTGCCTAGAAACACTGGGGGAAGTCTCGGCGACAGGCCCTCCGATGATCTAGTCAGTCACTTGGAAAAGCAACAGTAGCTAGGGTTCAGGGGTAGAAAGTTTGAGGAGGGAGTTTGGTATTTATAGGCAGAGGAAATGGGTCTGAGACCCTGCTGGCCGGGTCGGATTCGTTTGCTCATAGGCCTGACGTGGCAGAAGCCCATCTGTCTCTGGGCTGATCTGATGATCATAGAAGTGCGGTTTTTAGGGGATCTGGTGGCCTAGGAGGGGCCACGTCATCTGACCCATATCAATAACTTAAAGATGTTTTACTTGATACTTTATATTTTTAAACTTGTAAGATTTAATTAACTAGAATGTGTTAACAATGTTTCAATGATGGACATAACTTGTCATTGAATTTGTCATGCCCCGCTTCCCAAAATACGGGAATACGAGTACGTAACAAAGTCCCAGCGAATGATGTAAATGCCATTCATAACCTGTACCAGTCTAACTTAACAATATGAATAGTATTCACAACCACGCAAGAAACAATAACCATATGAACAATGTATAAACTTCAAAATATTCATGAAATAATTCATAGAGTAATATCCAACATTTGGGAAATAAATAAATTCGGGTCATAAAATTCCAAAACAAAGTACAATAATGATAACAATGTTCAAAATGAAATAGCGTAAATAGATAATTAAGCAGTCTACTCTTGAGCTCCATTTTTAGAAGTGTTGCTCACCAAGTCTTTCGGGTATTATTCTGTGTGTACCTGTAACCTCGTGATCTAAAGTAGAAAATATTGTCCATTAGAGCAAGTTCCAGACTGCAAGTACTGAAAGCAGAGAGCAAGAAGAACATGGTATATCAAGAATAATGAACTAGCTCAAGTCAATGAGCAATAACAAAGGTCGATAAAGCGAACAAGGGTTTATAATTAATCATGCAAGAATCAATTGTTACGATCAATAATCAAGATCGATGACAATATTCAAGGTCAAGCATGCAAGTGACAATCTAGGTTTATTAGTCTTTTATTAACCTATCTAATGCACGTAATATTGTGTCTCATATCACAGTTTCGGTGCATGTAAACAATGATCGTTTAGACTGTGATGGTGAACTCAACAGATCATGTACTCGAATAACAAGATAACAAGATAACAAGCGTTACTCCACCTTCCATAACAGTAATCCATGTAAACAAGAACGGTCCTTACTGAGTACAGTTTTTGGTTGTTCACTACCAAGTCGACCCTTAATACCCAGGCTTGTTAATATTTTATTAGATCCTAATGTGAGCATGCAATGGGTGTAGTAGTGTCGAAGCAAGATCAAGAAGATATGAAGGTTGTGTGATGATTGGTGGACTAATTTCTACCCATTAAGTGTAAGCTCAACGTGTTTATACTAAATCAATACAAGACATACATCCTAGACATCAAGACGTTGTTGTACCAAAACAGAGATTCCCGTTACAATAGGCAAGAAAATTAGGATCCGTCAGGAGTCCTAGAAACTAGACTCACTGCTGGTTCCGAACCATATACACACGACATATGATAACTACAGAAACTGGGTGTAAAATCTTATTCTTTACTGCTTTTATGTTCAGGCAGAAACTTAGAGTTATCTTTACATGTACATATCAGGTCTGCATATTCATCAAATAATTTCACAAAAATTCAGGGTGCCTCCTAATCATGTCTAGTTGCAGCCAGATTAATTTCAAATTTTAATTGTATTGTTAACATTTCCTTTCAATTACTAATTCACAAAGATACGCATGTAAACAGCAAATCTGGAAGTCTAGACCTAGCAGCATTAAAAGACTGATAACTTGCAGGTTATATATCGGAATTTAGATCCATCAAATATTCTGAAAAGTAGATTCACATGGCTACAATTGTTATTTACAAGGTTCTATTAAATTCTTACAGCAACTGGTTCAAAAGTTTAATGCAACATTCAGTAGACAGCAGGTCAGCAAGTTAATTGATATGAATTGACAATAATTCAAACACGCAAGCATGTTATTTCATGGCAATAAATCAACAGAAAATTTAACTTATTTATCAAGATGACATTGTAATTAACAAGGAAAGATTTCTATAATCATGACATTCAATTCACGAATAAAATTTCATTCAATCAAAATATTTAATTCACCAATATACCCTATAATTAACATGGTTCTAATTGTATTCATGAAGTATGCATATGACTATGGGTGATCATATTTGGGTTTGAGTCAAAGATAATTGCACGAAAAGAGAGTTATCACTTGGTTTCGCCGATGAATCCGTAATAACCTCTTTGAAAAATATCAAGCAAATAAATTGGATAATTAAAATATAAACTACTTGCGGGGATCAAACGATCTTGCACTAGAATAACAACGGTGTTCAAGAATAACTGCCTTTAACAACGATTAATCCGAAATAATAGAATAACTGGATGAGAGTTCCGACGGCAACCCACGTGCAACCTACGTAGCCTGCAACACGTGCAAACTACGTGCAATCACATACACGACAAGCGGCAACAGCAAAAGCACGTCGGCAAGAACAACGGCAAGAGCAGCAGCGGCATATAGTAAGAACAATGGCAGCAACTGCGAGGTGGGCTCGGGTCTGTGGTGATCGTCAGCAGCAAAAAAAGCTCGAGCCGCGATTGAACAGCAATGGCGATATGGCTTCGAGGGCTGGCGTCGGGTTGTTCAGAGGCGACGGGGATGGGGAAGATTGCAGTCGATGGCAGGTTTTGAGGATGGCTGCGGTGTTGTCGATGGAAGGTGGCGTTCGGGTGGCGACAGGGACTGGCGGCAAGGTGAGGAGGTTGATCGGGGCTGTCGAAGGTTGGTGGCAATGGTGGTCGATGGAGTGGACCACGGTGGTCACAGCGATGAGGATCAATTCAAAGGCAGGCACTTCTGGGAGAGGAAGACGGTTGTCAATGGGTGGCGATGCTGGCGATGGCAGAGGATGGCAACGGGTGTTGTAGTGGCAATGCTGGCGATGATCAGGACAGGCGAGGTGGAGGGTGAGTCGAGCAGTGATGCGTGTCGCGGTCGATGGAGGGCAGCGCTCGGGTGGTTGGGCTGTAGTACCCCGTATTTTTAAATATTATTTTAAATATTTATAAATGAATTAAAATGATTTTTGGAGATTTAATAAATATTTTTCTAAAGATTTATCTTCTTACACGTGCAAAACACGTGCAAATATTTTCTTGGAAAGTTCAAAAGCCAAAAATATTTTGTGGAAGATCATTATTTATTATTTGAGATTATTTGTGATTTTTCTGGATTTTTCTGATATTTATAGGACTTATTTACAAATATTACAAAAAGAATGACTTTTGTGCAAAATTACCAAACGGAGTGAAAACTCCAGATTTTTGGATTTTTGGGCTGGTTATAATGCCTAGTCAACTCAGGGTTAAAGAGTTTACTTTTTGTTTTAATGAATTTGGTTTATTTTACAAGTTTTGATAAAAAAAAAAGGATCTTTTGCAAAATTATCATTTTGAGGGGTAAAAAATACAAATTCATTTTTCTGGATTTTCCCTACAGTGCAGACTGGTTATAGGATGTTTCTTTTGATTTTAAAACTCAAATAAATTAGTTTTATCAAGTTTCCAAGTATAGGGATCTATATATGTAAAGATATATTTAAAAGAGGTATTTTACAAATTTGTTTACAAACCCTAAAAACCTATAGTCCGGCCTATTTAAAAGGTGGAGTGCAGCCGTCTTTTGCTGCACAACACAAAGGATTTTATTATTATTATTTCTCAGAGTTTTAAAGAGAAGATCTTGGATTTCTTACGAAGGAGGAATTTATTCTTGTTCATTATTAACTTCGTTTGATCTCTTCAACAAGGTGAGTGACATGTTTTGTTTTCTTTTGTTCTAAGCATGTTGTATGTGATGATTTGTTGATTAGAAAATATGTTAGGGGATTGTATGTTGATATGATGAATTTTGATATGTAGATAGACTTAAAAATTGATTCTTTCATAAAACCTATGCTTGAGGATTAAAACCCTAATTTTAATGACCTAAGATTGTTAAGAAACCTAGTAGAGATTATGAGTAGGATGTTTTCAATTATTCTATTGCTGTTTTGAATATATATATATGGGGTTGTGTGATGTTATAGCATGAAGACATACAAGTTGAATAAGGTTGGGGTCTGTTACTGTTGATATAGACATACACACATTGTTGATGCCTCAAACTTACTAAATAGTCTTATAAATTGATTATAATCATGGAATAGACTATTGTAAATGATTTGGGTATGTGTATAATAAGTTTTGAATTAAAAGAAACAAGCTTTGAGTGAAGGAAGTGATGTGCACTTCGGATCTCTGTGTGTGTATATATGTCTTTGTTGATTTTGACAATTTGAGGACTGAGTATGATTTGTCCAATTGCAAATTTTTTTATTCAATATATATACATATATTCATAGAGTTCTCAAATTAGAACAAACACTGATGTTTAATCACACCATGCATATACCTAATTTTTCCCTACTTGCTGACTTTTGAAGAAACTTGAGGAAATCTCAAATTGAGAACCTGGTAGGTATTGTGTACCTTTAAATAACCCCTATATGTTATGTTGGAGGTGATGGATCATCTCAGGAAATTAGATTTTTGAGTTTGCAAGTCTAAGTGTGTATCTGTTAGAAACATGCACAAAGACCCAAAGCTAAAATCTGATGTGAGTTGAGTAGGCTTAAATTTATTACTGCATATAGATATATTGAGTCCTGGGGGGGTTACTGATGCTTAATAAATGTCCTAATACACCTCAATTACTATCAAGAGGAATCAATCTTAAACTTTTAATCAACCAGTTAAGGGATTAATTTTGGTCTGAGTACCAAAATACTCAATTGCGGATTCTAAGCTGCTGTTGCTGCTGCACCTTTGTGCAGGTGCACATTGAACAAGGGTTCATCTCCATTAACACATCAGATGCATTTTTAGTTAACTGTAGATATGCTTCACCTTAGAAAAGGGGTATTTTCTACATTATGCATTACTGCATATGCTTTCATATTACAATCTGCATATGCTTTCACATTGCAACCTGCATATGCTTTCATTCTACAATCTGCATATGCCTTTCAATTCAATATAATTCAACGCCTCTCCTATAACCTGCACCAACTTAGCATCAGTGAGAAGGGATCTTTGATATATCACAAATGCACACACACTCATATTCAGTGAAGGGAAATTTCTATATCTGCTATATATATGCATAATGATTCATTTCTACACCTGCACATATTCTTCAAATCAGTAAAAGGGGATTTGTATACATCACATATATATATATAAACACACCTACTTCATAATCAGTATAAGGGGTTTTTATATATCAGTTGCATATATACTTTAAATTAGTAAAGATGATCAATTTTGATATTCCTGCATCTGCTAAATTCCTTTGTATCTGCATATGATTGCAATTCTCTATATTCCGCATACATCAATTTCTCCACAACCTACATATAGTCAATCTACTAATTCTGCATATGTTTCATTTCAAAAGGGGGATTTTACTATATATATGTTTATGTTTTGCTCTACATCAGTGTAAGGGAACTCTATATCAACATATATACATATATACATACTCCAATTCAATCAGATTTACTTCTAAAATTTGCATATACCTTACTTCTACTATAAACTGCATTGAGCTACTTTTTTTACAACCTTCATTGGATTAAATTCCACAACCTGCATTACTTCATTGAATCAACTGTGTATGTCCTATAAACCTACATTTGATTAATTCTTCAATCTGCATATGTTTTCTAATTCTTCAACCTGCATATGAATCCAATTCTACAACCTGCATATATTTTGTATTTCTTCAGTCTGCATATGGCTTACCTTCTGCATAGGCTCATCTCAGTAAAAGTGGTCTTTTTATATATCAATTATATATAATCTATATATATGTGTTCTTTTCAAAGAGGATTTTCTACTTATACTACTTATATACATAGTTACCCCCAAATCAGTAAGAGGACTTCTTCTATACTATAAATATATATACACACATATATGCCTTATTCAGTAAAAGACTTATTCTTGTATCAGATACACATATAGACCAATATACCAACAATATCAATGAGTGGATTTTCTCACTGTGAATGGGTTAACAATGAAATAAAATGAAGAGATTATAAAGAAAAATTTAATTTTCTGTTGATGGTTGAGTTGTGAATCTCTAGGAGTTGAGTGGGAGTCCTGTGAACCGGCAGATAAGATTTTGTGGATATAGACCAGAGGGGTCTTGGGGTTGTTGTTGAGTAATTAAGTCCGGCAGGATACACTAACTCTAGAGAGGAGGAATTCTTGTGTTTTAATAATAACCAATTTAAGGATAGGCACTAGTGGAGATGTGATGGAACTTGGGAAACGTAAGTATAGGCTCATGGTTTGTTAGTCCAACGGATGCGTTACAGGACTGTTTGTTATGTTCTGTCTCGAGAGGACATTTGTATATTCGCGTGTCGAGGGTCTGCAGGCCTATTCACGGAGCATGCAGGGTGCATTCGCGTATTGAGGGTCGGCAGGCCTATTCACGGAATGTACCTGGTGTATCTGCACGTCGAGGGCCTTGCAAGCCTATTCTTGGGGTACACAGTAGGGAGATGATTCTCCGATTTTTTAGCTATCTTACAAGATGCTTGCGCGTCGAGGGCTGTGGTACCTATTTGCGGAGTATTCTGGATCTTGTTTTCCATCACCGTGGTAGGATTAGTTGCATAACGAGGGGTTTAACCCTATAAAGTGGAGATCATTAAGGGCTTGCATCGGACCTATGTACTATGGAATGCATAGAATCCGACAAGTATGCATTAGAGAGTCAGCATATAGAGATTGTATTTTCTTGACTTGGTTTTATCCTTGTGTTTTCCTGTTTTTCCTACACTTGATACTTAGTCTAGATTCACTTGATGTTTTCGTGTATTACTATTTACTATCTTATATTCCTTGGTATTTTTATGTTTTACTTATTGTTATTCCTCATTTCATTTACTATCATCTTTATTACATATTGTTTATGATTCCATGTTTCATGTTTTACTTTTGTTGTTTTGTTTTTATGTCACTCACACCGTTATGGCTGACCCCTGTAGTTTTGGGGGTTAGGGTTATCTCTAGCCTCATGTTTTACAGGTAGGTGCTTGTAGCTTGGGATTTGGATGCTTGAGCTAGATTGATAATAGAGCTTGTGTAATTTATAAAAGTGTGTTGTAAAGAAAAAGTTGGTAATTCAAGGTGTTTTGTATTCCGCTGTATTTGTAAATGATTATTGTAATGAAAGTTGGAAAAAAAATTATCTGTATTTTTTTGGCTATGTTTACTATTGCAATTGAAGTTGATGCTGGAAATTGTGCCACGTATTTCTAAGATATTATATTGGATATTCGGGGCGCTACATGGGCGGTGGTCGACGAGGTTGGGTTTCGAAGGCAAACGAGGAAGAAGAAAGTAGGGTGAGAAAGAGAGAGTCGGGGAGAGAGAGGGAGAGACGAAGATGAAGGGGCGGCTGTATGTGAGGGGGGTAATTAGTCTAGGATTAGGTTTGAGGGGATTAATTAGTTATTAGATTAGTGGGAGGAATATTTGGGGGGTAGTTAGGAGATAATCCAGGGGATCATGGGGATTGGCTGTTAGTGTGAAATAGGGTATGTGGGTTTGGGTTAGGATCCAATAAGAGATGAGTTTGGGTTTGGGATCCAATAAGATATGTGTTTGGGTTAGGGTCTAATAAGAGATGGGCTTGGGTTTTATATTAACTTGGATTTGGGATTGAATTGGGCTTCACAACAACAACATAATTAACATTGGGCTTCAAACAATTGATTAGATAAAATAATTATAGTATGGACTTAATAATTGTTTATGGCTTAATAAATAAAGATAAATTTAATAACACTGGTTGGACTTACACAAAATATAATAAATAACTATAGGAGGGATCAAGATTTAAAACATGGGCCTAACACTATGATCAAATAATAATAGACTTCGTACACAAAAATATACATTTGTTCGGGCTTCAAAATAATTAGATAAAAGGTAGACTAAGATCTAGGATTTCATAAATTAATAAACAATTGAGAAAGATCAATAATAATAATAACAATAATAACAACAATAATAGTAATAATTAAAATAATTCAATGAATAATAATAGATCTGGTATTGGGCTAAAATATGAATAGTTAAATAGTATATAATACTACACATAAATTAAATACAAATACTGATAACACAATAGAATGTATTAGAATTCTAGTGTTCAACAAGACGGATAATCAAATAAGAGAAGGAACAAGATTATACAATTGAATAGGATTTTTATGCATTAATCAAAATACCGATTAGTAATTGTAACACCCCGTAATTTTCAAAGAGTATATATATATATATATATATATATATATATATATATATATATATATATATATATATAATATCAGAGATGGCTGGTTTGGTAAATATTGTGAAATGAATAATGATTTGAAGGGGGGCCCACATGTGAAGAAAAACAACAGCATTGTGCTATTGACTTCCCATGCTGACGTGGTGGATGCCAAGGGGCCCACCCGGAGGATTATCATGCTGCTGCTGCCGCTGTGTGTGCCCTCTGTTGACGTGGGCAATGAGGCCCATGTGAGAAAGAGAGTACGGGAGAAGGTGAGTAAATATAATCCCATATCGGGAGTAAAAACAAAGAGTAATTTAATATAAATAAAATTGCCTATGATCAAGTCACCAATTGGTTAACCACCTTTTGAGAGGCAACCTATGGTGGGCAGTTGTACTATACTATAAATAATTTGTCTTCTACATTGTATAAATTGTCTAGGCTAGGGGCAGGGGTGTTACAAATGGTATCAAAGCCGACTTTCGACACCAATTGTGGGTAAGAGTGGGTGAGATGTATGCCTGAGATGGAGCTAGCAGATGTACGGGTAAGTATGCCTGAGAGGGAGCGAGGTTGGGACAGGTTGCCCAGGTAAGGGGACTGTACAACCCGCAGAATCAGGATACTGTGCAGCTAGCAGAATCAGGGTACTCCACTCCACATCAGCTAGAAAGGAGATCCTGCACTAGGTTGTGCATGCCTCGTGCTCAGCGAGGACGCTGATTTCTGAAGGGGGGGTGTGTGTAACACCCCATAATTTTTAAAGAGTATATATATATATATATATATATATATATATATATATATATATATATCAGAGATGGCTGGTTTGGTAAATATTGTGAAATTAATAATGGTTTGAAAGGGGGCCCATCCGGGGGATTATCATGTTGCGGCTGCCGCTGTGTGTGCTCTCTGTTGACGTGGACAATGGGGCCCATGTGAGAAAAAGAGTATGGCAGAAGGTGAGTAAATATAATCACTTATCGGGAGTATAAACAAAGAGTAATTTAATATAAATAAAATTGCCTATGATCAAGAGTCACCAATTCGGTTAACCACCTTTTGAGAGGCAGCCTGTAGTGGGCAGTTGTACTATACTATAAATAATTTGTCTTCTACATTGTATAAATTGTCTGAGCTAGGGGCCGGGGCGTTACAGTAATAGGATAAAATGAAGTATAATTTGGGTTTGTATTTACACAATAAATAAACCAATGGTTAAATAGTAATAATAGTAGATATTTCTGGGTTCAAACAAATTAACTGGATATTCAAATGAAAGCAATGAGGTTCAAGGAATTAGAAGGATTTATAGAAAAATTGAAATACAAGAATACAGCGAAAAGAAAAAAGAAATCCGTATAATCGGGAACGGGGGTTACAGGAATGATACTGATTGGATCTTTCAAAGATGATCATAACATATGGATATATAGAGCATCCCTATACTGGTGCGAATATCGCATCACAAATTCTTCAAGCATGCATCAATTTTAATATTGTTGATCAAATTCTTTGCATTAGCCTTGATAATGCCGCCAATAATAAAAATGTGGTTATTACATCACTTGAATTTTTAATCATCCAGTGCTTGAAATTTTTTCATATTAAATATATATGTCATATCCTTAAATTGCGTGTGCAAGATGCATTAAAGATAACGGAACTATATACAAGTGCAATTAGAGAATGTATGCATTTTATAGATTTAAGTGGTCATCGTAAACAAGAATTCAAACAATGGCGTAAGATTAAGGAAATAAAATTCAGAAAATTCCCTACAGATATTCAACACTGATGGAATTCTACTTTCTACCTACTTCAAGTTGTTAGTGAATATAAATAGGTTATAGATAGTTTTTGTACTGTAAAAAACATCGAAGGTTTGCCATGAGTGGGTATCTTTGGAAGTATGTCGAACATTTGTTGGATTTTTACAACCGTTTGAAAACACAACAAAAAAAATTTCAGCCTCCTATGAGTTCACTTGAGTTCACTTCTAGTGGTATTTTGCTTACAATAGTTAATATGATGATGAACAATTTTCAACTTAGACTGCATGACCCTTTCATTTCTGATATTGTTCCTCCCGCTTTTAATAAATTTATGAAATCTTTTCATCTTCTTCCTATGTTGTATTGTGTTTGTAGCGTATTTGATCATCGTATCAAGTTAAAGGGTGTGAAGAATATGATTTCATTGTTTTATGATATAGTTCAACTTGATGCAAGTGATGATTTTGATATTGATATATTTAAGCATAAATTTGGGTCAATAGTAGAAAATTTATATAACAATTATGATAATACATTTGCATATGCTTCTCATACTGGCACAAGTACAACATTGTCGTCAAGTAAGGGCATTGTATATGAAGAAACACCATATGATTTATGGAGTATGATTCAACCTAAAAAAAGCTAGGACTAATACACTTAATGAATTAGCTTTGTATAATGCACAAGAGTCATTGTCGTTTGAGAACAAGATTGATGAAATAAATTGGTGGAAAGCCAATGAAACATTATTTCATGTTCTTCCTTGCATGGCAAAAAACCTTCTAAACACCCCCCCCCGGTGTCCACGGTCGCATCAGAAAATACTTTTTCTCTAGGTGGTAGGATTTTCAGCGAGAAAAGGAATCGCTTGAAACCGAAGAATTTGGAGATGCTACCATGCTATACAGATTGGATGACAGCATATCAGAGGACGCAAGGAATACTCGTAGGCTCAAGTAGTAGAAACACTCCAGAAGACGAACAATGAAAATGAACTCCCGAAGCTTGAAGACTGAAGAATATAGCAATGAAAGCTCATTAGGGAATTGAGGGCGATGAAATCTTAGGTTTAGATTAAGTACAGGTGCACGACAGTAGTCCAATGCCCTCTCTTCAATCCAAATCTGGGCTATCTCAAACTCTAAGTTACCCTCTTACTATGTAATTGTACTTTGTATGTATTACATTTTTTGTATTTTATGACTTGTAGTTTTATACATCAAAGATTTGAGAATAATAATACATAACCTTTTTTTTTATGATTCTTCTACTTTAGAATATAGGAATATATTAACATTGTTATATATTATGTATCTATTTTATATGTGAAGAGAATGTGAGGAAAAAAATTAAATAACTTTTTTAAAAAAATACAATTAAACCAAAAATAAAACACAGTTAAACAACTTTAAAAAAATAAACCACAATTAAAAGAAAAAGAAAATTTAAAAAGAACATAACTTAAAATAAATATAACACAATCAAACAACTTTTAAAAAATAAAACACAATTAAAGTGTTAAACACAATCAAAAATAAAATAAATAAAAAAATCAGGCCTGCTCGACCCGGCTCGGCCCGAGACCGGGTCTACTCGGTCGAGGCTGGACCTAGTCGAGGTTTCCTCGCTTTGAGCCAGGATTGGTCCGGCCTAGGAAAGGGGTGACCAGGGACCACCCACTACAGGGGCGGGACTGGCGGGTTTCGGCTCGGGCCGGCCTGCCCAGCCCGGTTACCACCCCGAAGATTTCAATCAGATATTAGTTACCCAACAAACAATATAAAACTCATTTCATCAACACAAGTACACAACCAATGTTGCTGGATTTCCCCCCCCCCCCCCCTCCAAGCCATAATTTCTTAAACTATCGATCTGCATGTCATTCCATTAATAATAGAATGAGCAGCTTTGTTCGTTAACACATCTGCTTTTTTTCAAACTCTCCTCAATTGTTCGTTATGGAGATTAACATAATTATTACTCTTAGATTTTGGCTTTCATGTCTCCTTCTCGAATATGTGTCCCAACAAATCATATCCTCCTCCCCGTAATGCATATCGCTCAAGGTAGCATATTGCGACTCTAGTACCACTGAACACACAACACGAGAGTTTACAAACCAAAATAAGATTTAATAAGAATCTCTAATTTGTATAAACCCACAATGCACTGACACAGCATAGATTGTTATCGACCATACTACTATGTAACTCTCATATGTATGAAGAAGAAGAGGATAAGGTAGTGAGGTGGATTTTTTGGGAAAGAAGGGGGGTTCTTTGCATATAAATAGATGGAGAAAAGCGGAGGTGAAGGACACGTGGAGGTGCTACATGTCCAATCCAATCCAGTGGTGGATCTTTCTCGTCGTCGCCACCATTGTCGATGATTGAGATGGTAGCCACGAAATCAACAAAAAAGAGAACAAAGAAGAAGTTGGAACTAAGAGTTTAATATCAATTCATTTAAAATAAAAAAGAAGAGATTAAAGGTCTGCTAATTTTATAGCTTGAGATCCCTTAGTGCGTAGTGCACGGGCTTACAACAGGGTTAACTACCACTATAGTATTAACTACCCACTCACTTACCTTCTACTCATAGCCAGCCACATGGCACGTGCACTTCCAATGAAGCATAAACATAGGGGTTTTATTACAATCAAATGGGTTTATTTGCAAAAAAAACCCTGGAAGAAAGAACTTCACTTAAGGACTAATCTTCCAGGTTTTTTTGCAAATAAAGTCATCTGTTTGTAATAAAACCCCTGTGTTTATGCTTCACGGGCAGCGCACGTGCCACGTGGCTGGCTATGAGTAGAAGGTAAGTGAGTGGGTAGGTAATATTATAGCGATAGTTAACCTTGCTGTAATCCCGTGCACTGCGCAATAAGGGATCTCAAGCTATAAAACTAGCACACCTGTAATCGCTTCTTTTTTATGTTAAATGAATTGATATTAAACTCTTAGTTCCAACTTCTTCTTTGTTCTCTTTAATTTGACCTTGACCTCAAGGTCAATGTGATGATCTTCTTCAACATTAAGAGTATAACACCCCGAATTCCAAAACAGACTGAATTCGAAGTTCCACATGATCTTTACACTTCTCTTCGTACAATTTTACAAGGAATTAAAAACTTTTGTTACATAAGAGTTACATTTACTTGACACTTATACAGCGGAAACAATTTACAATAATTAAATGAATAATAATATACAACATTTGAATCAATCTTTAAGCAGCATGCATACTTTAATCTTGCCAAGCACTTTATCCTGCATAGAAAATTGTGGGCGCGTCAGTTGCTTACAACCGACAAAATATTATACATGGCCATCCTCACTATGCCGAACAGTATAACGATTTTCAATACTTAAACAAACCACAAACTTGATCACAGACAAGCTACAAAGGGATTATCCTATTGATGTCGTGTTGTGTTGTGCACTTAGTCCTTAATGCAGTTGTTTACATTATATGACACTAATGCGCACTTGTTCAGAGTCTATGCAGCCCATACTACATAGGTCTGAGGGCAAGCCCTTAACCATTCTTCATCTTGTAGGGTTCGATCCCTCACCATGACTTAATCTACTACGGTAACTATGGTAAGTATCCTAGGTGTTCCATGAGTTACGAGCCCACGTCTAGGCACCCTGGAGAGAACCCCACGCACTGACACATGACTCATCATGCAAGCATCCTGTGGTTAATTCACCTCCTACCATAGACATGGCACCACCCGTAGTTATTAGATCACCACATAAGCGTCGCCACCAGGACGGTACTCTGGAGTGGTATCCACGCCCTATTCATGATGCATCATGGGACATCCTGTGAATACTCTCACGCTGCCAATCCAATAGCCCTCATACTCATGTTTTTCTCTTACGTTCATCACATCTCCACTATGTATCTAATCCTTATGTATAAATGAAGGTCAATATTCTAGAATCTAGCATTACTCCTACATCGGTCTTTCCAATATCAATCATTATCAACGACCCAAACTTGGTCAAAATATCATAATTCTTTTTTCAATACTTTTCATTCTTGCCGATGTAAAGTCTTAGCCAAAATTCTAGTCTAAGTCTTCTTTTCATATTCATAGAAGCAAACATATCTGTTTACAAAATTTCACATTTCATCATGTTCTCTTTTCAACACATTTTCATGCACAACTTGCATATTCTTGAATCAATTTCCCACACACACAGGTGCCGCCCTGTTTATCAAAATTTCTTCAATTTTCAAAAGCACTTAACTTAGTTTCTCTTTCACATAAAGCCATAAAAATTTCCAGAATACTGAGTTTATGTATAATTAACAAACCAGTGTTTTAAAAATATTTTTTTGACATTAAAACATGTATTTCTCATTCTAATTTTATGTTCTATGCCTACAATTTCAGTAATTCAATTTAGCAACTCTCTACCAAATTTTTGCATTACAACTTTATTAAAAGAATATTAATTCCTGTTTTTCCCTCTTTTATCCACAACACTCAATGACATGGTTTAATTAGTGAACTAGTGTCACAATAGTTTAATAAGCACAAATTTAATAATTTCATCTACTAATCATTCACAAGCATTTTTCTACAATCAACATGGTTCCAATTTCACATTTTTCATAGCAATAAGGCAATTTTACTGCATTAGACATGATTTATAACAAATAGCATGCAATTCATCAAGCATTTACTCAATCATCTACCAAGTCCTTTTTAGAGCCAACAAATTGTTATCTTATTAGTTTCTTTAACATTCTCATTAATCGAAAATCCCTAGCATGGTGTCTAAGATTAGAAGTATAGAAAAACATCCACCTATTTGAAGAAAAACACTACAAAAGCTCCAAGAATCTCCTTGAACACACGAGCGGTCCTTCTCCTCCTAGTTTGAGCCACCACGATCGCCTTCTCCTCCTTGCACTAGTGAAACCCGAGCCCTCACTTCCTCCAAATGAATTGGCCGGCCTCCTATGGGATGAACACACACAATCTAGAACACTCTCAATCTTTTCCTAACTCTCTCTCAATCTTTTTACTCTCTTATGTATTTTCTTTCTTACCAAATTTTTTAGTGTATTATATGCATACAAGGGGGGGTATTTATATTAATCTTTGGGTGAAATGGAGGGCTAGGATTGAATTAGATAGTTGTAGATAAATGGCTAGGATACATTGAGAAGTTGTAGCAACCACCCATGAACAAGTAACCACCTATCCACCTCTCCGATCTCTGCCTCTCTCCTATGCACATCCGACCAAGGTCAAAGAGTGCACATTGCACACTCTAGTGCATGCACGTGCCAAGCAAGTATCCCATAATTACAAGTTGTGCATGATAAATTGATTAATTGTCTACAAAATTAAACCATACTACAAGTCATGTTAAATAAAAGAGAAATAAACTGGTGGGCTTTCAATTAGTGGGCTAAAACTCCATTGGCTAAATAAAATAATTAAAACAATTAGGATGGGCTTAAAATAAATAATTAGGCTTTAGAATTTAATTAGGCTTTTCAAAATAAAAAGAGAGAGATAGAAAAATATTTGTTCATATTACAAAATAAATAATTATCTAGAAAAATGTACATGAATTAGTACGTGCAACACGTAAAAATTCACAAACCTTTCATTTAATTAAAAATAAAGAATCAGAGTATTACAAAGAGACCCATCCAAAAATATCTCTAATTATGCGATAAACCCCCATATTCCTCCAGGTTTATTCTTCCTCTAGGATAAAAAATAAAGTACTTTACAAAGATAAGGTACTTTACAAATAGGGGAGAGGTGGATGTGGATTGAAACAACATCGGTGATGATGTTGATGAGGTGGTAGCGGTTGTCGTTGTTGAAGCCGCAGCAACCATATCTTCAATAAATTTCTTAAATTCATCCCTTTGATTTGTTGTCATAGGTTGCACTGTGCCATCAAGCCAATTGGTACATGAGGCTAGGACTATTTCAGCAACACCTTTCCAGTGAACATGAACTTCGAGTCCACATTCACAGCAACACCTCCTCATTCTTTTTCCGAACAGAAAGGAAAGACATGAAGAACTGATGATCTGGATCTGGCATCATCGAAATGCATCCCCAACTTGACTAAATTGTGCATGGTTTCTCTTCTCCATGGCCTTTGTAAAGAATTTTTTGTTCTGTGATAATCAATGTTCACTTTCCCATGCACTGCTAATGCACAACGAGTAACAATTTCCTTTGCCATGTTCATCATGCTTTGGTTGTCCGAATATGCTTCACACATCTCGATGGTGGTAAATTCAGGATTATGACGAGTAGAGATGCCTTCGTTTTGGAAATTCTTCCAATCTCAAAAACCTTTTCAATGCCCCTAACTTGTAGAATAGGAGTTTCAACTTCAATAAAGCCTTAAGAATCCACTGCTTTGCGGATCTCAAAGCAGATCTCTGACACTATCTTAGCTCTTATTCGGAAAACCTTAGCAACTCTGGATTTGCAATCATGTCAACATACCTTTGACGGTAACACTTATCCACATCAGTTAAGCCATGCCATTTATCTGGTGGAGGCAATAGGGATTTTGTAAGGATTTGCAGAATCTTCACCTTAACAGAAAGTTCTCCGTTCTCAGTCTTCTTTATAGAGCCTTGTACACCTACAATATCACTAATGTCGACATATGTCTTCAACTGTTCAAATTGATCATCTACAAGGCTTTCTTTCTCACAGTAAAGCTGGAATGTTCCTGAATCATCTCTTAACGTCAAGAAAGCAAGTTTATCAAATGCTCTATGAACAGAAATTCTTCCAGTAACTGACACGACATCTTCTGTATGCTCTTCCATTTTCGAGATGACTTTAAATATCTTGATTTAGCTCACTGCCAATAGCATCTGCCAGGGTACTAATAGCACCATATAAAATTTGAGACAAGATCTGTAGCTCGTGCACTCGAATTATCCTCTCTGTGCTGACGTTGGTTGTTGATTCGGAGCTTTTGTACTTCAATGCTAAGTAACTAGGTTTCACCAAAAGAAGATAATAAACTTCAAACATAAACTTCAGACTCATTGCTTGAATTGCTCCCAGACTTAGCGAAGATTGCACCAATAGACTGAGCAACAAGGCATGCAGCCAAACTCAACAACTCCACTCCCTTTGTCAGCAAACCATTCTCAGCCTTTTGAGGAGCACTTGAAATCATCTTGAAGTCAGAACAAAGCCTCTCTGCAAGCCTTGGTGTCAGCTAAGGCAGCTTGAGCTCGCCCCAACCTCATCCAGCAAAGACTTCTATTTGATAACAATGTAGCATCACTGGGGTTGAGATCAACAGCCTGTGCATATGCATCCGCTGCCATGAGAAAATCTTTTCTTTTGAATGCATCCTGACCTTTTGATTTAGCTTCTGAAGACATCTTCAATGCCTCTGAAGTCACCTCAACAATTTGTGGCTTCTCCATTTTGGTCTTGCTCGGCATATCAAATTCTTTTGTAGTTTCTTGTTCCTTTCCTATTGCAGCAGTAACTTGTATTGCCTTTTGATCATCCTCATCAACATTCTCCTCTTCTTTTTTTATTAACTCCTTATTAATGAAACAGGTGGCCGTACTCCACCTTTTCCTTCAAAAAACATTCTCCTCTTCTTCCAATTCCATCTCTTGAGCACCATCATCATCAAGAACATGATTTTCATTGCCAATTTGATCAAATGCTTGTAGAGGAGTAGAACCATCGGCTTTTCCTGGATTAAATCTGAATCCCAATCATCACTATGGTTAATTTCCTTTTCGTCATTTTTTGACTATAACTGAGAACGCAAAGCACCCTTCTCTTGGAGGTACTTCCTATATTGAAGGGGTATCGGGTATCGCCTAGCTTTCTCTTGAAGGTAGTCCATATAATGAGGAGGTAGAGGTTGTTTCCTACCTTTCTCTTGGAGACCCTTGATGTACTGGTCCACCCTTTCCTATCGGTGAGCATGGGTGATTGGGGGTGGTAGAACCAAAAAAACATTTGATCGAATATTTGGTGGGCTGCTTGCGCGTGAGGAAATAGAGCTAAAGTTTGATGATACGGAGTGGGAGATCTGCGAAGAAGGAGTGGGGGGTGGAGGGAAGTGATACCCACCAGAAATGAAGAGGTGGATGTGGTGGTAGTGAAGGGGAACAAAGGCATTGAAGAGAGAGCATCAATGGAGGAGCTAGGGTTTGTTGTGGCCGGAGCAGATGGTGCGGAAAGTCGGAAAGTGGAGAGGCGATTGGGTTTGGGATTAAGGTTGTGGAGGGTAGTAAGATGGAACTTAAAGGGATGGTGTGGATGCTGTTAGGAACCTAGGAGAACTCACCCTTAAAAGCTAGCTGTTAAAGGAGGGAGTCCAAGTTTATAACTACCCAACATTGGTTTCCCCGATTTTCATCTATGAAAATTATTTATTTTGCACATAGTGTGCACGTGCAATTTTCGTAATATGAAATCTTATTTTCCTTATAGATGATGAGTAAAACAATAATTGTGTAGCTCAAGTTTGAATAGTATGACAATAATTAGTTATAAATAAAAGTCTATGTTTCCATTAGTATATGTTGAAAAATAATTATAAATGGGAATATGAAATCTAACTTATTAGAACTTTAAGTGTGGCAAATAACGAAATTTAATTGTTGAAGAGATATTTGCTATTAAAAATCTGAAAATTTACAAAACCGAAATCTTAAAATCTAATTTCTAAGTAAATAAAGAAAGGATGGGATAGAGAGATATATAGAGAGAGAGAAAGAGAAATATGAAAAAGTAAAGAGAGAAGAGATAGATAGTAATAAAGTAATGAGTTTTTTAGGAGGAAAAATTTGGTTTTTGGGTTTGAAATTTTGGAGGGAAAATATGTTTTGTGAGGTTTAATATGAACCTTTGATTTTGGGATGATTGATTGTGAGCCACTTGATAGCTTTCTTTGTAATTTATTATATAGATATACATATGTATATGTGTTCTTTAAATTATTTTGTATAAAAGGCCCTTGTCTCAAATAAACACAAGCCCAAAAATCTAATTTATTTATTTTGTAAAAAAAAAACTAATATTTTGGCCCATCAATTTAAGCCCATTCTCTTAATAACAACTTGTAAGGTAACATCTTTTAAAAGATTATTTTTATAAGGATGTATAATGTACAAGTTTTTATATGGAGACTAGTACATGCACGTGCATTGCACGTACACGTGCATGAGCACCTTTCCTTGGCCGGTTTTTGGAAGAAGTGGAGTTAGTGTATAGGTGGTTACCTAGTTGTGGGTAGTTACTACAACTCCTACTCTCATCCTAGCCCTCTATCTCATAACCATCTACTCAATCCTAGCCCTCCATCTCACCCAAAGATTTAGTATAAATACCCCTCTCACTCATTGTCTTTTACACTAAGAACTCTATTTGAAAGAAAGATATATTTTTTTAAGAGAGTTGTGAGTATCTTGGAGGCCGGTCATCACTTCAGAGGATTCTCGGTGGCAAGGAGCAAGGAGGAGGAATCACATTATCACACTAGAAGGCTTTACGGGATTTCGTTAAACTCTTCAACAAGGTGGGTGTTTCTCAGGACTTCTAATATAGAGATCATGCTAGGGCTAATATTGATTGTTATCATATTTGTGAAAAGTGGATTGATAGGGTGATCGTATATTAAAATGCTTTGTGTTATACTTATTGTGAATAGATGAAAAAGAACTAATGATAATTAGAGAACTGGAAATGACCTGTACAGTCGACCGATCATGTGAGCAGTCGACTGGTGCACTGAAATAAAACATGAACAGTTCGGAATTCCATGAAACGATGTATTTAAGGTGAATTGTTAACTTGATTTTCTAGCATGTTAAATTGGAGTTAGCATTCATCTTCGTGGATAAATGATGAGTAAAGGAAAAATGTATGTTTAGCATCTCATTTGGAGGAAAGAACATACTAATTGTGTGAGATTTACATTTAATTATAAACTATGTTATTATGATGGTAAATAGATAAGAATCACATGTTCATGTTGACATTGAACATACTGTAGTTGAATAAAATGCTGTGTGCTAATTGAAGAACAGAAGGGAGAGATGATCCCTTAATTCAAAAATTAATCCTGTTCAGTCGACCGAATGTATGTAACAGTCGACTGTACTGAACTTGAAAAGTTATATAATTGAACTCTGTAGAACAGCCGACTGGTTTGAATGACAATCGACTGCCCCGTAAATGATATTTAGATTTTGAACGTTGCGGAACAGCCGATTGGCCATGTGCAGCAATCGACTCTTCCGAGCGGTTATTGAAAAACTTTCTTCGATTGAACAAGTCGACTGGATAAGCTCTAAGTCGACTGTCCAGATCACTTTTGACATCTTAGAAATTCTATGAATTGTTTTATGGTAAAGATTATGAATCTTATGTTGAATGATTATTGGTTGTGACAATTTAAGTAAACTGTAATTGTCTTTGCATGAATTTATACCTGAAATGAAGCGAATCATTTATTTGAATTTATGAAAGTTATATGAATGTGAAAGTTATGAACATGGAAAAGGAAAATCTATGGAGAGTATGAAAATGAACTCATGAGCTGGAAATGCTCGAAATTTTGGTAATTGTGAATTGAAATTGAAACAAAAGAGTAGCTAAGTCTCCCACCGGCAATTGGAAGTAAATAAAATGAAATTTGAAAAGAAAGACCTTGGTCATGTCGAATAAATGATTAAGTCCGGTATAGTGGATAGGCTAACTCTAAAGCTTTGATTTTGTTCATGATTCTAATAAAATAAGGACTAGATACATAGTGAAGATGTGATGAAAGTAAGAGAAAAACATTGAGTATGAGGGCCATTGGATTGGCGGCGAGAGAGTCCCATGATGAGTCATGATAGGGCGTGGATACTGCTCCAGAGTACCGTCCCGGTGGCGACGCTCGTGGGGTGTTTGACGACTGCGGGTGGTGTCATGTCTATGGTAGGAGCTGAATTACCACAGGATGCCTGCATGATGAGTCATGTGTCAGTGCGTTGGGATTCCCTCCAGGGCGCCTAGATATGAGTTCGTATGTCGGAAAACATCTAGGATACTTACCGTAGTTACAGTAGTAAATTAAGTCATGACGAGGGATTGAACCCTACAAGATGAAGTACGATTAAGGGCTTGCCCTCGGACCTATGTAGTATGGGATGCATAGAATCTGAACAAGTGCGCATTAGTGTCATATAATATAAATAATTGCATTAAGGACTAAGTGCACAATCACAACACGACATCAATAGGGTATTCTCTTTAATTTGATATGTGAACAAGTTTGTGATTTGTTAAGAAATGAGAATCGTTATACTGTTTCTGGCATAGAGAGGATGGCCATGTATAATTTTCGTCGGTTGAATAAACTGACGTGCCCACAGTTCTGTATGCAGGATAAATGGCTTGATAAAATTGAAAGGAGAACTGATGCTTACAAATTATTCATTGTTGATGTACATTTATTTGAATGATGTAAATTGCTTCTGCTGTCATCACATGTAAATTATTGTGTTATATGCTTCCGCTGTAAAATGTAAAGTGTAAAATCTCATGTAACTCTGATGTAAAATGGAAAGTTTTCAATTCCTTGTAAAATTGTACCGAATGAGACGAAAAGATCCCGTGGAAATCTCGAATTCAGTTGTATTTGGAATTCGGGGTGTTACAGAGGTGGTATCAGAGCTACGTTTCACACTGGTACAAATTTATAAGGAACAACACCCTAGAAGTGGACATTAGAGTGTATGTTTGAGTCTAGAGATTTAAATGTAAGTGACTTACATTTGTGTTGCTCTATGACTTATTCTTCTTCCTCCCTATTTCTAAAGATGGCTGATCACTTCGACCCTGCTGGCGATGACAATTGGCATATCATTGAGGAAGAGTACCATCCTGAACAAGCAGATCCCGAGGAAGAGTACCACCCTGGGCAAGCAGATTCTGATGAAGAGGAATGGTCTGAGTCTCGAGAGATTACCCCACCTCCAGACTCGTCTGATGATTCTCCTTCTGATGAAGAAGAGGGACCAGTTTCGAATAGTCTTGTTGCATCTCTTCAGAGGCAGGTTGAATCACTGCGGGAGAGAGTCAGATTGTTGGAAGCTCAGTTGGTCAAGCGCAAGGATGACTTTGGAGTTCTCAGTCATCGTGTATGGGAACTCGAGAAGAGGAAGAATATGACCGATGTGCTGAAGGAAGAAATTGATGAACTACGGGGAGAACTTCGTGAAGCGAAGAGGAACCGTAGGAGTTAGACTGTTGTAGCTTCTACTGTCTTTATTCTGATGTCAAGAAATGTTTTTCAATTCGAATGTATAGAGTTTGGAATTCAATGAAATGCAAGTTGATTCATGTCCTATACTTCAAATCTAATGGATCTTTTGTATCAGAATATGGCTAGAAGGGGAGCTAGAAACGGTGAAGGTCTGGATCTGAAAACGGAACTTACGAGGGTCTATCGGACACTCAACGCCGTGGCCATGAATCAGAACTAAGGAAGGGGGCCTGTGAATCCAGTGCCCGAGGCAATTAAACTAGTGGAATCGTTCAAACGAATGACACCACCTGTATTCGAAGAGAAGTCAGACCCTGATGCGACTGACAACTGGATTCGTCAGGTAGAGACCATCTTCGAAGTGCTGGAGATCCCGGAAGGCAGCAAAGTGAAGTTGGCGACTCTGCAGCTTGAGAAGGATGCGGCTGTTTGGTGGCAGTCGATGAAGCGGACAATGGGAGACATAGTTCTTAGCTGGGAGGAATTTTTGGAAGAATTCCGCAGTTACTATTTCCCCTCCGATGTCCAGGAGAAGAAGGCTATGGAGTTCTGTCACTACAGCAAGGCGGCATGTCAGTTAGGGAGTATGAGACCAAATTTACTCAACTCTCTAGGTATGCTCCGGAATTAGTGATGGATGAGGCGAAGAAGGCTCGTAAGTTCGAGCATGGATTAAGGCCGAGCTTGAGGTTCCGAATGATACATCTTGGTATCAGGAGGTTTGACAAATTGGTCAAGCGAGCAACAGCCACGGAGGCAGATATAGAGCAGTTTCATGTTGTTCAGAATCGGAGGAACAACAGGCAGTCTGGAAAGAGGCCCGCAAATTCTGAAAATTTCAAGGAACAACCATTTGCACAAAGGTTCAAACCGACGGGGGCGAACGCTATTAGTATGGTTGGAGGACCTGGGAACAATGTTGTGAGACCTTCTGCAGTAAATTGCTTCAACTGTGGTGAGACGGAAGATTACAAATCTCAATGCCTCAAACCACGGACTGGCAATCGCAATGTACCAATGCAGCAGACTGAGAAGAGACAGTACCAACCAGGGCGAGTATTTGCCTTGACCGAAGCTGATGCCGATGAGGTTGATCACGTCATCACGGGTACGAGGGCAGATGTTTAGAGGTTCATGTGTTTTCTTTTCCCGCTTATTTAGTGAACTGTTGCGTAATAAGTATGTATTATGTAACAGGCGAACTTTATTTGAATGGAATGAAAGCTGTTGTTCTGTTCGATACTGGATCCTCTCATACTTTTGTGTCTCCTAAATTTGCCAAAGTGTTGGGAGTTGATCCGAAGATTTTTCCAGGCAAGATCTTAGCAGTAGCTACTCCATCAGGGGAGACTCTAACCACTAATCGGTACTATGCTGACTGTGAGATCGTGATTGGTGATCGAATCTTTGGGATTGATCTGATCAAGCTGACTATCTTGGGAGTCGATGTTATCATTGGCATTGATTGGATGTCGGTGTACAGTGCAAGCATCGAGTGCAAGACCAAGACGGTAAAAGTGAAGGCTCCAGGTGGACCTGAAGTCACTTTCCAAGGGAAGAGGAGATGTTCGGAGTTGGTCGCTGCTATCAGTCAGAAGAAAGGGACTCCGGCAGAGGTGCAGTTGATTCCTATGGTTCGGGACTATCCGACTGTGTTCTTGGATGATTTTCCTGGGTTACCCCCACATCGTGATGTAGAGTTCAGCATCACTATTCAACCAGGGAGTGCACCCATTTCTAAGGCACCGTATAGGATGGTACCAGTGGAACAGGATGAGATCAAACGGCAGGTTGAGGAACTGTTGGAGAAAGGCTTTATTCAACCTAGTGCGTCACCTTGGGGAGCACCAGTGATTTTGGTAAAGAAAAAGGATGGTTCGATGAGGATGTGCATCGATTACCGGGAGCTGAATAAGGTCACTGTTCAGAATAAGTATCCTATTCCCTGAATTGATGACCTGTTCGATCGTCTACAAGGAGCAGCTGTTTTTTCCAAAATAGATCTTCGATCAGGATATCACCAAGTTCGAGTGAAAGCTGACGATGTGCACAAAACTACATTTAGAATTCGACATGGGCATTACAAATTCTTAGTTATGCCATTTGGAGTGACGAATGTGCCCGCAATCTTCATGGACATGATGAACAGAGTTCTGAGGCCGTTCATTGATTCTTTCGTCGTAGTGTTTATCGACGATATTCTCGTGTACTCCAAGTCAGAGGAGGAGCACACTGAGTATTTGGCAGTAGTTTTGGGGAAGCTTCAAGAGTAGGAGTTGTATGCCAAGCTGTCCAAGTGTGATTTCTGGAATTCTGAAGTGGCATTCCTAGGTCAAATCCTTTCTAAGGAGGGAGTGACAACTGATCCTCAGAAGATAGAGGTAGTGAGAGATTGGGCAAGG
Source organism: Hemerocallis citrina (assembly GCA_017893485.1). NCBI lineage: Eukaryota > Viridiplantae > Streptophyta > Magnoliopsida > Asparagales > Asphodelaceae > Hemerocallis > Hemerocallis citrina. The sequence continues at coordinate 263,618,255 of CM030364.1, forward strand.
CCTACTACAGTGAAGGAAGTCAGAAGTTTTCTTGGACTGACTGGATATTACAGGAGATTTATCCAGGGCTACGCTCAGATAGCCGTGCCGCTCTCTGGTCTGACCAAGAAGAGTGTGAACTTCAAGTGGACTGAGCAATGTGAGGCAAGGTTTCAGGAGTTGAAGGATAGGCTGACCATTGCACCTATTTTGGCTTTGCCTAGAGCAGGTGTTGAATATGATGTTTATAGCGACGCCTCACATCGTGGGCTTGGTTGTGTCTTAATGCAAGAAGGAAAAGTGATCGCGTATGGGTCTAGGCAACTAAAACCGCATGAGAAGAATTACCCGACTCATGAAGTAATGGAGACATTATGTGTATGGCGAGAAGCTGAACATGTACACGGACCACAAAAGCTTGAAGTACATCTATCAGCAGAAGGATCTGAATTTGAGGCAGCAGAGATGGTTGGAGGTACTTGAGGACATTCGTCCGGAGATTAAGTATCACCCAGGGAAGGCTAATGTTGTTGCTAATGCACTTAGCCGCAAGAGCAGTCTGGCGAGTTTGATTACGACTCAGTGGCAGCTGGCAGAGGAGTTGGATCGAGTAGGTATTGAAGTTGTTTTGCATGACTTGGGAGCATCCTTAGCTCAGTTGAGACTTCAACCGACACTGAACGAAAGGATTATTGCAAGTCAGAAGGCTGATGCAGAGATTCAGAAGATGTTGGAGCAGGTTGGTGCTGGCAAGTTGCCCGGATTTCAAATCAGGGATGGAGTGCTGTGGTTTGGAGAGAGGCTGTGTGTTCCGGATCAGGCGGACCTGAAAGAGAGTATCCTTCAGGAGGCGCATGCTACTCTTTTGTATGTACATCCTGGGAGTACCAAGATGTATAGGGACATCAAGCAGCATTTCTGGTGGTCAGGTTTGAAGCGGGATGTGGCCGAATTTGTATCGAGGTGTGAGGTTTGTCAACAAGTCAAAGCCGAAAATCAAAACCTGGAGGTCTATTGCAACCGTTACCTATTCCGGAATGGAAGTGGGATAACATTAGTATGGATTTCATTACGGGTTTACCCAAGAGTTCTAAGGGCAATGATGCGATTTGGGTTATAGTCGATCGATTAACCAAGTCTGCTCACTTTTTGGCAATGAAACTTACTGCTTCGATGGACAAGTTGGCTGAGATGTATGTTGGTGAGATTGTCAGGCTTCATGGCATTCCGTTGATGATTGTATCCGATCGAGATGGGCGGTTTACTTCGCATTTCTGGAGGAGTCTTCAAACAGCTTTGGGTACCAAGACCGATTTCAGCACTGCTTTTCATCTCCAGACCGATGGGCAGACCGAGAGAGTCAACCGTATTCTTGAGGATATGCTTCGGTGTTGTATACTAGACTTTGGAGGCAGTTGGGAAAGGCATTTACCTTTGGTAAAGTTTGTCTACAACAACAGTTTTCAGACTAGCATTGGGATGGCGCCGTACGAAACTTTGTATGGCAGGAAGTGTAGGACGTCTGTTTGTTGGTTTGAAGTTAGGGAGCGTCAGATGTTTGGACCTGAGATTATTCAGCAGACCTCTGAAAAGATTGATCTGATCAGGAAGAGGTTGGTGGAAGCTCAGAGCAGGCAGAAGAGCTATGCAGACAACCGTAGAAGGGACCTTGAGTTTGAGGTTGGTGACTTTTGTCTTTCTGAAAGTATCGCCCAGTAAAGGCGTGATCCGTTTCGGCAAGAGTGGGAAGTTAGCCCCGAGGTTTATAGGCCCGTACAAGATATTGAAAAGGATCGGAAAAACTGCTTACCGGCTTGAGCTACCGGAAGAATTGTCTCAGGTGCACATTGTCTTTCATGTGTCTATGCTGAGAGGTTATATTCCAGACCCGAGTCATCATTTTCCTAGAAGTGCCGGAAGGTTTGTAGTTGGATCTAAATTACATCGAGTCTCCTATCGAGATTGTTGATGTCTTCTTCTTCTTCATCCTCGGAGTCCGACATGGCTTTGAATGCTAATGTCTTCTTCTTTGATTGTTGTGGTTCGGCATTGGTGTTGAATATTTGCAAGTGTACAAAATTGCAACAAGTAATGTAGTAAGTGAATAGAGTGTCGAACCCACAGGGACTAGATATTTTATTGAGTACCGTCTGTACCGATATCACTAGATTAATCACTATTTGGAAGATCGAAATTTATGAAGGATAAAAAAACTAAATTAAATTAATCTAATTAAATCTAACTAAATTTGTGAAGATGGAGAGGGCTATTAACTGTGAAGCTCTTGTAATTTATTAATGGTAAAATTAGTTCTAGGGCTCTTGGTTCACCTCGTTTATCACACACACAAATTATAACTCCTTATGAATAAAAATATTATCTTTCCAAGTTGTAGACCAAAATCCTAAAAATATTAACCACTCTATCCACGTAGTCTAAAAATTATTCTCAACTAACTATTTGCCTATCCATCAAATTATTAATTGAAAATTTCGATTTCTTAACGGTCACGTCCTCCAATAACGGTATTTAATTTTTATTAATCACAAATCACCTGTTCGGTCTCTTCATGATTTAATAGATCATACAAATGTCTATCCACCATTTTGTACGCATAAATAATAAAAATTAAAACACAACCAGGAAAAATAAAATAAAATAAGGAATTAAAATTTGTGTTCTACAAAACTAGGCTACATCTTAGCCTCTAGAACAATAAATTTAGTTCATGTTCAATGTGCAACTAACAAACATTGTTTGGGATTGCATCAAAAAATATAGAGAAGAAGAGATACAAAAAGATTAAAAATAATGCAAACCGAACTCCTAGAACCGAGTCCAAGTCCTTTCTCTCTCTTCTCTATTCTCTGTCTCAAAAACCGAACCCAAAACTGTCACCTCGGAGTCAAAACCGTTCGAATCGCCACGTCAGCGCTGCGTCGCCACGTCGAACAGGACACCGCCACTTTAGTGCACCTGGGTCCCGCCTGTCAGCGCGTAGTGCGCCAAGTCAGATCCCGGGTCACTTTCTGGGTCTTGTTTCGTATTAGCCGATCGCCAGGCCTAGTCAGCACCCGTCGCTGTCGCCTTTGGTTCCGTGCGCCTCTGTCGCCCTGCAGCTCTCTCTTTGTTTGTTCTGTCCCGCACGCAAGAGGAGAAGATAGAGTTTTCTTCTCTATCTCTCTCTGACTTTTCCCCTTAATATATATATATATATATATATAGTGAGTCTATTAAGAGCTCGAAAGCTGAGTGCCTTATCGAGAGCTGGAAGTCACAGCCGTCTGATCGATCTTGATCACGATCGGACGGTTGAGATCGTCCCGCTCTTTTCTTCTCAATAACGAAGGGGTAAAAGGGGTATACTCCCCTTATCTCTTTTACTTCCTTATCGATAAGGCTTCCTCTCTTCTCTCCCGCTCTCTCTCGTTCCAAACCCTAATCCCCCCTCTCCCGCTCTCGATACCCGCTCTCGAAGTTGAAAGACGATCTCTTTGGGGCTCCTCTATCTCTACACTTCCTTATCGATTAAGCCTTCCTCTCTTTTCTCCCGCTCTCTCTCGTTCCAAACCCTAATCCCCCTCTCCCGCTCTCGATACCCGCTCTCGAAGTTGAAAGACGATCTCTTTGGGGCTCCTCTATTCTCTTCTCACCCTATCTGAAGAGATCCACACCTTTCGAAACCCTAATCGATAAGGAAGAAAGAGAGAGCGCTCCTCTCCCGCTCTCTTTCTTTCTCACCTGTGTAAAACCCTACCCCTACCACCGATCGGAGCCTGATCTTGCTCATCCTCAGATCAGCGGAGGAGTAAAAGGGGTATACTGTAGCGATCGATAGCTCGGCTGCCGGTTTGGATTTCTTGGCTCATTGGGTTGTTCCTCTCTCATATTCCGGAGGGAAGTATTTGACTCTCAAAAATCCTTTAATGACATCTGTTTAATTTCTTGCATTATCTTTCGGTTTTGTTTGTAGGCAATGATGAGATTGATTTGGATATTAGTTGGTTACAAAATTTTGGGCCATTGAAATTATTGTTTTGAAGTCTATTTGATTGTGTGCCATGATAATTATTCAAAGTTGAATACACATCTGGGGTATGAGCGGGAGAGAAGAGAGGAAGGCTTGAAAGTATCAAATTTAGAGTTTTGAGACTAACTCATTTCACCAAAATTTTTGGTGACGATGACTCACAATGGTTTAGGCAGTGATGCAAAACACTTTATGATTTGAATAATTATTTCAATCATGTTCTAAGTATTCTTGATTATATAGCTATCATATCCTAGTTGGCGCGGCACTCCAATGCAGCCCTACTTATGATTAGTGTTTTCTGAGCCTATTGGTTTTCTTTAGTCTATATATATATTCATGAGTAAGTCTATTATGTGAGCTTGGCCGATTGATTGTGAGAAGATAAGAGATATGGGTATTTGATTTTACCCCTTTTACCCACAAACATTCTGAAGATAAGCAGTTTCAAATATGAGTCGTTCCATTGCATACAATCGCGAAGGAATGGCTAAACACCCCCCCCCCCCCCCCGCTCCCGATAAGGCATTCAGTTCACAAGCTCTTAATAGACTTACTCTATATATGTAAGACAGTTGCTGATAAGCTCCAACCAACACAGACAGAGCATGTAGTATCAATTTTTTGTCAGCCCAGAACAAACACAAACAGATCATGAAGTATACCAAAAAAAATTGTACATTAGGCAGTGATGCTAAACACTTTATGATCTGAATAATTATTTGAATTTGTTGTATTTATTGTTGATTATATATCTATCATATCCTAGTTGGCACGGCACCCCAATGCAGCCCTAGTTATGGATAGTGTGTTCTGAGCCTATTGTTTTTTCATTTGTTTACGAAAGACAGTTGATAACAAGTTCAAAACTGCAGAAACAGAGCACGAAGTATGCAAAATTTGTATGCTCCAAACAACAAAAAACTGGATTTTATACTAACTGAAGTTGGATGTGTATGCGTTGGGTACTCATCTAAGCCTTTTGGTCTTTGAGTCTCCCAAATGCTTTGTTGGTGTAGGCCGTGATGAAAAACAGTTTATGATCTGAATAATTACTTCAAAATTGTTGTATTTATTCTTGATTATATATCTATCATATCTTAGTTGGCACGGCACTCCACTGCAGCCCTAGGTATGAATAGTGTGTTCTGAGCCTACTAGTTTTATTTAAACCACATGTTCAGTTTCCGTTGTTCTGACACTATACCAAGTTTGAAGCTTAATGGGAAGCTTCTGTTTGTCTTGAGCCCACAAACTTGGATACTTCAAGTTCTGTTTTTGTTTGCTCTGAGATTAGAAAAGTTGATACTTCATGATCTGTATCTGATTGTTCTGAGCTAACAACATTTGTATACTTCATGCTTTGTTTCTGTTAGTTTCGGACCGGCTAAAATTGATACTTCATAATCTGCATGTGTTTGTTCTGGGCTGGTTTAATTTTTATACTTCATGCTCTATTTGTGTTTGCTCTGGACTAGCAAAAATTGCCACTTCATGTTCTCTCTGTGTCGGTCCTGAGCATACAAATTTTGCCTACTACATGCTCTGTCTGTGTTGCTACTCAGCTTCCAAATCTTGCATACTTCATGATCTGCCTGAGCTTGTTTTGGGCTGATTAAATTATTATACTTCATGCTCTACTTGTGTTTGTTCTGGACTGGGAAAAATTGATACTTCATGCTCTGTTTGTGTTGTTTATGAGCTTTGCAAGTTTTGCATACTACATGCTCTGACTGTTTTGGTTCTGACATTACAATTTTTGCATACTTCATGATCTTTTTGAGCTTATTCTGGGCTGATGAAATTTGTATACTTCATGCTGCACTTGTGTTTGATCTGGACTGGGAAAAATTCATACTTCATGCTCTGTCTGTGTTGTTTATGAGCTTTGCAAATTTAGCATACTACATGCTCTGACTGTTTTGGTTCTGAGCGTACAAATTTTGCATACTTCATGATCTGCCCGAGCTTGTTCTGGGCTGATAAAATTTGTATACTTCATGCTGTACTTGTGTTTGATCTGGACTGGCATAAATTTAATAGTTCCTAATTTTATTGGTGTTGGTTCTGACCGAGGAGGAAAATTTAACACTTCCTGATATTTGAACTTCATGTTCAACCTCCGTTTTCCTGAGCCTACAATATTTACTTTAAATTTTTTCCCAGTGCTGAACCGCCTGTACGTTTTTTTTTTCTTTTGTCGTCTCCATGTTCAATAATTTCAGTTTACTTTTGTTTTCAGGTTGAATTCTGAATGATGTGCATTTTGAAGCGATTGAAGACTGCAGTACGGGAAAACTTGATATTCGGATCAAAATATGTAAATTTTGTCATGTACTTGTAATTTATTAAACAATGTACTATGCTGTAAATTATTATTTATGTTTCAGTTCTTTGTACAATGTTAGATGTGAAGTACATTTCTTACGCTGTATTGTTATTGTGATGTATTATGTTTCAATTCTATGAAGACCCAGTTTTTTCGAAATATTATGTTCATTATTGTCTTGATTTAATAGCATTGAAATTAAATGTTTTTTTTGGGCGTATTACGCAGCATGGCGTATCCAATTGATTTTCATGCTCAGAAGTACCACAAACCCAGCATCATGTACATAAATTTTGTAAGGTCTGTATTAAGAGCAACAGAGCTTGAAGTAAAAAAATTGGTAAAGCTTGTGGACTAACACAGAGTATGCAAAATTTGTAAGCTGAGCATGTAACACAGACAGAGCATGTAGTATGCAAAATTTTCAAAGCTCATAACCAACGCAGAGAGAACTAGAGTGGCAAGTTCTGCCAGTCCAGATCAAACTCAACTAGAGCATGAAGTATACAAATTTTATCAGCCCAGAAGAAGCTCAAAAAAATCATGAAGTATGCAAAATTTGGAAGCTGAGTGGCACCACAGACAGAGCATGTAGTGTGCAAAAATTGTAAGTCTCATAAACAACACAGACATAGCATAAAGTATCAATTTTTCCCATGACAGATCAAACACAAGTAGAGAATTTTTGTATACAAATGGTATCAGCCCAGAACAAGCTCAGCCAGATCATGAAGTATGCAAAATTTGGAAGCTCAGAACCAAAACAGTCAGAGCATGTAGTATGCAAAATTGGCAAAGTTCATAAACAACACATACAGAGCATGTAGTATCAGTTTTTCCCAGTCCAGATCAAACACAAGTGTAGCATGGAGTATGCAAATTTCATCAAGCCACAACAAGCTCAAAGAGATCATGAAGTATGCAAAATTTGTACGCTCAAAACCAAAACAGTCAGAGCATGTAGTATGCAAAATTGGCAAAGCTCATAAACAACACATACAGAGCATGTAGTATCAGTTTTTCCCAGTCCAGATCAAACACAAGTGCAGCATGGAGTATGCAAATTTCATCAGCCCACAACAAGCTCAAAAAGATCATGAAGTATGCAAAATTTGTACGCTCAGAACCAAAACAGTCAGAGCATGTAGTATGCAAAATTGGCAAAGCTCATAAACAACACATACAGAGCATGTAGTATCAGTTTTTCCCAGTCCAGATCAAACACAAGTGTAGCATGAAGTATGCAAAGTTCATCAGCCCAGAACAAGCTCAAAAAGATCATGAAGTACGCAAAATTTGTACCCTCAGAACCAAAACAGTCAGAGCATGTAGTATGCAAAATTTGCAAAGCTCATAAACAACACAGACAGAGCCTGAAGTATCAATTTTTCCCAGTCCAGATCAACAAACAAGTAGAGCATGAAGTATACAAATTTCATCAGCCCAGAACAAATACAAATAGATCATGAAGTATGCAAAATTTGTACGCTCAGAACCTACACAGTCAGAGCATGTAGTATGAAAAATTTGTAAGCTGTGGACCAACACAGACATAACATGAAGTATCAATTATTTCCCAGCCCAGAGCTAATACAATCAAAGCATGAAGTATACAATCTATCTTAGCTCACAAAAATATTATACAGATCATGAAGTATCAAAATTGTGTAATCTCAGAACAAACTGAAACAGAACTTGAAGAATATTGAAGTATACAATTTTTGTCAGCTTGGAGTAAGCCCAAAACAAACAGAAACATAGCTTCAAGTATCTCCGGTTCGTCGCTAACGAACATCTCGTTCTTTCTCTTCGATTCCTGCACCAAATGATTCATCAAATAGAAGAAAATTCAACGGAAAACATGATTAAAACTAGTAGGCTCAGAACAAGTGCAACGGAAAACATTATCTCTTTCACTTGGAATAAAAAATTCATGCCGGCTCAGAAAAAGAACACCTTCAACTTTAATATCCCGTAAATCCATTGTTAAAGGTGCATTGTTAAAGGGGCACAGCTCCCGAAAAGGCATTCAGCTTCTGAGCTCTTAATGGACTTACTCTTTATGAAGTATGCAAAATTTTGTAAGCTCACAACCAACACAGACAGAGAACGAAGGGGCAAATAATTTTAGCTTCCCGGCTCAAAACAAAACCAAAATGAACATGAAGTTCAACACCATCCAATAATCATGAAGTATGAAATCATGCATAGACTTTTCATCAATGCCGCAAATTAAATCAGGTATAAACGAGTAAAAATTGAAATTTTGAATTTGACACTAGGGCCGCTTTATTAAGGCACACCGGCTAGTGTCCAAAGACAAAATTCAAGTTGCATATACTTATCATCATCGCCTACTAAAAGTGAAAATAAAATCTACAAACCGGAAATTTTTTACCAACTTTTTCAGTAACTAAATTGCTTATCGAGCAACATTTTTTCCCATGAATAATTTACCTGCAAACAAACAAGGCAAAAGTGTTAGTCTTACAAATGTGTTATAATGTATTAAACAGACACGAAACGGCAGATATGTATGACACTAACCTTGCAAAAGCCACAGAAATAATTCAACAAAGTTCATGCTATATTCGGGGCATCATCTGTTGTAGGTTGCATTGTTGAAACCGTAGTAGAAGCTTGTGACTCATTTATAGTAGAGCTACACGAGTAATGTCCATAAAATGAAATTAAGATTATACTATATACAAGGAAAATCAAGTTTAAACTTTGTATTTAATTACTAACCTTTCCTTTAAAGGACAAGTACGACTGTCATGATTAACAAGCTTCTTGCACAAGCGACACTTTCTCAGTGGTTTCGCAGCCTGCTCCAATGCTTTCTCCCGACCCCCTTTGATGCGCTTCCCACTACCCTTGGTTTTTGCAATATCGGGTACTTCAATATTGACTGTTCTAGGTAGTGAACTAGTTGTTGGTTGTTGTGATTCTTGGGGCATATCTTGTTGCAATTCTGCAACAACACCAACTAGTAATGCTTTCGCCTTTTGGCGCATCTCCTTTGATGAGCGAGCAATCCTCATCACTTTGTTGAATTCATTGGACAATTCCACCATGTCCAAATCTTGTGGACTCCCGTAACTACCAATTATTTCAGCACCGGCATCATCATATACAATCTCGGAAGTCACAGAAGCGGTCCACCTCTTTAAAATATAACATTGAGGCAGGGAATCAACAAACTCATTCCTCAATACCACAAGGATGTGTCTACAAGGAATTCCCTCCACTTCAAATTTACTGCATGTGCAAGCCCCAGCAATATCCATCCCCTTGTAGAACACATCTCTTGTTTTATCATATTGTACCGACTTTGCCATTCTCCTGACAATATAGTGTCGCACACTACCATCGTCAGCTTTCATTAAAGATGCATAATTCAAGCTTTCAACTAGTTCAGCCTGAAATATGTGAAATTTCGATCTAGTGTACAGTTCAGACATTTGGGACTCAATTTCAAAATCTGTCTGCAGCTTTGGTTTGGTATGCAGAGTGGTGTAGTCAGCTGCTAACTGATTTTGTCTTTGTTTCCTTATTACCCTTTCAAATCTGGTCATAAATTCATGTAGAGAATTTTTGCTGCTAACATATTTATCAACAAAAGCATTCATGCTTTCTGATCTCTGGGTTGTGCGAATACCAGCAGTAAAAATATGCTTAGCATAAGCCGGTATCCACTTCTCACGAAGCAAATAAATGTCAGAAAGCCAAGGATTACCTGTTATTGGAATATGTATTAAGTACTAATAGTACAAAAAAAGGGTTCAAACATAAGAATAATTTACTGAAACAAGTAATACCTGCAATTTGCACATTAGCGTGCATTACGTCATTCCATCTCATCTCAAACTCTTCTGGGGTCTCAGATTCCCAGATGCAACTGTGGAATGGAATGCTAAAATTACTATTCAAGCTCGGGCCACCAAGCTTATCGGGAAGCTTTTTAAGAATGTGCCACATGCAAAGCCTGTGGCTCGACCCAGGAAAACACATGCGAATCGCATTATCCATTGCAGGATCTTGGTCTGTGATGATCACTTTTAGTGGAGACCCACTCATTGTTTCAACCCATTTTTGAAACAACCAAACAAAAGAATCGGTGGTCTCTTTATTTAGAAAAGCCGCACCAAAATTTACAGATTGGCCATGATGATTAACTCCAGTAAACGGCGCAAAAACCAACTTGTATTCGTTGGTATCATATGTGGTGTCAAAAATTAGCACTTCACCAAAATGCTTGAAAGCCTTCCTGGCAATAGCATCAACCCATAATACATGGGTTAATTTGTTGTCTTCATCAACCTTGTAATGAAAACAGAAAGAAGGATTCATCTCTTTTTCCTCATGGAAGTGCTCGAGCAATATATCAACATCATAGGGTCTCATACCATCCCTATCTCTTTGCAAGGAATTTCTGATGTCTTTTTCAGTACAATTAATGTTACTGAAACCTTCATTTTCTATTTCCATGAAGGACATAAACTCTGAAGTTCGTATGTTAGCCTCTTTGAAAGTACTGAGTAAACTTTTTTGGGCTTCCGAGACAGTTCTATTACATCTTAGAAATTGTTGTTTCCTAGGTGTGACACAAATATGGCTATGCTCCTCAACAAACCTACGGATTGACCATCTCCCGTCATCATCCTTTTGGATTCGTATTTGAGCCATACAGTCTTCTTTCGTCACAGCCCTTTTCCTTCTCTTAATCAGATTTGAAGAAGAAGGCTCTTCATTATTGGAAGAATTCACAACAGTTGTATCAACCGGCTTGCCTTGCTTTGAGCAAACAAACTGTTGTGAATATCTCTCCTTTGTGGTAGTATCAACCATCGTTGCAGACTTGCGTACTGAAAAACCGCATAATTTTGCATATGTTTTATAAAATTCATATCCGGCTTCTAATGATTCAAATACTAAACCAACAGATGGTTTAGAAGCATCATCAACATCCCTCCAACTAGACTGAACATCCTGGCTTAGTAATTCCTCATTTTCAACCTCCATCCTTCATAGGAGAATGAGACAACAAAAATTAAAAATAAAGCTACAACCTTAAATTAGCAAAAAAGAAAAAGTCCACCATAATACATTCTTGATCTACAAGCCCAAATTTTTTTGTTTTGTGGGGGAAACATTTAAAAGGCAAACAACGTACAGCTTCTTACATGGTAACTACGTGGAATTAGGGTGCTTATATGCATGTGTCATGTCCTATTAGCATGTGACTGAAATAAACAAAAACTAGCCTGCAAATTACATGAATTTTGTGTGCTTCTGTGCATGTGTCATGTCCACATCTGAAAATTCCATAGACCAATACGAAGATTATTTGCTATTCTAAATGTACTCGTCCAAATACTAGTGCGAATATTAGCATGGCATATTTTAAGCGCTAAAAATATAACAACAACCTAGAAGCATTTATAAAGAAAATAAATTTTGAATTCGAGATGAGAAATTTAAACCCTTGTCGCAGTTTGGGTTCTCCGTCAGAAAGAAGAGAACGAGCTTGAAAGTGCAATGGTAAGGTGCAGCTCCCGGCAGCCGAGCTATCGATCGCTACAGTATACCCCTTTTACTCCTCCGTAGATCTGAGGATGAGCAAGATCAGGCTCCGATCGGTGGTAGGGGTAGGGTTTTACACAGGTGAGAAAGAAAGAGAGCGGGAGAGGAGCGCTCTCTCTTTCTTCCTTATCGATTAGGGTTTCGAAGAGACCTTCGATTAGGGTTTCGAAAGGTGCGGATCTCTTCAGATAGGGTGAGAAGAGAATAGAGGAGCCCCAAAGAGATCGTCTTTCAACTTCGAGAGCGAGTATCGAGAGCGGGAGAGGGGGATTAGGGTTTGGAACGAGAGAGAGCGGGAGAGAAGAGAGGAAGGCTTAATCGATAAGGAAGTGTAGAGATAGAGGAGCCCCAAAGAGATCGTCTTTCAACTTCGAGAACGGGTATCGAGAGCGGGAGAGGGGGGATTAGGGTTTGGAACGAGAGAGAGCGGGAAAGAAGAGAGGAAGCCTTATCGATAAGGAAGTAAAAGAGATAAGGGGAGTATACCCCTTTTACCCCTCCGTTATTGAGAAGAAAAGAGCGGGACGATCTCAGCCGTCCGATCGTGATCAAGATCGATCAGACGGCTGTGACTTCCAGCTCTCGATAAGGCACTCAGCTTTCGAGCTCTTAATAGACTCACTCTATATATATATATATATATATATATGTATGTATCAGCCGTCACCTCCTCCAAATTGTGTGCTTCAACTTTGTATAGATTTATAGGCAAACGGGAGAGGAGTTAGGGTTTGCACTTTTTGCATAAAGATCCATTTTCTTCATTTATTTTCTTCCTTTTTATTCCAGAATTTTATTTCTTTCTCTTTCTTCTTCTCTTTCCTTTTCTGCAAGCACGTGCTACTGCATACATAGAATAGGACCAAAATTTAGGATTTAAATAAAATAAAATTAATTAGTTCAAAATTAATTAAACTAACTAAAAATCATAATAGCTCATTAAAATCCTTCTAAAGTTATTTATCGCACTTTTACTCAACAAAACAATAAAAAATTGATAAATCCATAGTTTTACTTTGTTTGTTGATTTTTTTCACAAATCTTTACTTTTTGCATCAAAAATATTATTTCTTCAAAAATAATTAATTAATTGAAATCTTATAGAAATAAGATGAATTATAGACAGTATCAACGAAAACAAGCACTTTTAATAGGTAAATGAGTACAAATATTTGTATATAAATTAGACACATCAGGCATCCTTCTTGCGCTCTTCAAGTTGTACCTCATAAACCATAAGATTTTTCACAAGATTCTCAAGAGAAAGTTGTGCTAAATCATTGGCCTCTTCTATGGTGGTGGTCTTCTTCTCCCATTCGGGGGTTAGTGCACGAAGTACCTTCCTCACCATCTTGGCTTGAGTATACGTTTTTCCAAGTGCCACAAGTGAATTGGTAATGTCCGTGAACCTTGTAATCATCTCAGACACATTCTCATTCTCCTTCATGTGGAACATTTCAAACCTGTGAATAAGAACAGATATTTTAGATTCTTTTACTTTATTTGTTCCTTCAAGAGTTACCTCGAGTGTGTGTCAAATTTGATGTGCAGTTGTTGCATTGGACACACGGTTGAACTCCTCCTTTGTAAGGGCACAAAACAGCGCATTCATCGCCTTTGCATTGTTCATTGTTTGGTTCTTCATTTCATCATTCCAATATGCATATGGAATAGTAGGAGCGGTGTACTCGGTCTCTGTCATGTTCCATATTTCATAGTTGATGGATTGAAGGTAGATCTTCATTCTACGCTTCCAATAGTTGTAATTGGTTCCATCGAAGAGGGGTGGCCTTTGTGTGGATTGGCCTTCATGGTATTGATTAGCATTAGAAGTAGTTGTCATTGCACTCAACCAGGCTCTGATACCAAGTGTTGGATCCTGTAGGTAAGGCAAGAAACACTAGGGGGGGTGAATAGTGTTTTATAAAAATTAATTGCGGAATTTAAAAATTATCTTCTGTTCAGTCGACTGTAAAATGAAGTTCAGTCGACTGAGGCGTCAGAGTAGAAGAGTATTTTGATACTAATCTGATAAGTCGACTTAATACAAAAGGGCAGTCGACTTGCCAGAAGAGTTTCTGAGAAGATTGTAATACCAGTCTGATCAGTCGACTTAAGATGGGAATACAGTCGACTTACCAGAACGGTTTTGAGAGAATTGAAATGTAAGTAATAAAAGGTTCAAGAGATACAACCACAGAGTACACACGATGTATCCTGGTTCGGTCCTCCCGACCTACATCCAGTCCCCAAGCAACCCACTTGAGATTTTTCCACTATTCTTGAAAAATTACAAGAATACCCTACGGCATTAGACAACAACCTTGTCCAACCCGTAGTTCTCTCTCACCACTAGGGAGAGCATCCCACTCTTCCACCAAGAGTGAAAACCTGACTCTACACCCTAGAGCCCTACTCTCCAACCGAGAGGAACCACTCTCACAACCGAGAGTGAAAGAAAGAACAATGAAAGAGTTACAATCAACCTATAGCCTTGTTGTGATTGTGATTTGTGTATGGAGGCTAATAGGTCACTTGTAAAATCAGTCCAAAACGAATTCAATGTTATATTGGACTGAAAACAGAGAACCAAAAACTTAGAGCATTTGAAAGCTTTTGAACTCTAGTTCTCTTTTTGAAAATAAGGACTTGAAAGCTTATGTAAAAAGCGAGTAATCTTTTTCCAAGTGATTTCTACACTCTATTTATAGAGTTAGAATCACTGGACGTTGAGAAGCAGTTGTACCAACTGTCAACCAACGGAAATAAATCTTTTGAATTCGAAAAGACAAATTTTGAAATCAGAAATCTGTCAAAACGACTTGAACAGTCGACTGGGTTGCCATTATGAGTCGACTGACCAGAGTTTGAAGAAGCTCAGACAGTTTTGTATAGGTACAATTGACTGGTCCTTAATGGCAGTCGACTGGTACTCAACAGCTAACCTAGTTCAAACTGTTTTGACCTTTATTTTGAAAAAACACACAGTTATAAAATTATATGTGAGTGTGTGTGTGACAAGACTTTTACATCAATCTAAGACTCAACAAAAGAAGATTACATTTGTTTTTACAAGACACAACATATAAGACATTGAAGCATTGATCTTGATAGAAGCTTTTAGCCATTGTCTTTGTATGAAGCTTTGCTTGATCAACTTGCTTTGAGAAGCTTTGCTTGATCAACTTGCTTTGAGAGCTTGTTTGAACATTTTGCCTTTGTGTACATCCTATAATATCTATGAAGTAGCATAACAACTTTGCATTGTATTGTAATCATCAAAATCAAGAATCAACACCTATTTCATCCCACGTCTGGAATACTGGAGAATATCTCACTTCCTGGATCATTCTGGAGCCAACATCACACAATCTTTCTCATGAGCGTCGCTCTCGTCCCTAGAATACTGGAGACCAATTCCTACTCCACAGATCATTCTGGGGCCTATTTCATCCTTCGTATGGAATGCTGAGGAATGTCTCACTCCATGGATCATTCTGGAGCCAACTTCACCACACGAACTCCCCATGAGTATCGCTCTCGTTCCGAAATACTGGAGATCAATCCCACTCCATAAAACACTTTGCGGCCTATTTCATCCCTCGTCTAGAATGCTGGGGAATATCTCACTCCGTGGATCATTCTGGAGCCTCCATACTCACGATCATTCTTGCTTCATCATATCTCCTTCTAGTGCCCGAGTCAAGTTCTCAGCATATCTTCTAGCTCTTGGTTGCACTACTAGAGGGTCGGTGACCACTCCCTCCTTAGAAGAAAACGAGGCTTACCAAGGAGAAGGCAAAAATTTCAGCTTTATGCCTTATCCTAAACACTTAATAAAATAAGCATAAGACAAGAGACAACCAAATGCCCAAACATTCATGCTTTATAAAAGTCATAATATCATGCTACAGAACATAGTACAAGTTCAACATCCATAGCTTGCAAAAATGCAACTAACAAAACATTTTACTATTTCTGGACCATGATAGCCCTCACTATTACATACTTCTTTCCAGTTAAGCTAAAGTTCGTCCCTGACGAACAGGCTTCTTTCCTTTATCGATCACCTTTAGTAACTGGTCATTGGGGTTCCCTTGCAGTCATGGACAATCTGATTTTTTGTGCCCGGCTTCTCCGCAATTGTAGCAAGTGCTTGTCTGGGCTCTTTTCGGGCATTGAGTCTTGAAATGACCTGGTTCTTTACAAAAGTAACACACCACCGTCTGGCTAATCCCTTTGTTAGTGTTAAGCATTATGGACTTGTGAGAGGAGTCCTGCTTGTCTTGGTCATTGGTGAGAATATGCTTCTTCCTCTTTTTCTTCGTCTCGGCCTCGCCTTGACTCTGTCGCATGTCTATTTCCGTTACCGCAGCTTGTCTTACTAGCTTGTCAAATCGGCGGATGCCTAACGGAACCATCCTCGACCTCAGTCCAGGCCTGAGCCCTTGCTCAAACCTTTGGGCTTTCTTCGCTTCTTCCTGGACCATCTCTGATGCATACCATAATAGCTGAAAAAACTTTGTCTCATATTCCCTGACAGACATATTTCTCTGCTTCAAATTGTGGAACTTCATTGCCTTTTCTTCTTGCACATCCGTGGGAAAATAGTGTTGTCGGAATTCCTTAAGCAAATCTTCCCAAGTGATTTGACCTCCTCCAAGACCACGCTTCACGGACTGCCACCAAACTCCAGCATCCTTCTCTAGCAAGATTGTGACCAAACGAACCTTGCTGTCTTCTGGAGTCACCAGTACTTCAAACACTGTCTCCACCTGACATATCCAGTCGTCAGCAGCCGTGGGGTCGACCTGTCTTTCGAAAACTGGCGGTTTCATCCTCTTGAACTATTCCACCATCTTTATCGATTCCGCTGGGGCAGCGACTCCTGGTGTTCCCTGTGGCGGTGCTTGGTTTCTGCTAGCTTTCACAAATGCTCTCATCATCTGGTATACACGGATAAACTCTGCTTCAACATTGAAGTTTGTGTCGTTGGTCCTACTGCCTTCGCCCTCAGCCATTCCACGGTGGTTGTTTCTGATTCTTCTGGACACCCTTCAAGGAAAGAAAACACAGGATTAGTTCTGGATGTAGGGAAGATCACAAACATAAGTGAAAAAGTGAAACAATCATGGTTTTGACCTTCCTGCAATCCAAACAGAACCCAGCTATTTGGCATTTTAAGTCAAATTTCCTACTGTGTTAGCCTGCAATTTGAAGTCAGCTCTGATACCAAAGTAACGCCCGGGGTCTTTGTTACAGGACATCCGTGACATCACCAGAATCTTTTCCTTCAAATGCATCTCAACACAGTAAATAACACAGAAATTTAAAAACTTCTTTTGCCAAATAGAATTATTACATTAATAATTACAACCCTTATCTTGTTCTTGAACAAGGAATACAAATTACATAAACTTATTACAACTGATTACAAAAATATTCAAACTCTGCTTGCAAAGTTATCGACTGTCTTCCAGATCGACAATCGATTGGTCACTGCCGAAATCCCGCAGAGTGGTCTATCTATCTCCCTGGGACTTACCCTTTGGCTTGAGCCTTCTGCTCGCGACTCTGATATTCCTGCACCGACTTGAATGATAGGTATGTACACTGCCGCCCCACTTGGATGCCCTGCTAGCCTGGCTCTCCTGCCCTCACGACCCGGTATCCGGTACCTAATTAAGTGGGCACGTCAGTAATTCTACTGATGCAATGTTGATAAGAATACAGCGATCTCCAACTAGCATACCCACAATTCATCTTGAATGGAAAAGAAACGTGTATCCTGATTTTCTATCATTCGTGTATGCCATGACTTTAAGTCTAAAACAAAACACAGAGTACAGAAGCAGATGCCTTAATCTAATGTCAGTGAGACTCTGGACACACATGCATCCCATACTACATGTGCCCCAGATCAAGCCGTTCCTCCAGTTTCAGGGATTCGAACCCTCGCCACGCAATGCACTATATGATTGTACACTTCCTGTTCCTGATAGTAGAGCGTGACTGAGGAGGTTGCAGATTAATCGGTCTCATCCATTCTGCAGTCACTTAGTGGTGTCTCGGTTTTCCACTAGTGCCCGGTGCCCGGATCCCACTCAAAAGTCGTGACGAACCTACGAATACACTGCAGCATATCCATTATGCAGAAGATCCAATATGATCCATTAGTGTCCACCACATAGAACATGACGGCCTCGAAGGTCTAAAACCCCCTATCCGTCAGGAAATCGAATCCCGTTCTTACCATGGTACGTTAGGAATCAACAGTGCAAGATACGCACAGCAGCACGTATTTCTAATGACAGGAAGAGATAACCTCATAGTATCACCACCTAGTGCTAACTCTCAGAACGAGTTGGATTATAGGGAATCACCCCTAACACCAATTTGATCTTTGAGCAAAACAATAAAGGAAAACTTAATCAATGCCGTTTACTGAAAACATGTTGTTACCCAAAATATACATGGTGTCGATCAAACAATGTCGAGCCTGACTGGTCTGTTAAAATAACAATCGTCACGGGAATCACATCCACTGCTTCCCAATACCTTCACAGGTCAGCAACCAACAATCCCGGCCAGTGACCCTCAGTGAGTAGTCCAACGGCGCCCTAAGAATGCAATATAATTCAAATGAAGGTAAACACACACATAACCATCAATTCTTGATCATTGACAGACTCAGGCATCGAGATACCAAACACAAACCGACCAGAGCTATATCCCAACTCACTCATGTCCACCATGAGTACTAAGTGCAGGAACTTGTCTAAGTTCCAAATGAAATGCTAAACATCATTAAAAACCTGATAGCTCATGATCACCACACTGCGGTATGCAGAGGGTTCCTCATCACTTGTCCGATGAAATAGTTCAAGAAATAGCAGTAGCTGAGACCCAAGCTACGCTCATCGGAATCTAATACACCCAGAATTTCTAGAGGGGTAGGGAGTTCCACTGCAATCCCCTAGTGGACAATTCCTTAAAATTCTTAACAAATAATTTCAGAATTTCCCATCTTCACAGACTAGTCGATTTGTCAGCTGAACCCAGTCCACTTTGAAATTCAATAATAAATCAACCTTAATTCCAATGCTCATAAAATTTGAGATCCTTAATCTACACATATACTATTCCATTGTGTCCAAAATTTGTATTCAGATTCATCTCACACAATGAGTTATGAATCCTTAAACTTAGCATAAATTTCAGCTTCCTCTTTTCGCAAGGTATTTACTACCCCTTACTAAATAATTTTGAAACCTCATCTAACGACCTCTAAAAATTTTAAAATTTGAGAATAATCAAATAGACTTGTACAAAAAGCTACTCCAAAAATTTCATAGCAAGATCATATACACACAAGTAGTTATGGCCTTTGAACTTCAGTCCAAAACATAGACAGCTTCAGCTCTGCCCTCTCCGACCAGTTGCACTCCACAAATTTTTTTAGGTATCAAACGACCTCGAAAAATTATGAAATTTAAGAATATAGTTTTGGACACATACAAGAGTGTCAAAAAAAATTTTCAGCTCAAAATTACCAACCTACACTGAATTACAAGGTCAGAAAGACACAGCTAAAATCCACACAGCAGCAGAACTTCTGGCTGCTCTCTGTCCTGACTTTGGCTCGGTGTTTGGACTACTAAATTGCATCCAAATATTATGAAATTTTTTTTGGATATTCTAAATACATAGAAGAACAATTTTCCAAAATCTTGGCCCGAAATTCCTAACCATTTGGGAGCAAGAAATTCCCAAATTTATCCTCACAACCATGCTTCTTAACAAAACTTAAGAAAAGTTGTCCTCACCATACAACTATCTCTTCCTAGCACTTCACATGCTCATATATGGTAACAACATCATAGCTACTACTACTACACACCCAAAAAAATAAATACCAATTTTAGAGTTTAAGAGATCACCCACTTCTTGATTTTGCAAGAGAATCTCCTTGTAGCTTGGCTCCGAGCTTTGCTTGCTTGCTTTCCTTCCTTTGCTTTTGTAGAAGCTTTGGCCAACACCTTCTTCTCTAATACTCTTCTACTCTACCAATACTCAAGGTCTCCTTTTTCTACTTCTCCTTCTCTACTTTTTATTTCTTCTTCTTCTTTTTTTTTTTTTGAAGCAACCACAAGACAAGAAGAAGAAGGGATGAGAAGTGAAGTGGAGTAGGGACTTTTTAGGAGATGGAGAACTAGGGTTTGGAGTGTTTGGCCAGATTTTTTATGGAGGGCCAAGATGGGAGGGTTTGAGTTTAGTGGAGATGGGTGGTGAGATGAGGTGCCACACAATATCTTCTAGAAGCTCTTGGGAAACTTTTAGGAAGCTTCTTGGAAATCTCTAGGAAACTTCTCATTCCCTTAAGTCAACATGCACATGGTGAAATATCTCCACCATTGGATCTTCATCAAGATCAAGACATGATCACATGATGCTAGGGTTCCTAACCCTAGGTTAGGTCAAGGAACCCTAGGTCACCATACCCTAGGTTACCATACCCTAATGCGCAATTCCAATCCATATTCAATTCAAGCACTTAGCTTAAATTAAAATGACCAATATATATAATTTAAAATCTAAAAAATTCATGTTTTATAGAAATTATATTTTTCTCCCGAAAATTGTCTAGTCAAAACAATCGAGACAATTCCATAGTTAAATTGAGAAGATATCCCGAGTCTGTCTTATCAGGTTCAGAACAGCTCATATATCTGAAATTTCTCAATTAAAACTGATAATTGTTAGAAAAATATGTAATCGTGTGCACTACACAGATGTGCACGGATTACTATGCAAAAAAAATAGCCATATTCTATTTTACAGGGTATTACATTCTCTCGAGTTACAGTAAAATTAATATGGTAACTACAAAAAATAGCCTACAATTGGAAGTAAGTATGACGGGTTAAACCACATTAAAAACTAATATGGTAACTATAAAAAATAGCCTACAATTGGACGTAAGTATGATGGGTTAAACCACATTAAAAAAATTGACGTGGATAGAAAAGCTTCTCTAGTTATAATAGTAACAAAACAATAATTAAAAAGAAAGGGATGGTAGACCTTAGAGTCCGCTTCAGTAGCCAGGTAGCCATCATAGGGACATGCATGAGTAGTGGCTACAAAAGAGGCAAGGCAAGCTTGCAGTTCCAGTGGGTACACTGCTATTGCAGTGCTTCATTTGGAAACACGAGCACGACAAACAGGGCAGAAGTATTTACCAGCAAGAGATTGAATATTCACTATGCACTCGTTATCGTAACCCATATTGATCAGGCTACGTCCGTCTCAGATCCAACTACCTTCAAAGAGAAAAACCCTTAATCAATAATTACTATGAACCTTTCCCTAAATCAATACAATTACAAAATTTAAAATATACATGCAACTGAACAAAGATGGAATAAGCAAAAAATTATTCACCAACTTAAGCAACAAATAAATTTAAACAAAAAATTATTCACCAACTTAAGCAACAAATAAGCTGATCAGTTAAACCGAATAATAACCACAATGAAATAGAAAAAATTGATCCCAAACAATTACCAACAGTGAATTAATAAAAGATCATCCACTGCAATAATTATTTACTTAACTACGCAATTCAGATAACAACCATTTAAAAAATCTATCTCAATTAAGAAACTTAAATGCTCAACCAAGAAATCACTCAAATTAAGCGTGCAAAGCTGTGAACGAACTAACTAAGCAGCAATTAATATTTAACCAAACAACAACTAAAGCTAATAATAATTTGCATCACAACAATAAAATCAATCATTTTCAACAATAATTTGCATAATTAAACAATTTAACAGCATAAAAGTATAAAATTTTTAATAACTAAACAATTAATTCAACTAAACATCAGATCAAGCAACAAACCGACCAAACCAACACCGCTACGGTTTCTAACATCCAAATTCCCGATCCACATCAGTTTTCGAAACATATCTTAAAACGGGGAAGGAGATGCGATGCGTACGTACCTCAGTGAATTCTAGGGATTTACCTGAAGATCGGGCCCCAAAACCCTAGATCCGGCCTGATCTAGATTTTGGATGAGGACGACGCGACAGCGACAACAATCAGAACCGAGGTCGAAGTTAGGGTTTTCACTTGGTCGTTTAGTGGTGGCCTCTCGATTTTTAGGGTTTGAGGGTTTGGAATCGAGAAATGGGAAATTTGGGAGATGAGAGGCTAGAGATTTGGAGATGAAGGTGAGGAGGGTAGCGGAGGAGCTGAATTTGGGGGGATTTGTTATCAGGTTTGGGTTAGGAATGAGAGAGAGATGAGATTTTTTGTGGATATATATGATATATAAATATCATATTTTTTTGCGGATATCCTATCCGAATCCGCTTTTTTATGGGATATCCGTATCCGTATCTGTATCCAAAAAATTTTGAATTTGGATATTCGAATCTGTATCCGTATCCGCCCGGATGAGGATTTTTCATATCCGTATCCGCAAAAATTTTGGATTCGAATACGGATCGGATTGGATATATCCTTATCCGAGAGCATCCCTACCTGAAAGTCCAATCCCCTAACTACCTCTATAGCACTACTGTCCAAGATCTCGCAACCTCCACCCTTTGAGCTCAAAAGCTGAAAGTGGCTACTCTATATGCTCTTTTTATGCTGCAAATTTGCACTCAAGACACCATCAACCTTCATCGGGATACAAACCAAAATCTCACAGTCACCCCCATCTTTATTCAGAAGCTCAAAGTGACAACTTTCTTTGACTGTGAGATTTTTCTCTTTTGCCTGTATCTTTGATCGTGCTGATTTCTCATGTGCCCTGTCAAATCTTCTCTGGCCCGAATTCGATGCATCTTAACCATAGCTGTGATTCAATGATGGATTTGAACTTTGGGGGGTTTTGGAGTTGGTGCCCGGTGTATTTGGCTCCCGCCATTCACCTAGTGCCACTCGGAGAAGCTCCCGATGAACTCTGTCGAACTCAAGGGATCCATCGATTGTTATTACAATTTCTGGCAAGGTACGTGACTGTAAGTTCGTTCATCTCTAGGGGAGATCCTTGGTAATTGTTGAACAGGTTGGAAATCAAATTGGAGAAACAAGCTAATTTACTTGTATTTAGGATGATAAATCAACAAAGACCAAATATAGTAAAAGTCTAATCTACTAGCAGATGAACATCCTTTTCACTTGAAGATGAACACTGTGTCAATTCATCATCCCATCATCATCACGAAAGAGAGTTTGGTAAGAAGAGACTTCCATATGAATAAGTAGGGATGGTAACGGGTAAGATAAGAAGAGGTTACAGAGTTTACCCTAAAGTCCAAATACTTTACTTTTACCCTAACGGATAATTTAGACGATTACCTTATTCTCTTCTAACGAGTAAATGGATTACACAATTAATATCTCTTTTTTAAGAAAATTAAGTTATAAAACAAAGATTATAAATAAAAATGATTGTCTTCCTCTGTAATTCAATTTTTATATAGCGGAATCACATTGAGAGTCGATATAATCTGTATCTCTACACTTTATACTCATTATAGATATCGTATATAGAGGAGTCCATAATATATGTTTATAATATATGTTTAAACAGGTAAAATGGTAAACAGGTAGGTATATATACATTTACCTTTACCCTTACCCTACCTTATTTTTTAAACGGATATAAAAAAATTCTACCCTTACCCTACTCGCAAGTTAAAAAAATCTACTCACACCCTCATCCTTAGGATAATTGGGTAAAAGGGTAAACTCTTACCCATTGCCACTCCTATGAATAAGGTTGGATGTCAACTGGTCAAATTCTCTTTATTTGCAATACAAGTTGCAAGTAAGAAGAAAAGGTAGTTACAAAAGAAGTAACTCTAACTTTTGCAACTTGTGTTGTGGTTCAGGAGAATCTTGCAAAACCACTACATTAGCATTCCTTTTATCTTGAATCAATCATCCTTCCTCTTTCTTTTGCAATGCTCGAATAATTAAGAGAGAAGGGGAAAAAAGAGTCTCATCTGAATATATGTTAAATCATTATAAATAAAGAATCAACAACCAAGTATCAAGTACAAAGCCTACAACACAACATATGAAATTGCAATGTATAAAAAAAATTTGAATTTGTAACTTGTTAATAAGTTAACCAATAATCAATAAGAGATTAATTGACATGTTATCAGGTATGTTAGCCAATAATCAATAAGAAAAGGTAGTTAACCAATAATCACTAAGCAACAAATAAGAGTTTGACACATTAGTTAGTAAGAAAGAATACATCATTCTAGCTATTTGGGATCGTTAAAACATGTTAAATTGTATCATGCTAAATAATATGACAAGCATTGGATGTGACACCAACTTGCTAAAATAGTCAACAATACACCAATGGAAGTCATATTATGACTTGTAGAAGTGCATATTCTTAATCAACCTCTATAGATTGCCATTGATTTTGCTTTACATATCATCAAAGTTTCTCAACATAGTTGAGATCACTTTGAAATTCAAGGTCTCCACTTTTTGAAGTGGAGAAACTTGTCTATATCACCATACCATATAAGAGGGAACATAAACTAGTGATTAAAACAATACAAGATTCACCTTCTAGGATATTAGGCCACGTTATGATATTGATTTAAACACTTGGTGCTTACAAGAATCTCTGTTAAAAATGAATTACTTTTACTTTTAGTGACACTAAAACCATTGAGAAATAGTGGCAATTGAATCAATCGCCAAACTTTGTTGCAAAAACTACTTGAACATATGAGTTGTATACTAAAATAAATTCTAGGTTCAATCAATATGAACATAGACACAAAGGAATGAGTTGTATAATAAAGTAAATTTTAAGTTCAATCAATATGAAAATAATAGATACAAAGGACTACCAGAACCAAATACTAGACACAAAACCATCAGATGTCTGAAGCCTCTTACAATCTAACAGGAGGATGGCATATCTGATAGCAGTGTAATTTGTTCAACATTTTGACATGGTTCAATCATTCATTCCCCGTTCTTTTCACTTCTAACGTCAGTTTTATGAAATTCTCAATGAAAAAGGTCTACAGTGTTGGATCCTGTATGCAAGGCAAGAAACACTAGAAGGGGGTGAATAGTGTTATGTAAAAAATAAATAATAATTTAAACTTGACGCAACCGTTAAGTCGACTGAAAATGAAAAGCCAGTCGACTAAAACACCAGATAAAAGATAATTAATCAACTGAAGAACAGCGAGTCTATTAAGTTGACTTGATACATAAACCAGTCGACTGATCGGACACATATTACAATAAAGTGCAGCGAAATTAAAGTTGCAAGTTAGAGAATTCAAACCACATAGAATCAACAATGCTAACATGGCGATATATCCTGGTTCGGTCCTCCCGACCCACATCCAGTCCCCAAGCAACCCATTTGAGATTTTTCACTATTCATAAAAAGTACAAGAATACCCTATGTGTTGATTCTTGATTTTGATGATTACAACACAATACAAAGTTGTTGTTCTACTTCTTAAATATTACAGGATATACAATGGCAAAATGTTCTAACAAGATTTACAAGGTTCTTAAAGCAAGTTGATCAAGCAAAGCTACAAACAAAGCTCTTATACCTAATTAATCAAGAAAGCTACAAGGTTGCCAGCTTACAAGAAAAAGACGAAGGCTAAAAGCTCCATCTCAAGACTCAAGACTCAAGACAAGACCAATGCTTCAATTTATTATATTAAGTATCTTGTAACAATTGTAACTTTTTTGTTTTCTTTGAGTCTTAGAAATTCTGTAAAAGCCTTGTCACACACACTCACACATTATCTTTAAAATAATTGAGTGTTTTTCAAACTTAAAAAGATCGAAACAAGATTGAAAAAGCTCAACTGTTAAGTACCAGTCGACCGCCATAAGGCACCAGTCGACTGTTCTAGTACGAAACTAACTGAACTTATTCAAACTCTGACCAGTCGACTCATAACGGCAACCCAGTCGGCAATTCAAGTCGTTTCGACAGTTTACTGATTTCAAAACTTAATTTTTCGAATTCAAAAGTTTTATTTCTGTTGATTAACAGTTGGTACAACTGTTTCTCAACGTCCAGTGATTCTAACTCTATAAATAGAGTATAGAAATCACTTGGAAGAGGTTAACAACTTATTTTCAAGTTCTTTATTTCTCAAGTTCTCAAGCTTTTGATTTTAACAAGAAAAGGCATTCAAAAGCATTCACTTTCTAAGTCTTGGTTCTCTAAAATCAATATAGCATAATAGTAATTTCGTTTTAGACTGATTTCGGAAGTTAACTTAATAGCCACGCATAAAATCACATCCACAACAAGGTTATAGGTTGATTGTAAACTTTTTGTTGTTGTTCTTCACTCTCGGGTTGTGAAAGTAGTTCCTCTCGGTTGGAGAGTAGGGCTCTAGGGTGTAGAGTTAGGTTTTCACTCTTGGTGGAAGAGTGGGTTGCTTTCTCTAGTTGTGAGAAAGGACTACGGCTTGGACAAGGTTGTTGTCTAACGCCATAGGATATTCTTGTAATTTTTTCAAGAATAGTGAAAAATCTCAAGTGGATTGCTTGGGGACTGGATGTAGGTCGGGGGGACCGAACTAGGATACATCTGTGTACTCTGTGGTTGTATCTCTTTGAACTTGCATTTCATTTTCTTGCTTTTTAAGTTCTCTGTGAAACTTGTCTGGACAGTCGACTGTGTCTAGTTGTAAGTCGACTGGTCAGACTTGTACTACTTTCTTTCTGAAAATTTGTGTGATAAGTCGACTGGCTCTTCTATAAGTCGGCTGATCAGACTCGCTTTAAAATACTCTTCTTAACTGTTGCCCCAGTCGACTGGTTTATCTTTTCAAGTCGATTGGTCAGAAAAAAAGTTTAATTCTGCAATTATTTTTTATAAAGCACTATTCACCCCCTCCCCCCTAGTGTTTCTTGCCTTGACTACAGGATCCAACACTTGGTATCAGAGCCTGGTTGAGTGCAATGGCAACTACTTCGAGTGCAAATCAATACCATGAAGGCCAATCTACACAAAGGCCACCCCTCTTCGATGGAACCAATTACAACTATTGGAAGTGTAGAATGAAGATCTACCTTCAGTCCATCAACTATGAAATATGGAACATGACAGAGACCGAGTACACCGCTCCTACCATTCCATATGCACAATGGAATGACGACATGAAGAACCAAACAATGAACAATGCAAAGGCGATGAACGCGCTATTTTGTGCCCTTACAAAGGAGGAGTTCAACCGTGTGTCTAATGCAACAACCGCACATCAAATTTGGCACACACTCGAGGTAACTCATGAAGCAACAAACAAAGTAAAAGAATCTAAAATATCTGTTCTTGTTCACAGGTTTGAAATTTTCTGCATGAAGGAAAATTAGAATGTATCCGAGATGATTACAAGGTTCACAGACATTACAAATTCACTTGTGGCAATTGGAAAGATATAGACTCAAGACGAGATGGTGAGAAAGGTACTTCGTGCACTAACCCCCGAATGGGAGAAGAAGACCGCCGCCATAGAAGAGACCAATGATTTAACACAACTTTCTCTTGAGAATCTTGTGGGAAATCTTATGGCTTATGAGGTACAACTTGAAGAGCGCAAGAAGGATGCCGAACCACAACAATCAAAGAAGAAGACATTAGCATTCAAAGCCGTGTCGGACTCCGAGGATGAAGAAGAAGATGAGAAAGAAATTGCCATGTTCACGAGAAAGTTCAAAAAGTTCCTAAGAAAAGGTAAGTTTAATTCAAAATCTAAGGAATCTAATGAACCTCCAACTTGTTTCAGGAGTAACAAGACAAGCCATATGAAGAAGGATTGCCCACTAGAGAACGCAAAATCTAAGGGAAAGACATCCAACTTTAAGAAGGATAAGAACACAAAGAATAAGTTTGTGAAGAACAAAAAGGCATACCAAGCAACTTGGGATGACAGCGATTCTTCGTCTAAAGAAGAAATTGATGAGACAAACGAGGTTGCAAACGTGTATTTTATGGCGTCACAAAATCAAGTAAGTAGTGAGTATGATTCTAATGATTTACTTGATGCTTTTGAAAATTTTCAAGAACTTAAAAAAGAAAAAATTAGAGTCAAGAACTTAGAGAAAGTTAATCAAATACTTTCTCAAGAAAATCTTAACCTTGATAAAGAAGTAAAATCCTTAAATTCTCGTATTTCTAGTTTAGATACGGATCTTGAGTCTCTAAAGAAAAATTATGAAGAGATATCCAAGAACGTGTCTAAATTTAATAAAGGAAAAGAGAATTTAGATGATGTTCTTCAAAATCAAGTGAAATCTAGTCAAAAGTTTGGACTTGGTTTTAAAAAATCCTTTGAAAATCTCATTCTTCTAAGAACACTAGTGTAAATAAACCTTTATCTATTTACAGTGTTAAGCATAAACTTTATGAGTTCTTTGAAAAGCCTAAAACTGTAAGTTTTCATGATAAAGGCAAATCTAAAATTCAGCCAAGTTGACTGCACCCATCCACCAGTCGCCTGTCCAGAGGTACTGAGTCTCATTCAACGAGACAAATACCTCAGATAAGTCAATCTATACTACCTCCCAGTCGACTGATTGATAGTAAAAGTCGACTGAAAGGTACGGTAAAGTCAACTGGACCGAGCAAATATGTTTGGGTTCCAGTCAACCTGAGTTCGAAAGATAGAATTGCTTATATTAATTTATATATGCTTAATGTATGTAATTATGCTAATTTCATTTCTGCTTATGGTGGAAAATCAAACTCATCATGGGTTTGGTTTCCCACAAACTAATCTATTTTAGACCCAATGAAAATGGTACCATATTCACATTGAATATTTTATAGGTACCCAAGAGAGATCGTTGGATACTTCACAGCGGATGCTCGAAGCACATGACTGGTCATACCAACCTCCTATCTTCCATACAAAATATTGATGGAGGAACAGTTACATTTGGTGACAACAATAAAGGAAAGGTCATAGGAATTAGTATGGTCGGTAAGCACACTAATCCCTCTATAGAAGATGTCTTATTAGTTAGTGGACTTAAGCATTACTCGTTAAGTATTAGTCACCTTTGTGATAAGGGTTATAAAATCATGTTTGAAAAAGACACATATTTAATTTATGATTCTACCATGCAAAATATAATTTTTCAAAGGTTTAGGAAAAATAACATTTATGAATTGTGTTTGAAAGCATATGAATTTTCGAATGATTTTTGCTTAGTAGCTTCTAATAACGATTCTTGACTTTAGCATAGACGTATTGGCCATGTGAATATGAAAAATATCTCTAAATTTTCTAAGTAAAACCTAGTTAAAGGGCTGCCAAGACTATCCTTTAAAAAGAATAAGTTATGTGATGCATGTCAACTAGGTAAACAAATTAAATCTACTTTTAAAACAAAAGAAGTAATTTCTACTAGTAGGCCGCTCGAATTAATTCACATGGATTTATTTGGCCCTACTAGAATTGCTTCTTTAAATAAAAGTAGGTATGTTTTTGTTTTAGTAGACGATTTTTCACAATTCACTTGGACTTTCTTTTTAAAACATAAGAATGATGATTTTGAAGAATTTGCTAATTTTTGTAAACGAATTCAAAATCAAAAGTCTCTAACCATAGTCACTATTAGAAGTTATCATGGTGGAGAATTTGAAAATGAAACGTTTGCAGAATATTGCAACAAGAATGGTATAACTCATTCATTGGCATTTCCTAGAGCTTCACCACAAAATGGAGTGGTTGAAAGGAAGAATAGGACTTCGCAAGAATGTGCACGTACCATGCTTATTGAAAGCAATTTACCTAAGTATTTTTGGGCTGAAGCTGTTGCTACAGCTTGTTATATTTTAAATAGAATTTTGATTAGGCCTAAGCTAAAGAAAACATGTTATGAGCTATTTTTTGATAGAATTCCTAAGGTCTCTTACTTTAAAATATTTGGATGTAAGTATTTTATTCTGAACACGAAGGATAATTTAGATAAATTTGATCCTAGATCTAATATAGGTATCTTTGTAGGATACTCAAATAGGAGTAAAGCATATAGAATCTTCAACAAGTCAACAATGACTATTGAAGAATCCATGCATGTTGCATTTGATGAATTTATGTCTTCATCGACTTTAATTGAAGATGATAAAACTCATTCATCACCCTTAAATAAAGTAATTACATCTTTAGAACAAACTAGTCTTGCGGATAAGTCGACCGATAAGGAAGTCAAGTCGACTGCTGTAAATCAGTCGACTGAGGGACTTGTCATGTCGACTGATCCTGTTGTGATGTCTCCAACTTTACCAAAGTCTTTTGTTGAAGTTAGAGATCATCCTCATGACTTAATAATTGGTGACATATCACATGGTATTCAGACGAGATCACATGTTTACATGATATCTCACACAGCTTTCTTGTCGGATTTTGAACCGAAGAATATACAAGAAGCGTGTGAGAATGAGTTTTGGTTGAATGCCATGCAAGATGAGTTAAACCAATTCATAAGGAATGATGTATGGGATTTAGTTTCACGACCTCCTGATCATACTATAATTGGTACTAAATGGGTATTCAAGAATAAGTTCGATGAATCAGGATAAGTTGTTAGGAACAAAGCTAGACTAGTTGCTTAAGGGTATAATCAAGAAGAAGTCATAGATTTTGATGAAACATATGCTCCTGTTGCTAGATTAGAATCAATTCGTATCTTATTATCTTTTGCTTGTTTTATGAATTTTACACTTTTTCAAATGGTTGTTAAAAGTGCATTCCTTAATGGGTTTGTAAAGGAAGATGTTTATGTTAAACAACCATCAGGTTTTGAACATGAACAATTCCCAAACCACGTTTTTAAATTGAAAAAGGCTTTATACGGTCTTAAACAAGCACCTCGTGCTTGGTATGATCAATTGAAGACTTTTCTTTTATAAACAGGTTTTGAAATAGGTAAAGTAGATACTACTCTGTTTATTAGAAGAATTAAGAATGATATTTTAATCATAAAAATATATGTTGATGACATAATTTTCGATTCTACTGATAGTAATCTATGTCAAGAGTTTGCTAACACCATGAAAAACGAGTTTGAGATGAGTCACATGGGTGAACTCAATTATTTCCTTGGACTACAAATTAAGCAGTCACATAATGACATATTCATTAATCAAGGAAAATATGCCAAGAAATTACTCAAACGGTTTAACATGGATAGCACTAGTAGTAAGACCACACCTATGGTTACTACCATTACCCTTGACAAAGATGAATTAGGTAAGAGTGTCGATCAGAAACTCTGTCGAGGTATGATTGGCTCACTCTTATATATAACTGCTAGTAGACCGGACATTATGTTTAGTGTATTTTTGTGTGCTAGATATCAGTCAAATCCTAAAGAGTTTCACTTAAAATTTGTGAAACGCATTTTAAGATATATTAAAGGCACGTCAGATTATGGTCTATTTTATCCACGCACCGATAATTTTCAACTTTTGTCATATAGTGATGCAGATTTTGCTAGTAGTAAAACTGACCGCAAGAGTACAAGTGGGACATGTCACTTTTTGGGACATTCACTAATCTCTTGGTGCAGTAAGAAGCAAAATTCGGTATCCCTATCTACTACAGAAGCTGAATATATCGCTGCAAGTTTGGCTTGTGCCAAAATTTTGTGGATGAAACAAACCCTATTAGACTATGGTATTTCATTTGAAAAACCTTCAATAATGTGTGATAATACCAGTGCCATTAACTTATCTAAAAATCCAGTTCAACACTCACGTACGAAACATATTGATATTCGACATCATTTTTTACATGATCATGTTTTAAAGGGAGACATTTCTTTAGACTTAATTTCTACTGATAAACAAGTAGCTGACATTTTTACCAAACCCCTTAAAGAAGACACATTTATAACCTTAAGAAGAGAACTAGGGATTTGTAGTTTTCATGATGTTTCTTGAAAATTTTTTTTCTTTCTGGTAAGTCGACTTACAAATATTGTTCGGTCAACTATCAAGTTTCTTTTTCTAAATTTTGTCTGAGTTTTATGCTCTGGACAGTCGACTATGAATAGTACCCAGTCGACTAACCAGTTGTACTAATATTACGTTCAATTTTATATTTTGACTCTCGACTAAGTCGACTGCCTCCTAATACCAGTCAACTATCGCGACTCAGATTTTCTTCAAAATCGAATGTTGGCACATCGTTTGGGGCAATTTTTTTTACCCTTTGACCGATCTGAACCTTTGAAAGTCCCTACCTTCATCTCAATCGTCCATTCAAAGTAAAAACCCTAACTTTTTCCCCTCATTCTTTCACTTTTACCCTAACTCTATCTCTCTACCAAAGTTCAAGTCGGCTGCTGCAGCTGCTTGGGGATTTCAAAGATTTTGAAACCCAGATTGAAGATCTCTTGAAGTTCTTTAGTTCTCTTTGCTACTTCCTTCTCGGTATACCTTCTTAGAACTTTTTCCATCTCTTGATTTTTAGGATTTCTCTTTATGGCTCCTAAAAGATCAAAAACATCTCATGTAGAGAAGGGTTCATCTTCTAGGGACTATATTCAATATCTTAGATGTCCCGACCTTGTTGAAAAATGGTACATAATATGTTCCATTATGATTTTTTTCGGGTCGGTTTGTAAATTTTTCCGATCTTAATAGGTTTAATCTCATGTCTTTGTTTCAACATTGTGGTCTTTATGAGTTTTTGTCTTTAGAAAATCAACCCTACTACTACCCTCAACTCATCTATTTGTTTTATACAAATATGAAGATTGTCCAATCGGATGATGGTTGTGAGATTTTCATCTATACCTCTGTCAAAAATAAAAAGATGAAACTCACCTCCGAAAGAATCAGCCTTATTTTGGGTTTAGATGATGAAGGGCTTGACTTAGGAGAAATTGAGATGGATGATGCCACCACTTTATCTAGAATTTATTTGCCAAATCATGGACCCCCTATGTCAAATAGGTACATTACCCCTGTTGCAAAACTTGTTCCATGAATACTATCATACAATATCATTCCCAAAATAGGGAGTTATGATCAATATTCCATGGAATTACAACAAGCCGTTTATGCAATATTTAGCAAAATTAATCAAAATTGGGGTCATATCATCTTTTCTAGGCTTCATAAGGCTCATACTTCATTTCTTCCTTTTGGTGCCCTTCTTACTCGAATTTTTTGTGCTTATGATGTCGATCTCGATGCAGAGACCAATGTAGTAAAGCACTATGAGTCTTTTGATCGTGTAAGTTTAGCACGCATGAAGCTTCTTTCTTCTCCACCTAGGTCTACTTCTAGGACTTCCCCTCTTGTTCCTCTAGCTACTTTAGCTCGTCAGTCTTCTGCTTCTAGTTCCTCTCGTCCTCGAGCAGATTTTGATGATCCTCGCAGTATTTATCATGCTGTCAATTATATCATGGATCGTCAAGATGTTCTTGAGTCACATATATCTCATCTTACCCACCTATTCACAACTCAATTTCCTCCTTCCTCTCATAATGACCAAGATGAAGATGATGAAGATTGATGAGTTATTATTTTTATATTTTTTTCTATGTATTTTCCTACTTATTGTTGCAGTTTCTATCTATTATGTAATCCTTTGAACTAAGACTATTTTTTTCTTATATGAATGAAATTTTGTCTGTATTATTTTTTTATGAGGATTATTTTTTTCCATTTTTGTTGATGACAAAGGGGGAGAAAATATAAGCTCCAATTTGTATATTGCTTTGTGTGTTATGTTGTGGTGATACATATCTTTGTACATGTTTTTCACTTATGCATGCTTTCACACCTATGCATGTTGTACATTTGACAGGGAGAGCATGTGAGCACTTGTAACATTTATTCTCATTATTTTAAGCTATTGTGTTGTCATCATCAAAAAGAAGGAGAATGTTGATTCTTGATTTTGATGATTACAACACAATGCAAAGTTGTTGTTCTACTTCTTAAATATTACAAGATATACAAAGGCAAAATGTTCTAACAAGCTTTATAAGGTTCTTAAAGCAAGTTGATCAAGCAAAGCTACAAACAAAGCTCTTATAGCTAATTGATCAAGAAAGCTACAAGGTTGCCAGCTTACAAGAAAAAGACGAAGGCTAAAAGCTCCATCTCAAGACTCAAGACTCAAGACAAGACTTATGCTTCAATTTATTGTATTAAGTGTCTTGTAACAATTGTAACTTTTTTATTTTCTTTGAGTCTTAGAAATTCTGTAAAAGTCTTGTCACACACACTCACACATTATCTTTAAAATAATTGAGTGTTTTTCAAACTTAAAAAGATCGAAACAAGATTGAAAAAGCTCAGATGTTAAGTACCAGTCGACCGCCATAAGGCACCAGTCGACTGTTCTAGTACGAAACTAACTGAACTTATTCAAACTCTGACCAGTCGACTCATAACGGCAATCCAGTCGACTGTTCAAGTCGTTTCGACAGTTTACTGATTTCAAAACGTGATTTTTCAAATTCAAAAGTTTTATTTCCGTTGATTAACAGTTGGTACAACTGCTTCTCAACGTCCAGTGATTCTAACTCTATAAATAGAGTATAGAAATCACTTGGAAGAGGTTAACAACTTATTTCCAAGTTCTTTGTTTCTCAAGTTCTCAAGCTTTTGATTTTAACAAGAAAAAGTATTCAAAAGCATTCACTTTCTAAGTCTTGGTTCTCTGAAATCAGTCTAGCATAACACTGATTTCGTTTTAGACTAATTTCGGAAGTTGACCTAATAGCCATGCATAAAATCACATCCACAACAAGGCTATAGGTTGATTGTAAACTTTTTGTTGTTGTTCTTCACTCTCGGGTTGTGAGAGTGGTTTCTCTCGGTTGGAGAGTAGGGTTCTAGGGTGTAGAGTCAGGTTTTCACTCTTGGTGGAAGAGTGGGTTGCTTTCTCTAGTTGTGAGAAAGGACTACGAGTTGGACAAGGTTGTTGTCTAACGCCGTAGGATATTCTTGTAACTTTTTCAAGAATAGTGGAAAATCTCAAGTGGGTTGCTTAGGGACTGGATGTAGGTCGGGAGGACCGAACCAGGATACATCGTGTGTACTATGTGGTTGATCTCTTTGAACTTGTATTTCAATTTCTTGATTTTTAAGTTCTCTGTGAAACTTGTCTAGACAGTCGACTGTGTCTATTTATAGGTCGGCTGGTCAGACTTGTACTACTTTCTCTCTGAAAACATGTATGATAAGTCGACTGGCTCTTCTATAAGTCGGCTGATCAGACTCGCTTTAAAATACTCTTCTTAACTGTCGCCTCAGTCGACTGGTTTATCTTTTCAAGTCGACTGGTCAGAAGAAAAGTTTAATTTCGCAATTATTTTTTATAAAACACTATTCACCCCCCCCCCCCCCCCCATTCTAGTTTTTCTTGCCTTGCCTACAGGATCCAACACTACGACCTTTGGCGACAATTATGCCAAACCCGTAGACCTCTCTCATCACCAGAGAGTGCAAGACCCCACTCTACAACCTAGAGTGACACTGACTCTACACCAAGAGCCCTTCTCTCCAACCGAGATGACCACTCTCACAACCCGAGAGTGAACAAAAAGAAATAGAAGATTACAACACCTAAAGCCTTGATTTTTTAGTGTGCTTTCTGTATAGAGGCTATAGGTCAACTTCTAATCGCAGTCTTGAACGTAATCATTGTTATGCAAGACTGAAATTAGAGAACCAAGTCTAGAGAATGAGAGTACTTGAAAGCTTTAAGTTCTATTTCACAATTAAAAGCAAAGACTTGATAAAAATATTGGGTAACCATTTCCAAATTCATTCTGAACTCTATTTATAGAGTAAGTGTAACACCCCGTAAAATTGAAAATGATAATTTTGCTCTAGTGTGTTACGCACGTGTATTTTGTACCGTTACTGATAATATTTGTAACGTGTTTTCATTACGTATGGTGATTTCTGACTATTTATACATTCCCCATATATTTTATCCTATTTAAATCAACTAAAATATTAAATTTCAATCTCTGCATTTTTACATATTTTTTTTCGTGTTTTTGACGCATGTATCGATTATGTGTTTCCACCGCTACGTGTAATATTTTCTATATGTTTAAATTATTTATTTTAGGTATTCAAATCTATTTTTATAAACAGAAATTCATTTTCCCTTATTTTGATTAAAATATTATTATACGTGTAATGCACGTATTTTCCATGCACGTGACGATTACGTCGTGGAATATATAAAATTAATAAACTTATTTTTTTCTTATATTGAATTTTTATCATATTAAATATTTTTCTGTTGATAAAATCGAATTTCGTATTTTAATGTTTTTACGTGCAAAGTACGTGTTTTCTGGTGCACGTGTTTAAGCGTATTTGTTTTCAAAATAAATTTCAGAGTGTGTGTATTTATTTTATTTGTTTACGAAACATATATATATATACATATATACATATATGTATACATATGTATATATACATATATATACATATATATACATATATATATATACATATATATCTATATATATATATATATATATGTATATATACATATGTATATATATATATAATTTATGTTTTAAATAATTAAATTGTTTATATATAATTTATGTTTTAAATAATTAAATTGTGTGTATGTGTGTGTGCACTCCAAAAGACTTTGGCCGGTTATGGGAGATGGAGAGAGGCCGGTTATGGGAGAGGAAGAGGTGAGTGGTGATTAATAGATCAATTACATTAATGTATGTTTAATTGAATCCCCTTATATTATGCCTCTAAACTCCTTCACATTTCATCATCCCCTTTCTTTCTTTATGTCAGCCGTAAGCCACATCCAGCAAGCAAACCATCCCATCCAGCAAGCCATGTGCTTTCTCCATCCATTTACCTAATACACATACATATACCTATACCCCTAAAACATATCTATTTCTCCTTTCTCCCTTCTTTCCTCCTCTGTGTATTCCGAAAAGCAAACCAAGCCCATCCACCAACTCTCTGACTTCTCCACCTAATACACATTCATACCTAGCCTATTCTAGCATATATATATATATATATATATATATATATATATATATATATATATATATATATATATATATATATATATATATATATATATATATATATATATATATGGTTAAAGGGATATGAGCAACTTGCTCATTTAGTAAATGAGCAATTAATTATGTGGCATGCATGTGATA
Source organism: Hemerocallis citrina (assembly GCA_017893485.1). Taxonomy (NCBI): domain Eukaryota; kingdom Viridiplantae; phylum Streptophyta; class Magnoliopsida; order Asparagales; family Asphodelaceae; genus Hemerocallis; species Hemerocallis citrina. The sequence goes on from CM030364.1 coordinate 263,655,424, forward strand.
CATTGGATAACTAACCCTTTTAAAGATTGTCCAATCACATGTATGCCACATCATTAATTGCTTATTTACTAAATAAGCAAGTTGCTCATACCCCTTTTTCCCTATATATATATATATATATATATATATATATATATATATATATATATATATATGGATCAATTGCTCATTTACTAAATGAGCAAGTTACTCATATCCCTTTTACCCTATATATATATATACACACACACATATATATGTTAGAGAAAAGTGAAGTTGGAGTACTTCCTGTTTGCATGCCGAAATGTGAAATGGGTGTTGTTCCTATTGCTTTAGCCGAAGTGGGCTGATTCTCTCGGCGTGCGGATTTCGAGGAGACAAATCGGAGTTTTTCTAGGAGTTGTGTCTCTTCATTTTTTGCAATTCTTCATAAGAGGTAGGTGATCTTGTGCTTTCTAAATGTAGGAAATGCTTGCTAATATGTTAAATGAGTAGTATAAATAAATTTGATGTGATAAATGTTGAACAAATCCATGCTTTTGTGTGTGCTATGAATTGTAAAAATTTTGTTATGATTAAGAAACTAATTGTCATCATGTTAGTAGAAATGAGAAAAAGAAACAATGAGATATTTTTTTTGAGGTTAAAAACAATGAGATATTGCCATGAACAAATATGCATGTTAATTTACAAATGTAGAAATATATAAGTGTATGAAATATGTTGAGATTCTCCTTGTGGTAAAAATGAATTTTTGTAAAGTTAATGTGGTACACATAGATTCATTTTTAGTGGTTGTAAGAGATACAAATCGCTTTTGATTAAATTAAAGAAATAAAAACTCATGTTCATTAATTAGAAGAAATAATTTGAAATTTAAATATATTGTCTAAAATTTGAATTATAAAATTGTGAGTTATTGTTTGGAAAGTAAACTCAGTCCAGATAAAATGATTACAGTCCATTAAAAAGATTAGATCGATCACATGTTTGAGTTTTGTGAAATAAACTAGTTATTGTGCCAGTTGAACAAAAGCCTATTAGTATAATTTGATATCAGTCGTCTCACTTGGACTTATTGGCTAGCCAGTGCACCACAGAGCACTACTGTAGCGTGTGGGAAGTCTTGGGTTCGAAACTTGTTAAGACCCCCTTTTATTTTGTTTTCACTTTAATTAAATCTGAAACACGAAACTAGTATTTGGGGTTTTCGTTTGGGCTTTATAACACCAAGTCCACTTGGACTTAGTGGATAGTGGAGTGGGCTTTGGGCGCTCTCTGTGTTGTGCGGTTAGGCTTGGGTTTGAAACCCGGTGGCCACTTTTGATTTTTTTTTGTGTGTTTTAATATTTTTGATGCGGTTTTTATGCAATTAAAATTTGGGAAAAATATCCAATATTCATATAAAATGATATAGAATTTATTAAAAATAGTTTTAGAATTTTTTATGTATATTTTGAGAAATAAAAAGAGGAATTGAGATAGAAAATGAGTTATTGATTTCAAAATTGTTTAGTTGAGTGTATGACATTTATTTTAGAAGAAGAGTAAAATATTCATGTGAATTGATTTCTCTTGATGAGATTATACACTTATTGATTTAAGAAATACTTGATGTGGTTAAGATATATTATATGTGCTTAAGTTGCTAATGAGATTTAAAGTTGATGAATCTATGTTCATGAAAATAAATATTGTTTTATTTTGAATTGTGAATGAATAATTGAATCATGAATGATGCTAAGATAAGACATTGGTCAAATTGTGAATAAGTTGAAGATGAGGATATTTAAGTTGAAGATAAGACCCTTTTATTTTGTTTTCGCTTTAATTAAATCTGAAACAAAAAACCAGTATTTGGGGTTTTCGTTTGGGCTTTATAACACCAAGTCCACTTAGACTTAGTGGCTAGTGAAGTGGGCTTTGGGTGCTCTCTGTGTTGTGCGGTTAGGCTTGGGTTTGAAACCCGGTGACCACTTTTGATTTTTTTTTTTTTTGTGTTTTAATATTTTTGAAGGGGTTTTTATGCAATTAAAATTTGGGGAAAATATCCAATATTCATATAAAATGATATAGAATTTATTAAAAATAGTTTTAGAATTTTTTATGTATATTTTGAGAAATAAAAAGAGGAATTGAGATAGAAAATGAGTTATTGATTTCAAAATTGTTTAGTTAAGTATATGACATTTATTTTAGAAGAAGAGTAAAATATTCATGTGAATTGATTTCTCTTGATGAGATTATACACTTATTGATTTAAGAAATACTTGATGTGGTTGAGATATATTATATGTGCTTAAGTTGCTAATGAGATTTAAAGTTGATGAATCTATGTTCATGAAAATAAATATTGTTTTATTTTGAATTGTGAATGAATAATTGAATCATGAATGATGCTTAGATAAGACATTGGTCAAATTGTGAATAAGTTGAAGATGAGAATATTTAAGTTTAATACATGATTATTGAAGGGTATGAGTACCTGTGGATTCTTGTACATGAAAGGTTGTGATCTAGAGTTTAGTAAGACCTCGGGTACCCGCATTGTTGAAGTAAAAGATTTGAATTATGTTTTTGAGGTATGGCTATGGAGCTATCTCGGTATTTGTGATTAAGTTCTGTAGGGGGTAAAACTAACTCTAGGTATGATAATTTATTCATGTCTTGAACTTAAGAACTAGGTACATAAGTGAAGATATAGTAAAACTTGGGCAAACGTAAGTGGGGCACTCTATATAGTCGGACGGTGGATTCCGGAACTATAGACCCAGTCGGGTGGTGGATTCGGTGACTGTGGTTGCTTCGTGGGAGACGAGCTTTTATTTTAAATCCGGGAGTATGCGTAGTCGGGCGGATAGTTTGTCGTACTCCATTGTATATACGTATATCGGGGCTAGAGGGGCACTTGCGGGATGATTCGCACGATGAGGAGTCTGTTATAACAGTCAGGCGGTGGACTCCGGGACTGGAATCCGAACTCGTGGAATGATCTAAATCTTGCTTTATTACTAGGTAGTCGTCATGGCAAGGGATCGAACCCTTAAATGTGGAGTACGTAGGTGTTTGTCCTCGGACCTATGTAATATAGGATGCATAGAATCCGAACAAGTATGCATTAGTGTCATCTTAATATAAAATATCTGCAATAGGCATTACGGCATTGCATACATTTACATGTTTAGCGTAGTCACATTTTAACACTTTATTTTGCATTCAAGTTTGTGGTTTGTTAAAGTAATAAGATCGTTATATTTTCGGCATAGAGAAGATGGCCGTGTATAAAATTTTCGTCGGTTGTAAGCAACTGACATGCCCACAGTTTTATATGCAGGAATTGGATTTTCATGAAGATATAAAGTTGATATGCTGGTGTTGATTTAATTACATGTTAAAGATGTTGCAATTGTATTATTTTCATTGTTGTACTTCATTTTATCTTCCGCTGTGTAAATAAATGTAAAGGACTCTGTTTTATTACGAAAAGTTTTAAATTTTCTTGTAAAATTGTACGAAGTGAAGTGTAAAGATCCTGTGGAACTTCGAATTCGGTCTTATTTGGAATTCGGGGCGTTATAGTAAGAACTCCAAGAATGTTGGAAAACGGTTCACCAACTGCCAACAAACGGCAGGATAAATTTGAGTTTGAAAATCAAATTTTTAAACTTCAGAAAACTGTCAAAACTGCTCGAACAGTCGACTGGGTTGCCAAATAAGTCGACTGGTCAGAGCTTGAGTAAGTTCAGTCTGTTTCGTATTACAACAGTCGACTGCTTATCGAAGTAAGTCGACTGATACTTTGACAGCTAAACTTATACAAGCTTGATTTTGACATTTTGATTTTAATAAATCTTATTTTAGTACCTAGGGGATATTTGAGTGTGTGCATCAAGGCTTTTACAAATTTCCTAAGACATCAAAGATTACAATGAATTTACAAGACACTCTTTTGAGCTGATTACTTTGGAAATCTTTGAAGCTCTAAATGACCCTTGTCTTGCAGCTTGATCTTGAGCCTTGAAAGCTTCCTTATCTTGTAGCTTGATCTTGAGTCTAGAAAGCGTTGAGTACACACTGCAAGGGATATGTAAAATAGAACATATGTGTATCATGTTGTAGTTATCAAAATCAAGAATCTACATTCTCCACCTTTTGATGATGACAACACAATAACTAAACAATATAGAATAGTAACTTTAAACAACATGCTTCTCACACATATAAATATACAAAGAATACAATTTAAAGTTGCTCCCCCTGAATAAAATAAAACATGCACACAACTTTAAGATGTACAATAATAATAAAATTTGTACACAACCAAGCATGATATTTCTACATAAAACTTGTACATTACATAAAATTTGTACACAACCAAGCATGATATTTCTACATAAAACTTGTACATTACATAAAACTTGTACACAACCAAGCATGATATTTCTCCCCCTTTGTCAGCAACAAAAATATAGAGGAAAACGAACGTCATATATAAACAATAGACCATAAAAGGCAATCCAAAGAGAGTAACATAAAGTTATACATAAATATCCAAATATTGTGCATAAGTCAAAGTCAAATAGAAAATCTTACAAACATAGAAAACATAATGCAAAATAAAGAAAAACAACATCAATCTTCATCGTCTTCGTCACTGTTTGAGACAGGAGTAGGCTGAGGAAACTGCCGAACAAACATCTGAGTGAGGTTAGCAAGACTAGACTCAAGAGAATCTTGTCGACCCAAAATAAGATCCTGACGATCCATAAGATAGTTGACAGAGGTATAGAGACTCTCAGGATGGGAAAAGCTAGCCTAAGGATGAGAGCCAGAAGACGAACTAGAAGCTGAAGAACGATGGGTGATGGAAGTGGCTAAAGGAATAGGTGGAGCATTACGGGGAGGTGAAGTAGAACGAGTATGAAGTAATTTCATACAAGCAAGACTAGCTCGATCAAAAGATTCAAAAACGAGTCACAACACTATACTCCAAATCTAGATCTACCTTAAAGTGGTTAAATACATGAGTGAGAAGAACACCGTAAGGTAGAAAAGAAGAGTGAGCTTTATGGAGACGACTAAAGATCACTTGACTCCAATTGATTTGAATATTCCCAAAAATAACATACACAGCTACTTGTAATTCGTACAAAAATTGATCGCGACTTCCCGTTTTAGGGATAATATTATATGACAAAATTCGTGCAGCAAGTTTTGCAAGCGGGGTGATGCTCTTATTGGTCATTGGAGGACCACGGTTGGGAAGAAAAATTTTAGACAAAATAGAGGGATCATCAAGTTCAATTTCTCCTATATCCCAACCCTTCATAAGGAATGTTCGGAATTTGTCCTAATTTCTGAAAATACAATTTCATCCGCACATTTTTAACAGAAGCAGTGAAAAATATCTCACTACCATCAGCAGTACTAGCAATTTTCATAGTATTATAGAACAAATAAATCAGTTGCGGTTAGTAGTAGAGTTGATTAACTAGATATAAGAGATCAAACAATCCATATTGTTGAAAAAGTGGAGCAATAGGATATCTATCCAGATCAGGAAATTAATAAACCTACCGGGATAGATAACAATTTGGCAAATGATAAAATACTTTTCAACAAGACTAGGATTCCTCAAATACTAAAGATAATTATGATGGGATTGTTCTTCCTTAACATGAGCAGTCCTAGACCTTTTTGATTTCGGCATGGATAAAATAGACTAATCTAAAAGACTTAAATATATAAGAGGAAACACAAAGAACAAATGTACCCAACAACAAAGAGAGAACGAAGCTAGTTGAGGACCAAAGTAGAAGGAACTCCGAGCCAAGAAGATCAATTAGCCAACTCCAATCAGCAATCGCAAGAGCAAGAAAAACCCAAAGATAACTTCACAGCAGCAGTCGTCTGGTCTGGAGCTTGAAGAAGAGTAAAAAGTAAAAAGGGGAAAGTGAAAGGAGGCTAGGGTTTTACAAGAAATTGAGGGTGGAGATTGAAAGAGAGAATGGATGAATGGTGTAGATCAATTAGAGAGTAAAAATTGAACGAGTCGGGTCTAACAGTCAAAAGAAACCTCAAAACAAGTGACAATTTAGATTAAAACAAATCGAAACATAGTCGTGACAGTCGTCTGGCTTTGAGAGTAATCGACTAAGTCGAGAGTAAAATGAATCCAAAAAAAATAAAAAGTTCGATAAAGTTATCGTCACTCGACTGTAAAAGCAAGACAGTTGACTGGTTATATATAAAAAATCAAGAAAAGAAACAAATACAGATGCTCGGTATAAGTCGACCGAAAACCAAAATAAGTCGACCGAGACAACAGAAATTTTTAGGAAATATCATTAAATGAACAAATTCCTAGTTCTCGTCTAAACTTGATAAAAATTTCTTCTTTCAAGGGTTTGGTAAAAATATCCACTATTTGTTTATCAGTAGAAATAAATTCCAACAAGATATATCCTTTTAAAACATGATCATGTAGAAAATGATGTCGAATATCAATATATTTCGTACATGAATGTTGAATCGGATTTTTAGACAAATTAATGGCACTGGTATTGTCACACATTATAGAAGGTTTTGAAAAAGAAATACCATAATCTAAAAGAGTTTATTTCATCCATTAAATTTGAGCACAAGCCAAACTTGCAGTAATATATTCAGCCTCTGTGGTAGATAGAGATACGGAATTTTGCTTTTTACTGCACCAAGATACTAGGGAATGTCCCAAAAAATGACATGTTCCATTAGTACCTTTGCTGTCAGTTTTACTTCTAGCAAAATCAGCATCACTATACGACAGTAACTGAAAATTATTGGTGCGAGGATAAAATAAACCATATTTAGATGTGCCTTTAATATATCTTAAAATCGGTTTCACAACTTTTAAGTGAGATTCTTTTGGATCAGACTGATATCTTAGCACACAAATATACGCTAAACATAATATCTGGTCTACTAGCAGTTATATATAAGAGTGAGCCAATTAGACCTTGATAGAGTTTTTGATCGACACTCTTACCTAATTCATCTTTGTCAAGTGTAGTAGTAGTAGCCATCGGTATGGTCTTACTACTAGTACCATCCATGACAAATTGTTTGAGTAATTCCTTAGCATATTTTTCTTGATTAATAAATATACCATTTTGGGACTGTTTTATTTGAAGTCCAAGGAAGTAATTGAGTTCACCCATGTGACTCATCTCAAACTCATTTTGCATGGTAGTAGAAAACTTTTGACATACATTACTGTTAGTTGATCCAAAAATTATGTTATTTACGTAAATCTGTATGATTAATATGTCTGATTTTATTTTCCTAATAAACAGTGTGGTGTCTACTTTACCAATTTCAAACCCTGTTTCTAAAAGAAAAGTTTTTAAACGATCATACCAAGCACGGGGTGCTTGTTTGAGACCATATAAAGCCTTTTTTTAATTTAAAAACATGGCTAGAGAATTGTTCATGTTCGAAACCGGATGGTTGCTTAACATAAACATCCTCCTTAATGAAACCGTTTAAGAAAGAACTTTTAACATCCATTTGGAAAAGTGTGAAATTCATAAAACATGCAAAAGATAACAAAATTCTAATTGGTTCTAGTCTAGCAACAGGAGCATATGTTTCATCAAAATCAATTCCTTCTTCTTGGTTATATCCTTGGGCAACTAATCTAGTCTTGTTCCTAACAACTTGTCCTGATTCATCTAACTTATTTTTAAATACCCATTTGGTACCAATAATAGTATGATCAGGGGGTTGTGGAACTAAATCCCATACATCATTCCTTACAAATTGGTTAAATTCATCTTGCATAGCATTCAACCAAAATTCATTCTCACATGCTTCTTGAATATTTTTCGGTTCAAAATCTGATAAGAAAGCAGTATGAGAAAGAATATTAAAGTGTGATCTTGCTTGAATGCCATGTGAGATGTCACCAATAATTAAGTCATGAGGATGATCTCGAACTTCAACAAATGACTTCGGTAAAGTTGGTGATATCTCTACAGGATCAGTCGTCTTAATGAACCCATCAACCGACTGATTCAACACATCATTCGACTTATGAAGTCCATCAGTTGACTTATCTAGAGTAGTTTGCTCAAGTGATTTAACAATGTTATCTAGTGGTGAAGATTCAATTTCATCATCTTGAATAACACTAGATGAAGGTAAAGATTCATCAAAAGAAATATGCATAGACTCTTCAATAGTCAACGATGACTTCTTGAAAATTCTATAAGCTTTACTCCTATTTGAAAATCCAATAAAGATACCTTCATTAGATCTAGCATCAAATTTATCTAAGTTATCTTTTGTGTTTAATATGAAACACTTACAACCAAATACTTTAAAATAAGAAACTTTAGGAATACGTTCAAAAAATAACTCAAAACAAGTCTTCTTAAGCTTTGGCCTAATTAGTATTTTATTTAAAACATAACATATTGTAGAAACAGCTTCAGCCCATAAGTATTTACGCAAATTACTTTCAACAAACATGGTACGTGCACATTCTTGCAAAGTCCTATTCTTTCTTTCAACCACTCCATTTTGTGGTGAAGCTCTAGGAAATGCAAAGGTATGTGTTATACCATTCTTGTTGCAATATTCTGAAAAAAGTTTTATTCTCAAATTCTCCACCATGATCACTTCTAATAGTGACTATGGTAAGAGATTTTTTATTTTGAACACATTTGCAGAAATTTGTAAATTCTTCAAAGGATTCATTTTTATGTCTTAAAAAGAATACCCATTTAAATCTTGAATAATTATCGACTAAAACAAATACAAATCTACCTTTATTTAAGGAAGCGACTCTAGTAGAACCGAATAAATCCACATGAATCAATTCGAGAGGCCTACTAGTAGAAATCATTTCCTTTGTTTTAAAAGTAGATTTTACTTGTTTCCCTATTTGACAAGCATCACACATTTTATCTTTCTTAAAAGATAATTTTGGCAGTCCTTTAACTAGGTTATTCTTAGAAAGTTTTACGATATTTTTCATGTTTACATGTCAAAATCTTTTATGCCAAAGCCAAGAATCGTTGTTCGAGACAACTAAACAAAAATCATCCGAAAACTCATTTGCTTTTAGACAAAATTCATATATGTTATTCTTTCTAATTCCTTGAAAAATCACATTTTTCAAAGACGAATCATAAATCAAGCATGCATCTTTTTCAAACACTATCTTATAACCCTTATCACATAATTGACTAATACTTAACAAGTTATGCTTTAAACCAGTAACTAAGAATACATCTTCAATAGGAGTAGTATTCTTACCAACCATGCCTATTCCGATAACTTTTCCTTTGTTATTATCACCAAAAATAATGGTTCCTCCATCTATATCTTGAATGGAAGAAAGCAAGTTTGCATGGCCAGTCATGTGTTTCGAACATCTACTGTCAAGTATCCATCGTTCCCTTTTAGGTACCTACAAAATATTATTTGTGAATATGGTACCCTTTTCATTGGGTCCGAAAGAGATTAGTGTTTGGGAAACCAAACTCAAAGTGAGTTTGATTTACCACCATATGCAGGTTTAAAATTAACAGAATTACAAACATTATTTACAAAGAAATTTATGTAAGAAATCCTTTCATTTAGACACAAGTTAACTGGAACCCAAATATTTTTGCACTGTCCAGTCAACTTATTTTTACCCATCAGTCGACTGTTTTGTGGATGCAGTCGACTGGGAGGTGAAACTAGTCGACTTATATGAGGCTGTTGTCTTTTTGAATAAGACTTCATACCTCTGGACAGGCGACCTATTTGAGGAGTCAGTCGACTGGTCTTTTTGAAAAACTTTCTACTTTCATGATTAATAAGACTTTTTGGCTTTCCAAAGTAATCATATAACTTATTCTTTACACTAGAAGCAAAATAAAGCTTGTTATTACTAGTGTTATTAGAATAATAACCTTTTTCAAGAATTTTTTTAAAACCAAGTCCAAATCTTTTGTTAGACTAAACTTGATTTTGAAGAACTTCATTTAAATTCTCTTTTCCCTTATTGAACTTAGATACATTCTTAGATATCTCTTCATAATTCCTTTTTAGAGATATAAGATCTATATCCAAGTTGGAAATACGAGAAGATAAAGACTTGACTTCAACTTGAAAATCAAGATTTTCATGAGAAAGAGTTTGATTAACTTTCTCTAGATTCTTTACCTTTTATTTTCTCCTTTTTTAATTCTTGAAAAATTTTCATTAAAAGCTTCTAATAAATCACTAGAATCTATACTATCCCTTACATCGCTTTGATTTGCCATGAAACACACGTTTGCAACTTCATTTGATTCCTCATTTTCTTCTTCCGAAGATGATCACTATCATCTCATGTTGCTTGGTTGGCCTTCTTGTTCTTCAGGTACTAGTTCTTGGTAAATTTGTCCTTCTTGAAGTTTGAGATTTTGCCTTTGGACTTTGCATTCTCCAATGGATAATCCTTCTTCATGTGACCTATCTTATTGCATTTGAAACAAGTAGGAGGTTCATTAGTATCCTTTAATCTAGAATTAAATTTACCTTTACGAATGAATTTCTTGAATTTCCTTGTGAACATAGTCATTTCTTCTTCATTATCGTCATCATCTTCTGATTCAGACATAGCCTTGAAAGCAAGAGTTTTCTTTTTGGCTTATTGCAATTCTAAGTCATCATTGCGCTCCTCCAATTGTACTTCATAAGTCATTAGATTTCCAACAAAATTTTCAAGCGAAAGTTGTGTTAAATCATTGGCTTCTTCAATTGCGGTAGACTTCTTTTTCCATTCGGGGGTAAGAGCACGAAGAACCTTTCTCACCATCTCTGCTTGTGTATATGTTTTGCCAAGAGCCACAAGGGAATTTGTGATGTCGGTGAATCTTGTTATCATCTCCGATACATTTCCATTCTCCTTCATTCGGACCATCTCGAACCTGTGAACAAGAACAGAAATTTTAGATTCATTAACCTTATTTGTGCCTTCATGTGTTACATCAAGAGTATGCCATATTTGAATTGTCGTTGTTGCGTATGACACACGGTTGAATTCTTCTTTGGTAAGTGCACAAAAGAGAGCATTCATCGCCTTTGCATTGTTCATGGTATTGTTCTTCATATCATCATTCCATTGAGCATAAGGAAGAGTAGGCACTGTATACTCCATCTCGGTCATGTTCCAAATCTCGTAGTTGATGGGTTGTAAGTAAATCTTCATTCTACATTTCTAGTAGTTGTAGTTTGTTCCATTAAAGAGAGGCAGCCTTTGTGTAGATTGACCTTCGTGATATTGATTTGCATTTGAGGTAGATGCCATTGCGATTAACCAAGCTCTGATACCAAGTGTTGGATCATGTATGCAAAGCAAGAAACACTAGAGAGGGGGTGAATAGTGTTATGTAAAAAATAAATAATAATTTAAACTTGACGCAACTGTTAAGTCGACTGGAAACGAAAAGCCAGTCGACTGAAACGCCAGATAAAAGATAATTAATCAACTGAAGAACAATGAGTTGTTAAGTCGACTTAATACAGAAACCATTCGACTGATCAGACACATATTACAATAAAGTGCAGCAAAATTAAAGTTGCAAGTTAGAGAATTCAAACCACAGAGAATCAACAATGCTAACACGGCGATATATCCTGGTTCGATCCTCGCGACCTACATCTAGTCCCCAAGCAACCCACTTGAGATTTTCCATTATTCTTGAAAAAGTATAAGAATACCCTACGACCTTTGGCAACAACTATGTCAAACCCTCTTTCACCACTAGAGAGAGCAAGACCCCACTCTACAACCTAGAGTGACACTGACTCTACACCAAGAGCCCTTCTCTCCAACCGAGATGACCACTCTCACAACCCGAGAGTGAACAACAAAGAAATAGAAGATTACAACACCTAAAGCCTTGATTTTTTGTGTGCTTTTTGTATAGAGACTATAGGTCAACTTCTAATAGCAGTCTTGAACGTAATCATTGTTATGTAAAACTGAAATTAGAGAACCAAGTCTAGAGTATTTGAAAGCTTTAAGTTCTTTTTCACAATTAAAAGCAAAGACTTGATAAAAAATATTAGGTAACTTTTTCCAAGTTCATTCTGAACTCTATTTATAGAGTAAAGACTCCAAAAATGTTGGAAAACGGTTTACCAACTGCCAACAAATGGCAGGATAAATTTGAGTTTGAAAATCAAATTTTAAACTTCAAAAAACTATCAAAACTGCTCGAACAGTCGACTAGGTTGCCAAAGGAGTCGACTGATCAAAGCTTCAGTAAGCTCAGTCTGTTTCGTACTAGAACAGTCGACTGTTTATCGATGTAAGTCGACTGGTACTTTGACAACTGAACTTATACAAGCTTGATTTTGACATTTTGATTTTAATGAATCTTATTTTAGTTCCTAGGAGATGTGTGAGTGTGCAACAAGGCTTTTACAAATTTTCTTAGACATGTCAAAAATTACAATGAATTTACAACACTCTTTTGAGCTGATTACTTTGGAAATCTTTGAAGCTCTAAATGGCCCTTGTCATGTAGCTTGATCTAGAGCCTTGAAAGCTTCCTTGTCTTGTAGCTTGATCTTGAGTCTAAAAAGCGTTGAGTACACACTGCAAAGGATATGTAAAATAGAACATATGTGTATCGTGTTGTAGTCATCAAAATCAAGAATCTACATACAAGGCATTTGTTGTAGAACAAAGAAGTATTAACATTTACCGTACATAAGCCTGAAAACTTGTCTTGACATAATAATATGCCTAACCTGTATAAGAACAAAATTTGCGCATCTTATTTCTAAAATCTTTGATGTTATATTAAAAATGTATTCAGTTATAAGTTCTAATGGATTATTCCAACATAGTTAGCATTTAAATATTTTTGACTCTTAACTAAAATTCAAAGGCCATTCATATAATTGCACTAATCTCTGTTTCTTCACCTTCCATGATTCTCATCTCCATCACCAACATCACATCAGGCTCAAAACCTCCTCATACTACTTAACCACCATCACTCAAAGCTCCTCACCACCATGACCATCCTCCCGATCACCATCACTACAAAACATCCTTCAACCCATCAATTCAGCATCATCGCCATCATTTCCTTTTAACTGTATGATTATTGCCTCTCCTTCCTTTTCTCCAAATTTCTAAAAAATTGCCCAAACATTCGATCAAGTCCAAAGTAAAAGGACCAACATCGCATCCCCTTCTCCTGCCCACATATTTTCTCCTTTACCAATTTAATATAAAAGTACGTGGATTTGTTGTGTGTGTGTGTGTGTGTGAAGAGTACAAATGAACGAGGTATCTAACGACTAAAATGGACAAGTCAAGGTATTTAGTACTAAAATGTATGAAATTTGGAGTCATCTTCAGTGAATTAGCCAATAAATCAAAAAAGGAAACAACTAATAACCTTCACTTAGTTTGGATGAAAGCAGCAGTTATCGTTATCCATTAATACAAAGATAGAAAAAGTATGTAAATACTACATTAATGAATTACATACACAATACTACATACTGTCACAGACTAAATATTGGAACAGCAAATCGAGCTTTGTTACCAGGTGTTAGGATCAGAAGCACAGACCTGTCCAGCTTTTAACCTCCAATATAAATAACTTTCTTTTAGTTTTTTCAGGATGGGCGGGCTCGCTTGTTGCTGGTACTGCAAGAAGGGCACTTATACTGTTTGATGTGCTCTGCACGTGCAGGAGTGATCTTCACACACTTGCCATGGAACCACTTCTCACAAACATCACAGCAAATCCAGAACTCATCAGATGCATAATTATCCCCGCAAGCTCCACATAGTGTCTCACCATGCTCCTCATCTTCCTCTGCCTCACCGCCTTCGTCCCCTTCCTCTTCTAGACCCTCATCATCATCATCTTCCTCCTTTGGTTGCTGTACTGGTTTTGCGTGCTTGTTAGGTTGGGATTCTGGTGCCTTCTGCTCCATTAACACAACATGATAACAACAAAGGTAGAATGGAGGCTAAATCAAGATGAAGTGAAGAAAGAGCGAGATTGAAGAAAAGGAAATACTGCATATAACTTACTGAGTTTTAGCAAGTGGAATTTGGCAGATAGTGTGGAAAACTAATGGAATCTCAAAATCGAATTTCCTGAGATCTCATGTTTGACACATAAAATATCAAAATTGAAAAGTTTAGTTCCAATTTGTGTGGTCCCCTAAATGAAATTTCACAAATGACTGCTCTCCTTTAACGGAGAAATTCATGGGGTCTCTCAACTCGTCTTCTCTTTTCATTTACGGTCACCTTCCTCTGCCACCTCTCTCAAATGAAAAACTATGGAGTAAGGGCAAACATTTCACCCATTTATTTCCACCCCAAGCTCCTTATTTCCAGAATCCATTTGCCACAAATAAATTTAAAAAGACTTGATGGTTTACAGTCATATTAAAATGTGAATATTCTTTTTGATTTCAACTTCTCACTCCAAACTCCAATTGTCAAACACACTCTAGTTTATAATAGAATACTAGAAACACATCTTTAATGTTTGCATCAGTAAACATAAATGTACTGATAATGCCCATGTGGGTAACATAACTAGTCATAGATATAAAGTACGTCATGTTAGCAAATAAGGAGAAAATTTAAAACAGCACAGGTTAAAATGTATTAAAACATGCAGTCCAAAGGTAAGTACCATTTATGAAAGCTACAGCTGAAGGATTGTAGGTGAACAATATCAAGCAATTTTAACGAAATAAATCAGAGGCCATCAAGACGACAAGAAAAACATTTAGTTCTTGTGACAAACACTGATTAGATTCAAGCTATTTGACAATGAAGAAAAGGTAAATTTTAAGATAAACTGAATAAGGAAAATAGTTATATGGAAAAAAAATTAGATCTTTGTTCCAATATAAATCGAACTATGTAAATCTAAGGACAGGTCAAACAATTGCAAGTTTTTTTCTTTGATAATCAAACAACTGCAAGTTAAGTCTGCAGGTCAAAGAAGAAACTATTTCGGACTAATGTACTCACTATAATATATAATAATATATAGTGTTTAGTAACTAAATGATATATGAAATGAAAGAATCTTGCTTTTACCACTTTCGAGTTCGACTTGGGTTTGTTATTACTGCTATGATTGGTACCAGAAGTCTTCACTGTGTTCTTCCCATTCACGACTTCATATATGGTAGGCAGCTCATTGATCAAACCAAAAAGGCGCTTTCTGCAACACATTCACCAGCCACAAATTAATAAAGAGAACAGGATGAAGTGGAAATTTGGAATCAACCAATTAGGCATGCATACACAATGTCACTGGAGTTTACAAACTAGCAGTTGAATAACACAAAGTAGAGGAAATAAAATACTAGAAAGACACACTATAGGATGACGTGAACAAACCTCAATGAAGGTCATGATATACTTGTAAGACGAGGAATTGTTAGAAAGTGAAAGTGAAAAAGGTTCGGGAATTTATGTCTCACATAGTCACATTTCAGATAACAAATTCATGAAGGAAAAATAACCCAAAGGCCTAAGTAAGAAAAAGGTAAAACACGCGTGGGGGGGGGGGGGGGAGGTTGGTAGGAATTTTCCAATTCCCTTTCCACAATCCTGCTGCGGTTTTAGGTGGGTTTGGATAAGTAATAGATATTGGCAAACTTAATCTAGGTCCTAGTTTGGTTTATTTATTAAATTACGGTTTTGGCTTGGGATATACATGAATTTGTTTGGACATAAACATGAAATTGAGATTTACATGTTTAAAGATAATGATGGAGATTTAAGGTATCCTAGACTTCTATTAATAATTCTTGTGGCCTCCATTGAGGGGCAAAGTACTTCATCTAAGAAATTTCCATTGTAAAGAGAGTATCTTCTAGTGAGTTCTAGTGAGACTAGATAGATTCTTGGTGAGAGTAACTCTAGTGTCGTCTCTAATTGAATAATATCTCAGTTATTTCTCCCCCATACTAGGTTCGCTTAACTGGGACAAATTGTGTTGTTGTGTTTGATGTGGTCTACGTTTCCTTAATTCTTCGTTGCCTTCGTTGTGATCGGTTGTCGCCTATCGCTCTAACTTCCGCTACGCCGAAATTCCCAA
This sequence comes from Hemerocallis citrina, assembly GCA_017893485.1. NCBI lineage: Eukaryota > Viridiplantae > Streptophyta > Magnoliopsida > Asparagales > Asphodelaceae > Hemerocallis > Hemerocallis citrina. Next base: position 263,671,524 of record CM030364.1, read on the forward strand.
ACAAAAAACAATATAGGCACATTAAGGACAATGCTTCCCCAGTCCGAATAGACCTAACAATACAAAAATATATATACATATGTAGGAATTTTAACAATGAGGGGAAACTTTAACAAGCTACGGGCCTTCTTTTTTAAAATATATATGGGGCCATTCCACATAATCCCCAAATATGTGGGACTCATTCCTAGTAATATTGTGGTTTGTAGCAACTAGCAAGTTGCAAAAGCCCTTTCAGATATTGGTTAATTGTGCACAACTCAAGTTTCAGCCAAAACAAAATGTGGGGGTTGTTAGGCTGTAAATATAAATCCCTCAAGCCTCAGCAGAACTTCTGACTTTTTTTGTTTCAGAATAGTCTTATATAAAGCAGTGAGAATCTAGAGTTTTAACTGAAATTGATATTAGAGTTGATTTTGGGACAATTTTCTAAGAAATAATTTATAATAAATGAACACTACAAAATGTTTGTTACAGAGAAAGCATCTGCATAATTTTGCTGACAAATGACAGCCAGAAACATGAAATTTCCATGAAGGAAGAACATCTGGCAATATTTTCCTATTGATGAGTCAAACAAAGCAGGCTGTCTAGTTTCAAGATACAATTAACAAAGGCTCAATAAACCAGTATAATCAGCTATATGCGTTCTGAATGAATTAAATATATACAAGTTCAAAAGATATAACAAATCTTCATATAATAATTGAAGTTGATACTACAACCAATACAAGAAAAGCATAGGCTGAAGAACAACACATGCATATCACCAAGATTCATGCACCTGAAGCTTTTAGCCAATACTAATGTCTGAAACTCATCTAATGTAACAAAAATTCAAGTAAAGATAGGAGGTTCCTGAGATGAAGAGAAGTTCAGAATATCCTCCCAGCGACCCCCCCCCCAACACACACACACACACACACACACACACACACACACACACACACATCTCCAACATACACACACACCCTATCACCACCACCACCACCACAAAAAGCCCTAAACTGTATTTCTATAATAATTCACAAACTACTAGAGTAGCTAATTACATATTTTTCAGATAAAACATTATTTTAACACTTTTCCAGAAATAACTGGATAAGAACAGTGTGACTTTGGAAGATTTTGACAAAAGAAAAACTTTTAACGATATATTAGAATCATGTTGGCATCTATTTTACATATTAAAAAGCATCAGACTAGCGTGATATGCATTTACTAATGTGTTTGTAAAAGAGCGTGTTTTTGTGTACATGTGCAAAAGTGTAATATGTCAACTGAGCCATAAAACATAATGAAGTGAACATAGAAAATTAATAATATTGAATATAGTTCAATTAGTTTATTGTATGCTTTCATGCATAGCACTCTTAGAGGGACTCGGTACAGTAAAATACTTTGAACCATACACAGTAAGAGAGAGCTTTTAGATTTGAGAGCATTCACGCCATTTTGATAGATATGGGGGTGATCATGTGAGACCCTACCTCTCCCCTAATTTTGAGGCCCCACATGATACAAATCTCGTAGGAGATATCCGAATCGTTCATCTTGTTTTACATGCCAAAAATAGCCTAAGCCTAAGGGTGTAAAATCAAGTTATTTGACATTCATTTCCCCATCCATCATGTCGTTAGAAAAAAAAATTGTTTCCGCCATTCAATTTTGTCACGTTGTAAAATATAAACAAATGAACTTCAAACACCCTGATTTTAAACACCCTAATTTTACAACCTTAGCCTATCTTAGGCATGTAGAACAAGATGAACTGGTCAAACTTTTCATGGGGGGTTCGTATCAATGGGCTCACATATAAGACCTCAAAATAAGGGGAGAGGTAGGGATCATGTGAAATCCTACCTCTCCGAGTCCCCTTCGGTTGCACACTATTTTTGGTGAGCACTCCGTGAGCACTCCCGAACTAGAGACCCTATGAAAAATCCGAACCGATCATATTGTTCTATATGCCTTAGATAGCCTAACAATAAAAAATCAAGTAATTTGAAGTTCATTTGCCCATCCATCATGCTGTTAGAATTTTCAGCCATACAATTTTGTGATGATGTAAATCATGGGTAAATGAACTTCAAATTACTTGATTTTTTATTGTTAGGCTATCTAAGGCATATAGAACAATATGAGCGGTTCGGATTTTTCATAGGGTCTCTAGTTCGTGAGTGCTCACGGAGTGCTCACCAAAGTAGTGTGCAACCGAAGATTTCTATATATATATATATATTAGACATGGAAAATAAATAAGATAAATACCTTTGACTGCTTGTAAAACCATATGATACTCATTTAAAGACAGATAAAAAGACAACTAGTCAAGTAATGTAGAACTAAATGAAGACAATAGAAATTAAATAAGTAAACAGTCTCAAATTTTAAAGACGGTGGTGTAAACCTCAAAATCCAGCAAAGGTCTATATAGGAAAAAATAACATTAAAGCAATATGCATTCAGACAACTTGCATCAGTTGGTCATTTATTCATCTTTCTCTGTAAAAAGAATGGACAGAATAATTGATCTTATGCATTTCCTTATGTAAGTAAAGGTATGCATGCCGATATCAATCTGTTGCAAACGATTCAATACAAGTAACCTGCAGGGAATATGGAAGTGTAAAATTTTAACAGAGAAATAACTGAAATGTGCCCAAATATTTCAAATTGTCCAAAGAGAAAAAGACTAATTTATCTCTTTGACCTTCTAAAGTTCCAGTAGCATTGCTAATACTTCAATGTAAAATGCAATAACAGATCAATAGATAGCTGCATCAGTTTTTGCTTGGCCCTTCCAACTCTATGACCATTAGTCATCTTACATACTTAGGACTTAACAAATGAAAATTTTCATTGTGTAGACATGTAGATCTATTTCTTTTTTTGGTAAAAGATGTGTTCATCTATTAACTAAAAGTTGAAATAGATATGGGGAAAAATCAACTAAGATCTATTAATGAAAAACACTATCTAAGAATAAACAGGTTAAGTTATAACTGATCACACCTTTCAGCCTTGTCGAATCCAAACCTAGCACCAAAGTAGAATGTAACAGAAAGTAGCCATGCATCACTATGCACAGCTACCAGTGACAACCAATCTTTCTCTTGCATTCCATCTCTTGCAAAGTTGATGCCCAATGCAGGCTCCGGAAGCTCCGGAGGAACCTCCTCTGCAGGCAGAGTAACTTCCCAACGCTCGTTCGGAAATCCATAAAGGCACAAATTTTCTTTATCTGCAAAATAATATCATTTAAATAAGAATAATACGCAAAATGCCCTATACATGAAAATCAAAGTTCGCTCCTAAGTAAGCTTATTGAATAGTAAGTGAAAAATCAAAACCAAACTCTTTATATGCAAAACAAAATAGTTAAGAGTCAATAGGAACATAATAAATCATGCTCCTACTCCAAGCTACTGGTATAGTTCAAAAAAGAAAAAAGTATCAGGGTGAAAATATGAAGAATATGTGACATTTATAAACACCTGCATGCATACTAGGCAGCTAAACAAGAGAAAGAACAAATGAATTGACAACTAAAACACACAGTCACGAAGTTAATGTTTGTGAAACTAAATAGTTATCCACAATCTATTCCATCCAATAAGTAAATTGATCATGACGATAACACCAGGGTACACAGTCCAGGAAAGGGTATGAAAATGTAGTTAAGTTCCTGCCACTACACCAAAACTCCGAAGTTGTGGTAATGGTTGAAAGTTCTCCACTAGTATTCTAAACACACCCTAAAGCTTGCAGGCCCACCACCGTTTTTATGGACCGGGACACAAAAAGGGTGGTCGATATGGGCTATGTATAGCGGTTTTTATTTAAAATATTGTTTTTGTTAGAATCACATCTTAATATGTGCTTCCAGGGGAATTGAACATGGGATGTTGTGATACAACATGAACATCACTATCACCACACCAAAACTCTGAATTTGGGGTAAAGGTTGAAGGGTTTGAGCTTGTATTCTAACAAACTGGTTAGTTAACCAATTGCGATGCATGTGAGCGGCTACACCTCCGTCTTTTTTCAATCCTTAAACTTCAGTGGATGATTGAAGTCAATTTGGATTTTTGAATGTGATTGAGATTTAATTGGGCGATTGATCTCAAGTGAATGGTTGATATAACTTCGACTTTAAAATGAGCGGCTCAGATTGGTTTAAGGTGGTTTTTGTTTGGTTGTCCACAAATTTCAGAACTCTCGACTCTCTCGCTATGTAGAGATCAATCGGCAGTATGCACAAAGTTATCACATTCAACGATATAATAATCTAAACCGTAAAGATTTTTGTATCGGTAGAACTCGGCACTTAAAAGGTACTAACTACTAACCATTGGAAGCTCGGAGCCCCAGCAAACTCGAGAGTTTCCAATACAAAGTAAACTTACAAGAACTAGTTCCACTATAAATGAAACAGTAGTTGTTCACATTATATATTATACGCATATAATAATATCCAAATCTCAAACTCTAAACTTGTGATGTTTCGAACAAATTTCTGAACAGTAACAAAAATTGCAATTCCATCTAATTATGGATAAATACAACTAGATCTACAACAAAATTAGTTAATTACCCAACAAAACCACCAAAATCACATGTGAAGAAAGATAAAAATCAGTAACTCAAGAAGGGTAAAACAGTAAATTTTCAGTTCTAACCTGGGTCACACTGCTGGTAAAAATCCTCCGAATCTGCAAAAAAAAAAGAGAGAGAGAATTCAAGATTCAATTTTTTTATTACAAAAAAGTCAAAAATTAGCGGATTGAGAGAGGGAAGGGCGGTAAGGTTACCGGTGGTGAGAGCTCTGATGATGCCCTCCCTCCTCCCTTTGAAATCCTTGAACACTTCCTCCACCGTGTGACCAACTCCACCGCCTCCTCCTCCTCCTCCTTCCATGGCCATGGCTCTTCGAGGACACAGATGGAATTTCCGAAATTGTTAGGGGGTAGAATTAGAAAGTTGAGGGAGACAGTAGAGGGAAAAGGGGGCAAAAAAAAGCGAGAATATAGAGATGAAGATGGTCAATTTATTGTCGATTGCCACTATTATCCGTTCTACAACGGACACGTGAAATGCACGCTGTTATTCCTATCAACTGTATATGGGTTTTTTTTTTTTTTTGGGGGAAACACCAAAATACATCCTTCCTAAAGTTTTGCCTGAATATAAAATATTCATATAATATTTAAAAAAATACATTATATTCATTTCTCTGTTAACTTAATCCATTTCGATAAATATGAATTATTAAACTACTATTTTACTCTTGTCCTTTCATAATTAATTCATTCTTCATTCTTCCTATCAAATCAAGACCCATTAACTTGTTTTAAGGTTCACGTCGGTCACAAGCAGGTGTTCAAGTTCACTTTCAGTCCCAGACCCATATTTCCACCACCATTGGTCGAATGAGATCTAAGAACAAGAAAGGAAAGGGAAAAAAACAAAAACAAAAACGTTAAGGCTGTAGTTGTAATTGTCACTTCCCATCTACCTTGGAACTCGTTAAGATCGAGTTCCATGGCCACCACTGATGAGAATGATGGCGTTCGAGAAAATATTGTTACCAGTGTACATTCAACTATATTGTTTAATTTTTTTTTATTTTTTTTTTCTTTCTGGGAGTGGGAAGTAATTTGGATTTTATTTTAATTTTTCTTGATTTAAGTTTAATGTCTTAATTTTTTTAAAATGAAAATATATATCCTTTTGTTTCTTAAAGTTTTTCAATGTTGTTTCTTAAGTCTCGTTTTTTTTATATATAAAATAACTGACTAAAAATAAAGACTTAAATTGGTGTTTTTAAGTTAATTAATTAATCAATTAATTTCTTATATTTATTTTCCAAAGTTGTACAGTTCTAATCTAGAGAATATATTTTACATTTTCCTTTTTTTTAATTATACAAGTCACTAATCTCTAAAAATTATTAGCTGTATTATTTTCAAAGGTTGAACAATAACAGTATTATTTCTTACTCTAGCTCTCCACCACATAACTACATTCTATTTTTTATGACTAAGAGCATCCACAGTCATTTGCATTTTTGCCTTTTTTGCCATTTTTTTGGTACTGCAGCGCACACAGTCGTGAGGTATTTTGCCATTTTTTAGCAATTTGTGTACAGTAGAAAGGGAGAAATAGCATTCGAAATAGCAAAATGCATATTATAGCTGACGAAACATCATGTTTCATCTAGATTATTTAATTATATTGTTAATTGATCGGACGAAACATGGTGTTTCGTCCGAATTTAAAAAAAAATAAAAACTAAATAAAATAACTAGTTAAATGAATTTAAGGGTGGAAATGAACACGATGTTTCGTCCCAAACATCATGTTTCGTCCCATTCCTTTTATAAAAAAGAAAGTAAACAAAAACCAAAAGACACTTTCACCCATCATCTCATTCACCATAACTATATAGTTTTTTTTAAAGGGGGATAAACAAGTCATTTTCCATGCCATTAATAATTTTTTTAAAAAAAGGCAAAAAGAAAAAAACACCCACCAAACCTGGACGACACATGATGTGTCGTCCCAACCCAAATGTGAATAATTTTTTTTTTTTTCGTAAACCTTAATTTTTTTATTTTATTTTTTTTCCTTTTTGTTTCGTCCCGTATTTTTTATTAATATTTTCTAACTTTCGGCCCGTATAAATTATTTATTTATTAACATATTTCGTCTGTTACTTTTTTAACGAATTTATGCATTTTTTACCATTCGACGACTGCAGCATTTTTTCGAAATGCAATGCTAAAATATGCATTTTGCCATTTTTTTCCATTGAATGACTGTGGATGCTCAACATAACATTCTAATCGATCCAACACTGATATGTTTCTTTCTTTTATTCAATTTCAACATTTTTAAAGCTGAGGCTAAATGGGTTTCGATTTTAGTGTAATTTTTTTGCCTTATTTGTCGAAATTGAATTTATTTTTTACAAAATTTTGAATCGAGTCATCGTATGTTTGAAACTTTGGATTAAAATTGAATTGGGTTTAGAGGATAGGTAAGAGAAAATGAAGTAAGGGAAGATAGAAGAAGGGATTAATTATGAAAGAGTAAGGTAAAACATTAATTTAATAATTTATATTTAACAGAATGGTTTAAGTTAACGGATGAATGAGTTAATGTATTTATTCAAATATTATATTGACATTTTGTATTTTTCTGCCAAATGTTGGGAAGTATTTTGATTTTTGGCCTTTTTTTATTTTAAAAATATTGGAAATTTTTATCCATTTGAAGGAAAAAGAATGACAACATATATTTAAATCTAATTTATTTAAACGAATTCATTCAAATAGTGAAGTTGGTTGAAGGAATATTGGAATTTTTATTCATTTGGCATAGTTTGGCTTGGAATTTCTTTTAAAAGTATATCGATTTATAGTTCAGATATAGTTTGTTCTTCATGAATTAAGAGAAGCAAGAAATGAATAATTTGAAATATTTGATATTTAATAGAGAGCTCTCAAAATTATACTATGTTAAATACGGACGAATAGGTCTGGCTCCTATATAAAAAGAAGTGTTGAAGGTTTTTGTGGCGAGAAGAGACCGTGATGCTTCATTTTGATGTCATTTGTTTTGTTTTTGGCGTGAGAGAGTGAGTTTGTTCCTCACTACTCTATATTAGTGTATGTCTGCGTTTGTAAAAAATCACTGGAGAAAGCAAGAATGTGAGAGGCGAAGGTTTCCTTCTCACGACTCTCTCCTTGACTGTGGTTCTGGTAGGGGTCAGTGTGATGTTTGTACAATTGTGGGAGGAGAGGAGAAGTTTGGGTTCGGCGGTTGTCAAAATCCTGCCTGACTCGCTTCAAGTGGGTGTGCGCCTACTGCGAAAGTGGAACACGAAGCTAAACAGACGTACAAACAATTTTGATGAACCGAGCACTATGATTGGGCCCAAGATGGGGTCCATTACAGTTTTAGACGAGATGCATCGATGGGAGCTTCTCGATACAGGTGAAGACTATCGATTTGTCAACCCACCCTCCACGATTTATTAGAGAGATCTCTTGTTGTTGTTTGTACAGAGTATGTTGCTTCATATTTTATGTCATGTACTTAGTTTGTTCTGAGGTCTAGTACTTTGATTTTGTATTGTTAATTCCTAATTAATGAAATAGGGTGGCTATATTCCACATTTTTCCATAAGAAAAACAACTTTGAACAATTAACTGGAAATGCTACTATTTACTTTTTCTGAAAATATCCAACTCTCCGTCAAGCTTTTTGTATATCTACACATTTCAATTTTTTTTTTTTTTACCGTGCTATATACTCACTCCTTCGAAGGACTTGAAGAAAAAAGACCAAATTAACTTTCTGGATAACTTTCTTGCTTTCACCATGTCCACTCCATGTAAGTAATTATGTTGAGGAACCACTTATTCAATCACACGTTCACGAATAGTTGCAAATTGACATCAAGAAGGAAACAGCCAGATCATCCGTTTCTTCCACCTTTGCTTTTCATTATACTCGCACTGAACAGATTGACTGAAAGATGCAGACATAATCAATATTAAAAGCGAAGAGAATATAATTTAATCAGATATATTATTTGGAAGAATAGTCGAGGTGACATTACAGAAGAGACAACACAATCCCAGAACAACACAGACGAGCTATAAGAGCATATGTAGTCGTTTGCCAAATATCAATAAAATGGATATTTGGCTGAAGAACGAGCTGCACTCGTTTGCCAAATATCCATTTTATCGATAAATTGCTACAGTCGTGTGCTATAAATGAGAATCGATTTGAGAATTATCCATATTTGAGCGACGGCACTTCAAGTGCCGTCGCACCCAAAAAAAAAAAAAGTGCCGTCCGTTGAAAAATAAAGGAATTTTTTGCAATTAAAAAGCCCAAAAAACAAATTAAAAAACCCAAAACGAATTCCTCCTTGGACGGCACTTCGAGTGCCCTCCCAATATTTCCCTAGTTCCCGAACGGCATGCCGTCCTTTGCTATATTTTAAAAAAAAAAAAAAAAAAAAAAAAAAAAATCTTCATTGACTAAAATGCCCCCAATACCCCCGCTTATATTCAACGGCTATTTGATGGGCATTTTTTTCACTTTTGGCTCCGACGGCACTTCCTGTGCCGTCGCAAGTGCCGTCGCCGTCGCTCCTTGTGTTTTTATTTTTATTTTTATTTTTTTTTTGCGATTGGACGGCACTTCAAGTACCATCCCACAAAATTAAGTGTTTTTTTTTCCTCTCCAACGGCACTTCATGTGCCATCGCTTATTATTTTACGATAGATTGCTAAAAAATAGCTTTTAATGAGTGCAGCAAAAGTTCGATTCTTATTTCCATTTATCCATATATCCATTTTTTTACCTTCAACGACGACTACAGATGCTCTAACACTCTTAAAATAATATTGCAGGCGTAAATTTATTGCGACTAGTTGAACCTATGCCAACAAAATCACCTTTAAACTCCTGAAGGATGCAGTATCAGTAGAATTCCAAAAGAAACACATTAGAAACCATGAATTATGAAGAACAAAAAAATTATTATGGACTCATAATAACAACCATTCCCTTCATTACACAAAATAATATTTGAATAAAGGGACAAGAAGATGTCCATAGAAGTACCCCCTTGCCTCGATATAAAATCACAATGTATGAATCAGAACTAAATTTTGGACATCTACCCAAATAACAATGATAAAGAAACTAAAATCTGGCATCAAAGCTTTGGAATCCTCTTGTAGTTTTGGAATAAGCAGGAGGAATTCGTAGATCCTCGGACCTTTCCCGCTTTCCTTAATTTCCTTGGCTAGTTAAAAAAGCTGAGAAATGATCTCATTGCACTTCCAGATTCTACTGCTAGGTGACCTACCAAAGTATTAAAGAAACATGGATGTTCAATGGCACAATTTGCAATTTAAAGACAATATGTTACAATGCTAATCGCAATGGCCATTCATCGTAGAGATATAGTTGATACTAACTGGAATATCCACAATCACTGATTAGTTAAATTAGGATCTAAGGATATTACTTGCTTCTCGATTTTGACCATGGCCCAATTGATTTGACCAATCTCTTAATTCAAGAATAACTCCTACACACAGATCTAATTATTGGAAGGTCATTTGTGTATATAGGCCAGTGAAACTTTGACAAGAGTCCAACGTAAGAAAATACAGCCTCAAAATTGTTCAGAGTGCATGCATTTACTTCTTTAGAATTAAATATCATCAACCTTCTACAAGTTTATTTTCATGCTAGAGAACTGCTGAATTTGAACCAAACATACATGTTTACATTATGTTCCAAAAATGCTGGCTTGATCAAAATACCAAGAGCAGCTAATATTTTTAGAAAGTTCACTAGACTAGGATTCACTATAACACATAGAAGCCCAACCTAAGTCGAAAGGGAAACCAAATTAACCTGAATCGGAACCTGATGAGGCAGCCCGATTGCCCACATTCATAACTAAAATGCTCCTGATGCATAAATTAAAATTGATAAAAGTGACAGTTTTACAGTGCTGGATAATTACCCTCGTTCCCATCAGCATCTCAGCTCAATTTGACTTCTCGCGTCTCTGGAACATATTGCTCCAAGAATAACTGAATCGTTCTCCAATAACGCTCGCCACCAGAGTACCATGTGTCCATATGCATCCCATTTGGGAAGTCAACAAACAGACACCGATCATTTTGTTCACGTGCTTTTTGAAATAGCATTTGCATGTGATGAGGAGGTACCAATTCATCTTGTAAACCAGACAGGAATAGAATAGGCTGTTTAATCTGCAAAAATAAATTATCAGCAAATGGAATTTTCTTAAACCCCAGTATATTGTTGCTTATTCACAGTATGCATAATAATGTAATAAGTGGATTTAAGAAAGGTTTTATATATCGGATATCGGCATCGTATGGAATGGAAAATTTTCATATCGGATATCAGATATTCAGATGATATTCAAAAAATAATAGGTTGCCAAAATTGAGGGAGATACATACCCTAAATGTGTTTTTACATACATTATACTTATATATGACAAAATACAACAAACCTCATGGAAGCAGTATAATAGTTACAACCAAAGTAAACAATCGCCTACATTTAAATTGTAGTATAACACATATAAGAAATATATTTGCAAATTAAAGATTAAATAACATAAGAATTAACCCAGTTAAGTGAGAAGATGATGCGAGAAGATAATGACTACAAGAGGTAGCATCGAGCTTTGATAAAATTACGTTTGAGGAGATAAGAAGAGGAAAATTAGAGATAAGGTTTTGCTTTCTTATTTTCTTACTGCTCTGGAGTACGATTTTGAATTAATCGGGTTTGAGTTCCCGTTGGGTTTGAATCCAAACCCAGAAGAAACCAAATCACCATTATTTTCCAATATCAGGGCCAACATAGATCAGCGTTGTATTGGACAACAGGCGACATGACAGCCGGAACGGGTTATAACGGGTCAAAAATGTTATCTGTTTTCTGAAGTCTATATCAGATTATCAATAACAGTTGACTAGCTTAAATGTTATAGCAGCCATAACAGACATTATTTAAAACACTGAGTTTAAATTAAATTGCAGAATCCACTTATCAAATTTATAAAGAGTGTTGACCACTCCAACTAGACCGACTCATAAAAGAGGTTCAATGCCAAAAGTAGCCAAACCAAAGCACTAAAAAACTTTCATCCTTCATGACAAGGGTGAGCCATGCATGCAGTCATGTATGAGGTTTGTTTTTACGCATTTAGAGGCTAGAAGCTGCCCCCCCCCCCCCCCCCATTAGAGCAGCAGTTTTTAGAAGTCCTGCACAAGTGATGGTCATAGCCATGTCTGCAAATAGGCTTTTACAGCTGTCGGATAGTTAGGGAAATTTGATCACGGAATTAGTTCCGGGATTCTAGGGATTTGATTGTTATTTTGTTTTCTGTTTTCTAAATAAGGAGATAAGGATGTATCCTAAATCTCCATTATTATTCAGTCCATATTTATCGCATAAATTAGGGGATTTTCTATTGCTGGAATTATGGGATTCAATGACAGATTTGTTGTCATGCTTCTCTATATATTCTAGCATTTCCATTAGTAAAATATAACAAAGAATTTAAGATTATTTCTTCTACACTTTCATGGTATCGGAGCCAGGTTCGAAATCGCTAGCTTTCGATGGCAAAGACGAGAACGGCAACTTCATCTCTGACACCACGTCAGAGAATCTTCCTCCATAATAGGCAGTGTTGATCACTTATCTGCACACTCGTCTCTGCAAATTACTGTTTACAAGTTGAACGGTAAAAATTAGTTGGAGTGGTCGCAATCCGTCAAACTAGCCATTAATGGGAGAGGAAAACTAGGATACCTGACTGGAGAAATCAATAAACCTGCAGAAGATGATCTTCAGTTTAAGACATGGGGATCAGAGAACTCATTAGTCATGGCCTGACTACTCAATTCTATGGAGACAACCATTGCAAAACCAAACATATTTCTGCCCACAGCAAAGGATGTATGGGATTCAGTTCGAGAAATATACTCCGACTTTGAGAATTCATCCCAAATCTTTGAGCTAAAGTCAAAGCTTTGGCAATCTAAACAAGGGGACCATGAGGTTACTATCTTATTACAATGAGATGGTGACCTAATGGCAGGAAGTAGATCAATGCTATGATGATGTGTGGGAAAATCCCAATGACTGCGCAAGATTCATGAAGCGGGAAGAAAACGATCGAGTCTACGTTTCTTGTCGGAAGTCAAACAGGAGGAAAGCAGGAAGAAGATTATGCTACATGACTCTAACACCTAGCAGAAGTCTGGAACCAGAGAGTTCAGCTCTAGCTTCCAGGGGGGCTTATTGTAACGCCCCGAGCCCTGACTCAGCTGCGCACGCGGCTACACGTGCGCACATGCGAAAGAACGGACATAAAACTCTAGCGACGCCCACCACAAGCACCATCAAAAAGGTGGTTAACCATTTGGTGACCTTTCATCACTTGGTTCCTAATATAACTCACACATTCACATCTCATTTTTCCGATATGGGACTATATGCCCAAGCTCCATCCACGTCACTCTCTCCAATGCATGCATGCATGCACACTCTCATTTATTCATCATTTCATTTGATGTCTATATCCCCATAGACCATCCTATAGGCTTCCATCATCAATCCCTCGATCATAATCCCATAGGATCCCTCTATAGGCCACAGCCAACCAACCATCTCATCTATTAGTGTGTGTGTGTGTGTGTGTGTGTGTATATATATATATATATATACCACTTAAGTACGGGGTGTTACACTTATGCTGATGGTGAAAAGAAGAAGCCGTGGTGTGATCACTGTAGGAGGCCGCGACATACGAGTAAAATATGTTGGAAGTTGCATCCACATCTGAAGAAATTTGATGGTAAAGTCTTCCATACGACCGTTGAAGATTCTCAAGTGCAATCCATTGATTCAGAAGCGTCTCCATTCACGAAGTAACAACTAGAGCACTTATACAAACTTTTCCTATCTCCTTATTTAACTCTGCATAATGTCCTTCATGTGTCTAAATTGTCTTGTAATCTTTTGTCAATTAGCAAGTTAACTAATGATCTCAAGTGTCCAGCTAATTTCTATCCCTCTGGGTGTGAGTTTCAGGAACTGGTCTCGGGGAGGACGATTGGTAGTGCTAGAGAAAGCAGAGGTCTCTATTTCTTCGAAGATGGAACTGATTCGGAAGACAAGTTCAAAATACATGTTTTAAATCTATTTTTGTTTCTAGTGACAATAATGTTATGCTATGGCATTATAAATTAGGACATCCAAGCTTTCAGTATTTAAAACACATGTTTCTTTTTTTTAAAATAAAAGTCCATCTTCATTTCAATGTGTTATTTGTGAATTAGCCAAACACCATCGTTCAATTTTTCCTCCAAAACCATACCAAGCATCAAAACCATTTACATTAATCGACAGCGACATATGGGGGCCATCTAGGGTTCCAACAATCTCGGGAAAAAACTGGTTTGTTAGTTACTTTTATGAGCACACGAGGGTAAGTTGGATATATTTGCTAAAGGAAAAATCCGAAGTAGAAGAGGTTTTAAATAAAAAAAAATTACGCCATGGTGGAAACCCAGTTTAAAGAAAAAATAAAAAAAATTAGAAGTGACAATGGCAAGGAATATTTTAACAAAATCTTAGGTAATTATTTTCTTGGAAAAAGGTATGATACATCAACGTTCTTGCAATGACACACCCCAACAGAATGGGGTAGCTGAATGAAAAAACAAACATCTTTTAGAAGTTGCTAGAGCACTGTTACGTACAAATAAAGTTCTTAAGTACCTTTGGGGTGAAGCTATTCTTACAGCTACATATCCTATTAACCGAATGCCTACAAAAAAAATTTAAACTTCAAAAACCTGAGTGTTTTCAAAAAGTTTTTCCATATCTAAGTTGCCCTCTAACTTGCCATTGAAAGTGTTTGGATGCATTGCTTTTACACACATTCATGATCACAACCGCGGCAAATTAGACCCGAGAGCGAGGAAGTGTGTTTTTGTAGGATATGCTCCAACTCAGAAAGGATACAAATGCTATGATCCCATTTCCAAAAAAATAGATGTCACCATGGATGTCACCTTTTTTGAGTCTAAACCATTTTTTAAAACTCATCTTCAGAGGGAGACATTTAATGAAGATTTTGGATACTTAGATGTTTTTCAACCAAAAAACACCACATCAACTTCTAATGAAAACCCACGTCCATATTCTATAGAGCCATCTCATAATCTTGATAGAACCAGCAATGAGAAAACAACAGGTACCAAAGAACTTCTTGTTTACTCGCGGAGGAAACAAATTCGAAGTAATGAGACCAATGCTCCTCAGCAATGTCAAGAGTCTGAACCAAAGGCTGATCACAACACCACCGAATCTCCGGGTAACATTCATACCAAACCTATCCTAGCCAGTTCATCTAATTCCGAGTCTATTCAATCTGAGTCTAGCTTTTCTTATCTTAATGTTCCCATTGTTAACCGAAAGGGTGTTAGAACTTGTTCCAAACACCCAACGTCAAATTTTGTCTCTTACAAAAATTTGTCACCTACCTTCTCTGTTTTTACTTCACAATTGTCTTGTGTGGAAATCCCAAAGACTGTACAAGATGCTCTACAGGTTCCTTAGTGGAAGGAGGCTATTCTTGAAGAGATGAGGGCCCTTGAGAAAAATAAAACATAGGAAGTAATGGATCTGCCAAAAGCGAAGAAAACAGTTGAAAGCAAATGGGTGTTCACAACCAAATACAAGTCAGATGGATCACTTGAGCGATACAAGGCACGTTTGGTGGCTAAAGGTTTCACTCAAACATACAGTATCGACTACCTTGAAACCTATGCTCTCGTGGCAAACTAAACACAGTAAGAATGCTTTTGCCAATTGTAGTCAATCTTGAGTGGCCTCTACAACAGCTGGATGTGAAGAATGCATTTCTTAATGGAGACTTGGAGGAAGAAGTTCACATGGATCTGCCTCCAGGCTTTGATAAGTTTGGATCGAAAGTGTGCAAAATTAAAAAATCTCTACACGGATTAAAACAGTCGCCAAGAGCCTAGTTTGAGAAGTTCACTCAATTTGTAAAAAATCTAGGATACATTCAGAGCATCTGTAGTCGTTATTGCCCAATTTTGGCAATTTGGCTTATAGCAAATAGCAAAAGTAGTTTTCGCTGCAGTCGTTGTTAGCTAAAAATTGGCCAAATGGTAAATTATCTACAATCCTATGTTTTAAAAAAAAAATTAAAAATTGGTTGTTATAAACATTGATAGTGACATTTAATTAAAAAACTGAAATGGACAAAAAAATGCTTGGGCGATGTATAATCTGCCGGCCCTTCATTTTTTTTTACTGTAGAATGGTAGATAATCTACCGTCCGAATTTTTATTTTTTTAAAACGGAATGTTTTTCGGGACGGTGTATAATATCCCGTCCGATTATTTTATTAGAGCATCCACTATCGTTATCTAATGCCATTGCTAAATATAGCATTTAGAAATAGCAATAGAAGGACCACGCTGCAGTCGTCCAAATCTTAAAAATAGAAGCGACGGATGAACATCATATGTTTTTGTATTTTTATTTTTTTTTTGTTTGGGTATTCGGTGATTTTAAACGGAAAAAAAAAATTCAAAAAAAGTCAAAAACCTCCCAAACGGATGAACATCATCCGTTTGGTGGGTTTTGATTTTTTTTTTTGAAATAAAAAAAAATCAAAAAAATCAAAAAAAAAAAATCAAAACAAATCAAAACAAATCAAAACAAAAAAAACAAAAAAAAACATTAAAAAAACACCAAACGGATGAACATCATCTGTTTGGATTTTTTTCATTGATTTTTTTTTAATTTGTTTTCGACGAGAGGCGAAGGATCTTCATCCGTCTCTCGGTTTTTTTAATTTTTATTCAACTAGACGGATGATCTTCATCCATCCCTTTCGTCAAACGGATGAACATATTCCGTCTCCTATATTTAGCAATTGTCTAAAGCCTTTGCTAAGTTTAGCAAGCTACTGTGCGTTTCTATCCTAATTTTTTAGTTTTTAGCAAACGACTGCAGTGCGTTTTTCTAAACCTATTTATATTTTTTGAGTTTTTAGCCAACGATAGTGGATGCTTTTGGTAAAAAAAATTGGGACGGTGTATAATCTCCCGTCCAATTATTTTATTAATAAAAAAAAATTTGGGACGGTGTATAATCTATCGTCCGATCTTCAGACGAAAAGTAATGATTCGTCAGGCTATATTTTTCAAATAGCCAAATCGGGTGCCAGATATGGCTGGCTACTGTTCAAAAAAATCCAAAAAATGGCTAAATAGCCGACGACTGCAGAGCGTCAAAAGCCATTTTTGGAAAAAATGGCTAAATAGCCAACGACTACAGATGCTCTCAGGGACAGACTGATCACACCATGTTCACAAAGTATTCGACCAATGAGAAGATAGTTATTCTCATAATATATGTCGACGATATTATTCTAACTGGGGATGACACAGCTGAAATAGAGCGGTTAAGAGAGTGCCTTGGATCTGAGTTTGAGATTAAAGACTTGGGACCACTAAGATATTTTCTTGGAACGGAGGTAGCTCGATCAAAGAAAGGAATTACAATTTCACGAAGGAATTACAATTTCACGAAGGAAATATGTCATGGATCTACTCAACGAAACGAGAGTGGGTGGCTGTCGTCCTGTAGAGACTCCAATTGATCCAAACCAAAAGCTTGGGAGCAGATGATCTAGTGGATATATTGCGGCACCAAAAGCTAGTTGGAAAACTAATTTACTTGTCACACACGCGAACTGATATTGCATTTGCAATGAGTCTTGTAAGTCAGTTCATGCATTCACCTCGTAAAGAGCACCCTGATGCCGTGTACCGAATTCTAAGGTATTTGAAGAGTTCGCCAGGGAAAGGTCTATTCTTCAAGAAGAATGAACAACAAAGCATTGAGGCATATACAGATGCAAATTGGGCAGGCTCAGTCACTGATAGAAAATCAACATCAAGTTATTGTACTTTTGTGTGGGGGAACTTAGTTACCTGGAGAAGCAAGAAGCAAAGTGTGGTTGCTCGAAGTAGTGCAGAAGCAGAATACCGATCAATGGCTCATGGAGATTGCGAGATCATAAGGCTGAAACGAGTTTTCGAAGAGTTAAAGAGACTTGTGACCTTGCCTATGAAGTTGTATTGTGACAACAAGGCAACTATTAGCATTGCACACAATCCAGTTCAACACGACAGGACAAAACATGTTGAGATTGATAGGCACTTTATAAAGGAGAAGCTTGAAGCGGGAGCTATTTGTATGCCATTTGTTCCAACATCACAACAAATAGCTCATATTCTTACAAACGTATTGTTCAGACCTTACTATGAGTTCCTCATCAGCAAGTTGGGCATGATAGACATCTACACACCAACTTGAGGGATGGTGTTGGATAGTTTGGGAAATTCGATCACGGAATTAGTTTCTGATTTCTAGGGATTTGATTGTTATTTTGTTTTTTGTTTTCTGAATAAGGAGATAAGGATGTATCCTAAATCTCCATTATTATTCAGTCCATATTTATCACTTAAATTAAGGGATTTTCTATTGCAGGAATTATGGGACTCAATGACATATTTGTTGTCATGCTTCTCTATATTATTCTAGCATTTCCATTAGTAAAATATAACAAAGAATTTAAGATTATTTCTTCTACACTTTCAACAGCCTTAGAAGAACATAAGGTTTTAGGTGTGCCTACCACGAAAGCCTCAAGAAGGCAACATCAGTTAGCAAACTTGAAAAACTTCCAAATGAACAGCTATGGTTATCACAAAGCAAGCTTTTACACCCTCGACTGAGTACCCATTTAGTATAAAGGTTTTCCTCTAGTAACTAGTAGTAACTAGAGCAGTAAGCCACTTTACTATATTCTTTCATCAATTTTTAATTTTTAATTTTTTAAATTTGATACTCTCCATTAAAACTTAGTAAGATGGATCTATGACCCATCTCAAACAAAGGTGGAACCACTTAAATCTTGTTTTATCAGCCTCGTATAACTGAGTCTCATCGCGCTGATCAAAACAAATGTGTTCTTTCAGAGTCAGTTAGCCAAGCTAATTAACCTGTTATATACAACCTCAATGATTCTATGAAGGAATAACATGTGCATTGGTCCGTGCAACAATTATCTCTGTTTCCCTAACTAGAGTAATGCATACCAACTTCAATAAAACCTACTAGACTTTCGAATCTACTCTCAGCTCCTAAGGGCTTGGCTCAATACAATCAGAAAGGTATTGACTTGTACATGCATGCTACTTCAATGGATAATGTGGGGACCTCGGACTTGTAGTTTCTAAAAGCAAACTATTTCAAATAATAGCATCCACTCCTATAGACATTCTCCTGTGATGTCTTAAAACCAGAGCCTAGTTGTACGTCTCAAGTTCAACTATCGAAGCCTTCGTGATTGAGCCTTTGAGCTTCTGAAAGAGGCTCACATGAACAATAAGTCGGATACAAATCCACATGGAAAAGCAACACCAAGGAGGCAAGACTGGCTTGAAATATTTAAACCAAGCCATATAAACCAGAAATCCATGAGGTCTATATCTTAAACAATAGCATAACCGCAATTTAGGCTGGACCAAACAAATGCATACTGAGGAATCATTTCAGTTCTTGCTCTATAATTTAGGATGAATAAAGTTGATAACAAATATGCCTCCAGCTTAAGACCCAACCTCAAACCCCTAACCCAGAAATCTTCCTTACTCCTACCATATTGAGAACCTCAATTTCTTCAGTTAACGCATAATAAAGTTATATCCACCTATAAAGTTCAACTTTCAGAGGACAAAAAAGATAAATAAACCTAGAATTGAGCGTGCTATTTGGCTATAACCGCTTCCATTTTCATTCCTTGGCATGAAAGAAATAAATTCTCTTTCTCGAAAGAAAATGATTCTTAGGCTAGCTATAAATTCTTGATCGTTTTATTTGCTTCCTGGAATTGATACCAGGGTTTCTCTATCCATGAAGAAGAAGGCCAAGGTGGAAATCTCTATACTCCATGATACTACTGCTGACTAGGTGAGGGTAGAACTACAGATGGGCAGTCACAAGCAGGATGGCTGCTTCTAACGAAGATACATCCAGAGCTCTGGTTGACGGTATCTATATTTTTCTTTTTCTTTTTCTTTTTCTTTTTTTTTTCTTTCCTGTTTTGCTTGTGGTATTCTCTTGTTATTTTCTTGTGGGATTCTCTAGTTACTTTTCTGTTTAGCCTTTGTGGTGATACTTTGTTGTACTTTCTGGCCTTGAGATGTAATAATTGTAGCTATATGACTGTTTTACTTTGTTGGCTGACGCCCTTTGCGTTTTATCCATTTATCATAAAATATATGGGAATCTTCAAGGTAGCACTGTGCTCACAAGGCCATAGAAAGCACTCCATGAACACCCATAGATACAACCCCCCCTGAAAGACCTGAACTGTTCATCTTGGCCTATAGCCTAAGATAGACTAAGGATGTGAAATCAAGTAATTCGATATCCATTTGCCCATCTATCATGTCTCTGGAAAAAAAAGGAAAATTCAGCCATAATTTTTTTGAACTTTGTAAAGCTTAAATAAATGAACTAAGGAACATGATTTTACACCCTTGGCTATCCTAGGAATGTAGAAGAAGACACTGTTTTTTTTTTGGGAGGGGGGAATTCATATCAATGAGTGCTCACAATAGTGGTGCTTCCTTGAAGGCCACCCTATACTCTATTCAGAAATTTTCCCAAACTAAGCTTCATGAGAACCCCACGTTGAAGTCTTCTCATGGAGTTCATCTTGATCTACATGCCTAAATTAACTTTAAGAATGTTATAGAAAGTGATTTCATGTCCGTTTTCTTCTCATACGTCGTGGTTACAAAACAGTATGAGTTTCAATCATACTTATGAATATTTAATGTAGAGACTAAAGGACATGAATCACTTGATATCATATTCTTAAGCTAGTTTAGACAAGTAAATCAAGAACAGTGAACATCATCCATAAGATGACTCAAACATTGAATTCTCATGAAGCTAGTATTCGGCGGTCATTATCACCATGTCAAACAACAGCAACGTTTCAAGAAAGTTATTTCGGCAGTGATTATTACCATGCCAGACATCAACCTTAACCACAAACTTGTGCCTATGTTAGGTCTTATTAACAAAGATATAAACTGGTTGCCTAACCTCATTCTAAAAAGCTTTTAGGCCCAGGTCTGAACCAAGCCCCCAAATAAAAGCTTCTACCATCAGGTTAATGAGTTGAATTCGAGCAGACCCTGTATTAGCCTATAATCATTCCAGATCTCTAAAAGCAGAGATGGGAATTGAAACGGGGCTAGCAGAGTCAACTTTGGAAAAGACCCAACAAGAAAAATCAATGCCCAATGCTTTAGAATTTTGAGCGGAATTGCAGAAAATGAATGCAATACGGGCTCGGCAAGAATATGAGAACCTTAGCAGAATTGAAGTAACCAATTTAGTTTAGAATTAAAAAAATAAATCTTAAATTGGGTTTATTGTTTCATATTTGCTTTAGAGGAAAACTTAATATTTAAATATAAAAAAAATATTTGGTAGAGTTAAAGAAACAGAAGTGTAAAAGTTCATATACTGAATTAACATGGTCATCATTGAAACAGTTGAGGGCCTAAAGTTCAACTTCTTTTACATTTTCATTAAAGTAATCTAAGAAATCCATTTCTTTGGCATGATAAGCGAATTCTCTTCTTAAATAGTGCAATTGTCACCAGCTTACAAGATCTTAATTTAAACTAAAAGGCTCTGAATGCCAATGGGAACAAAATGTTATATAGGCTTGAAGGGTCACCTGGCTGATAATATCTATGGTATTCCAAGGCGAGCGCACAACAAAATTGAGAACCTTTGTACCTTTGGACACACAGCTCCCTATGAACCACTTTAAGAAGGGAAGCATGACCCCAGCCATGTCTAGTATAGAGGTGAATGTATTTTCCAATATCAAAGCAGAAACCTGTTGGTTCAGAACAAATATGACATCAACATTTAGAAATTTTCGATCTAATAAAAATGTGGCACTTGAAAAATATATCAATCATAGAAGTGAAAATAATGACAGGATTAGGTTGAACCCTTGTTCAACCTAGTGAAAGCTAAAACAAGTATATACGATGGAGTATGACCTCTAGAAACATTTTTTTTCCTTTTGGGATATATTAAGAAAATTTGTCTCACTTTTATGAGGCACGGTATTTTTAATAATTTCATTAAAGGGGAGTCAATAACCAGTGCTACCAGGTTAGCAGTACATTTTGGTTCGTGGTACGGGTAAGGGATCACGATACGCTACCCTGAGCCGTACGCGGTATGAAGGGGGTAGGGTGAGTTGGGGCACTCATTTAAGCTAAGTAGTTAAAATCCATTTTCGGGTACATATAGAAATAAAGGCAAAATTAGAAAATTGGACTATAAATACATTACTTGCATTGGAAAAATGTAAAAATAGTAATCAAATTAAACTTTACGACAAACTGATGAGAGTTTGAAAAGAAATTAATGAATGCCACAACAACAAAACCTTTTTCCCAACTAGTTGGGGTCAGCTACATGATCGTGGTTTTTCATTCTGCTCAGTTTATCGCAATATCATCTGTACGGCCACAATCTAATGAGCTATCATATCCTTTCTCACTGTTTCCACCCAAGTAAGTTTAGGTCTTCTTCTACCCCTAACTCTACCCTCAAAACGTGTGACATATCCGCCATTGCCTGTCCTAATTCAGGAATCCGGCTACAAACCGGGTAAGGAAGAGGGTTTCATTAGGTAGTTGACAGCCAGTATAAAATTTTGTCAAAACATATGAACAGGAATCCTAATGAATTAATGTATAAAAGTGGTCAAGTGTTCATTTGTATCCAGATTGCTAGTTTAAGAAATTCGGCTCGAGAATCCACTATAAATCGGTCCACGAGTTCCGGATCGTGTTTTTTTGGGGTGTGTGTTGTTGTTTGGGGGGGGGGGGGGGGGGGGGGGGGGAGGAGGGTGCTGACACAGTACGCCTGACTAGAAGAAGAGGAAATAAGCATTTCTAACAAAAAACACAAATAGAGTAATAACCGGCCATACTTCAAAATATTATCTGAGAGTTCACTAAAGATCACCATCTTTCAATGAAGATAAAAAAAAGCTTCATCAGCAATTTTATTAACAAAACCTATCAAAGTCCATTAAATGAGGATGTGAGAAGACCAGATAAGCATTTTTAACAAACAACAAATAGAGAAACAATTATTGCCCATTCTTCAATATACTATCTGAGAGTTCACAAGAGATCACCATCTTTCAAAGACGATTAGAAAGTTTCATCGCACTTTTATTAACAAAACCTATCACTTGATTGGAGGTGCATTAAATTAGATGCGTAATTGTATGTGTTGTTGATCATATCTTGATGTTGGATGCAAAACTATATGAAATATATATGGGCTTGCACATAATGCAGTCATCAAAAGAGGAAAACTGAGATGTGAGAACTCTGGAATATGAAGGTCCAGATATTGAAGAGCCAGTTGATTGTTTGGCCTTGTCTAAGTGTCTGAATTGTCCAGCTGAAAGGAAGATAATAAGTGATATTGCTAAAAATAGGATTAAATCGGGATCGTTCAAATCGGACACAAATCTTAAAGCACTCAGGGGTAAAACGGTAATTTTACCTACAAATGGGTCTGAAATGGAAACTGGATCTTTCTTCAAAACCCAGTAACCCATAAACGGATCTGTCGTACTGGATATGGGTTTCAACCTGTTACAAACTAGTTCAAAAGGATAAAGAAGGATTCAGATTCATAATTATCCCTAAGAGGTGGTTTTAACCACTTCTATCCATCCACACCGGAAAGTAGAGATTTGTTCTTATCTCGAAACGGATCCCTAAGGCGACTATAAAAACCCCTCTCCCCCCCACCATAAGAAGGTAATCAATATTTTTCTACATAAAGCTTTTTTATAATCTTTCTGATTACTGATAAGAGCGTCGGAGGGTGCGTCGGAGGGATCCATCCCGGTGTTTCGCACTTTTTGCTGGTTCGCAACAACAGCAAGAAACCAAATCAACACGTTTGTGAAAGTCAACAGGTTTGCCTTGTTCGTTTTCTCAAGAATCCATAAATTCATCTGTTTGCTCCTACACCGAAATCAGCAGCAACAGATTGGCGCCGTCTGTGGGAAACGAAAAAGCAATCCAACATAACTTCGTCAGCGAGATTAGTTTCAAGCCATGCATCCAAAAGAGAAGGGAAAAGCAGCGGTCTCCAGCCGTAAAACCATTCATCTTCCTCCTCCTCTAGTTCAAGATGTTCTTCTTCAATAGCCTCCTCAACAGGCCCCTCCAGGGTCTCAGGGGGGCTCCCGTCGAAGTCGTTCAAAGCAACATCCTCCTCATGACATGTCGCAGTTTCTAATCCTTCAGTTGATCCTATGGCTTCTCAAAACCCTCCCGAGCGGGATCTCCGTCAAGTGATTGTCAACCGCCAGAAGGGGGTCGACCTCCGAACTCGCCTGAATGAATGGTGAGCCCATCAACCTGAGCACCCAGGGGTCTCAAGAGTCCGGACCCCCCGCAGACCGAGGACCAGGAGATCCCCTCCCCCGAGGAGGCGGAGAAGTCATACTCAAGTAAACCGAGCCACACATAGGGGCCGCCAAGCTAGAGAGGCACCAGCCACAAGGGCGGAGCTCCAAGAATTTCAAGAGGCCGTTATACGGGCCCTCAACGTCACTCCCAACCACGAGCAATGGGCACCTAGTCCTCAACCTGCCCCAATCCATCACTACCGCACTCCTCCCCTTTCGCATGGGAAAAAGTCTAAGGGCTCGGCAGGATATGACCGAAGGGAAGACTCGGTCTACCACCGTCTCCACGAGATGAAGAGACGTCTTGGCCGACTTAACAGAGAAGAGGAACGGGCGAGAAATTTCTGCCCGAGCAGGCCCCCGTTCTCCCGAGCCATCATGGAAGCCCCAGTCCCGCAATACTTCAAGCTCCCTAACTTTGAGTCATACAACGGGGAGTCGAACCCCGCTGACCACATCGAGAGTTTTAAAACTCTCATGATGATCCACCAGGCTTCGAATGCGCTCCTTTGCGAGAACTCCTGCTTAGGAGTGAGAAGTACATCCGAGTGGAAGAGGCTCTCAACCCCCCCAATCTTGAGGAACCATCTTCCGGGAACAAAAGGAAGAATACGAACGAAGAAAGGACCCAGAAATTTAAGAGGGACGACAATGTCCAACGCCGCCCAGCTCCTCGTTTTGAGAAGTTCACCCCCTTCAATGCTAGTATATCAACAGTTCGCATGGAGGTGGACAAGGAAGGGCTACTCTGCTCTCCCCTTAGAATGAATACCCCTGACAAGAAAAGAAACATGGATAAGTGGTGCCGCTCCCATAGGGACCACGACCACAACACGGATGATTATCGGGCTCTTAAAGAGGAGATCGAAGAACTCATACAGCGGGGATACCTGGACAAGTTCGTCCGAAGAGACGGGGCCGACCTTACCCCGAGGAGCCTACAAGCGGACAGAGAGGTCCGCCGAGTTCCAAGATTCCGAACCTGGGGCTGTCCTCCACCTCATCCAAGGAGGTCCAATAGGGAGAGAACCCAACTCCTCCCAAGAGGCCTTCACCCTATCGTAGAAGTAGGATCTCGGTTTTCAATAAGGCCAATGCTTGTAACCCGGCCAACAGCATGTAGTAATGG
This sequence comes from Hemerocallis citrina, assembly GCA_017893485.1. NCBI lineage: Eukaryota > Viridiplantae > Streptophyta > Magnoliopsida > Asparagales > Asphodelaceae > Hemerocallis > Hemerocallis citrina. Next base: position 263,696,901 of record CM030364.1, read on the forward strand.
TTCGCCCCATCGAAGCGGCCATTTTGTTTATTTCAATAAAACAAGCTTTTGTCTATTATTGCACTTGCTTCATTTCTACTTCACCGAGTCACTTCTACGACCCGCTAAATGGTAAGTTCGGAGTCCAACTTGTCCTTCAGGACTGCTCCCACAACTTACTAAGCTCAAAAGACGAGTTCGAAGTCCAACACTTGGTTCGACGTTGCCTTAGCCGCTTGCAAACAAGCAAGTGCGGGGCAGCTCACCATTCGAAATTGCTCCTACAACTCGTTAACTCTCTTAACAACAAGTTCGGAGTCCAACACTTGGTTCAGCGTTGCCTTAGCTGCTTGCAAACAAGCAAGTGCGGGACAGCTCACCATTCGGAATTGTTCCCACAACTGTTCAACCTCTTCTCAGCAAGTTCAGAGCTAAAACTCTCTCAGAGTTGCTCCTCAAATTTGTCTCCCAAATGGCTCTCTCCAATAGCCAAGCTCTTCGCTCCGCTCGCTCCCAGAGCGAACCTCTTCTCAACGAGTTCGGAGCTAAAACTCTCCCCTAGAGTTGCTCCTCAAACCTGTCTCCCAAATGGCTCTCCTAGAGCCAAAATCTTCGCTCCGCTCGCTTCCAGAGCGGACCTCTTCTCAACGAGTTCGAAGCTAAAACTCTCCTCTAGAGTTACTCCTCAAACTTGTCTCCCAAACGGCTCTCCCGTAGAGCCAAGCTCTTCGCTCCGTTCGCTCCCAGAGCGAACCTCTTCTCAACGAGTTCAGAGCTAAAACTCTTCCCTAGAGTTGCTCCTCAAACCTGTCTCCCAAACGGCTCTCTCCTACAGCCAAGCTCTTCGCTCTGCTCGCTCCCAGAGCGGACCTCTTCTCAACGAGTTTGAAGCTAAAACTCTCCCCTAAAGTCGCTCTTCAAACTTGTCTCTCTCCTAGAGCCAAGATCTTCGCTCCGCTCGCCTCCAGAACGGACCTCTTCACAACGAGTTCGGAGCACGACTCTCCCCTAGAGTTGCTCCTTAGAATAGTCTTCCAAGAACGGACTTCCCTTAAAGCCATGCAAAGCTCTTCTCAACTCCGTGAAGACGATGATGTTGCGGGACTATCTTGACGTTGAAGAAGGATGATTCTCCAACTCATTTCTGAAGAGAACTTGTAGATCTTCGAGATAGCTTGGAAACAAGGGGTCACGCCTCGATCCGACCTCCGTAGCACTGGGAACGTCGGTTACAATACAAATGCGAGAAAAACTCTCCTAGACTTTGGCAACGTGTGCCGAGCACTCTTGCCACCGATGTCCAAATATGAGAAAAAGCTCTCCTGAACTTCGGCAACATGTGCCAAGCACTCTTGCGACCGACGTCCAAATGCGAGAAAAAGCTCTCCTAGACTTCAGCAATGTGTGCCGAGCACTCTTGCCACCGACGTCCAAATGCGAGAAAAAAGCTCTCCTGGACTTCGACAACATGTGCCGAGCACTTTTGCCATCGACGTCCAAATGCGAAAAAAAAGCTCTTCTAGATTTCGGCAACGTGTGCCGAGCACTCTTGCAACCGACATCCAAATGCGAGAAAAAACTCTCCTGGACTTCGACAACAACTGCTGAGCGCTCTTGCCACCGAAGCTCAAATTGAATGAAAAATCTGCCTCAAGACCCGCACTCAAATCAAGATCAGCGGTGGTGATTAAAGCAAAAAGGGAGAGTCAACGGCCAATCGTTGACCAAGTCACCGGCCAACTATTGACCGCCACGTGTCAGGCCGCCGAAGTCCTCTCCTGGTTCGGAAATGCAATCCGAGCGTTCTTGCCACCAACCCTGAAACGAGAGAAAAATTTATCAAAAAAGTCAACATTGACTGAGTCAACGGTCAACCGTTGACCGCCACATGTCAAGCTGCCGAAGTCTCTCCTAGTTCAGAAATGCAATCCAAGTGCTCTTGCCACCGACCCTCAAATTGGAGAAAAATTTTGTCTCGAAATTCGAATCCGAGCGCTCTTTCCACCAACCCTCAAATTAGAGAAAAATTTTGCCTCGAAATTCGTGCTCAAACACAAACTGCAGCTCAGATACGAGCAATCAAGCAAAAAAAGGGTGGGAAGAGGGTTAACGGGATGGGTTTGAACTTTGAACCCGTTATAGGCCCAAACCCGTCAGCCCCTTCTTCTCCACTCTCCCGCCAAAAACCAAACAAAGAAGACCCAGCGTCTCCTCCTTCAACCTCCGTCATCCAGCACGTCGAGCTCAATCATCAACCTCGACACCACCGCCATCGAGCACCGCCGAGCTCGCCTCCACGTCGAGGAGACCCCTTCACTGTCTCTGAGCCAAGCCTCGCTGAGTGCTTCGCCAGTTCGAACGCCATTGCTGAGCTCGATCTCTCCTTCAAGCTCCGAGCTCTGCTACCGAAGCTCCCTCGTTGAGCCCCTTCGACGTTCACCTCACCTCACCTCCACTCCGCAGAGCTCTCTCCTACGCCGAAGCAATCCACCGCCAGCGTCGAGCCCCTCAAGCTGAGCTCCAACTCCGAACTTCATTATCTCCGAACTCCACATCACAAGCTCCGACGTCGAGCTCAGACTCACTCCTCACCGCCTCGATTTGAGCATTCGTGGCATCGGAGCCCAAATGAGAGAAAAGCTCCCATCGTCTCCGAGCTCACAAGCTTCGAGCTCCCTCCTTCGCGAAGCTTCACCATCGTCAACCGCCCTTCTTCCTCGTCGAAGCTTCGCCGAGCTCTGCCGAAGCTCAGTTGCCGACCTACTACTTCGCGAGCTACCCTCGCAGAGCTCTACCGCGACTCCTCGTCGAGCTCCACAAACAATTTCGCATATATACAAACAATAGCGATACGAAATTCTCACATTATTTTAGCTTAAAGTCCTATATTGAAAGACATGTATGCAAAAAGTAAAACAATTTTTTTAATATATTCACAATAACATTTGTGTCTATCTCGGCTGATATTTCGCCAATTTCGTCAATATTTCGGCCGATATTTCGATAATTTCGGCTGAAATCTCCACATTTCGGTCAAAAACAATGTAGAGTATAAAATATGTGATTTCGTATCGGCAAGCTGGCCGAAACGAAATTTCGGCCGAAATTTCGGCCGTATCGAAGGAAATTTAAAACAGTAAGTTACAATCCACTTTTTGGGTATAGAGCATACAATAAAGACATTTCAAAGTCCATGGATACATTTTGCAACTGTGAAGCTCATTAACAGATCTTCAAACATAAATATCCAAGTGACATACTCCATATGTTTAGTTGTCTCGTAACTGGGCTAAATTTCGGCCGTATCGAAGGAAATTTAAAACAGTAAGTTACAATCCACTTTTTGGGTATAGAGCATACAATAAAGACATTTCAAAGTCCATGGATACATTTTGCAACTGTGAAGCTCATTAACAGATCTTCAAACATAAATATCCAAGTGACATACTCCATATGTTTAGTTGTCTCGTAACTGGGCTATTTTGCAATTAGAATCCAGTGAATGGCTCAGTTGCAAATGTTTGGGAGAATTGCAGGTTTGTGGTTTTACAACCCTTTTACAACTTTTAAGCATTAGTTGCAAGCATGCACTTGCAACAGATTTTGATTGCAATTAACCAGCAAAAGGAGCCAAACACCCCTTAGAAGAAAAGCATTTTTAGAAGAGCACGAAATTCATATTTACCTTTTCTTTTCTTCATTATGCAGAAAAGAAACTTCTCTGCATGTATCCTAGTATTACCTCGTATCATTGTTGATTAATCAAATATATTGTGTCCATTTAATTTACCAGATACCTCTTTTTGAAACCACGGACTTTCAGATATGCAGTGACAAGCTAAAACTGATTATTCCTTTAACTATTCAAACCTAGCTCTAAGAGCATCCACAGTCGTTTTCTATATCTCCCATTTTGCCATATTATAGCAAACGATGCGCTGCAATCGTTTGCTATATATGCCATTTTTCCCATTTCTTTCAAATCTGATTCTCAAATTTGAGAAACGAAATAAGAATTCTCAAATTATAGAAGACGGGGAATCATATACCGTCTGAAGGATTTTAATATTTTTTAATCGACTGAGACGGGGAATCATATACCGTCGTAGGATTATTAAATTTTTTTTTATTTAAAAAAGGGTCGGACGGGGAATCATACCCCGTCCTTCCCTTTTAAAATATATTTTTTTTGGGAAAAACTCCTCAGACGGGGAATCATCTCCCGTCCGGGAGATGATACCCCGTCCAAGGGGTTTTTACTTTTTTTTTTTTCCTTTTTTGGGTTTTTTTCCCAAATTGCCCTTCTCTACTATATTGGACAAATATTAAAGAAGGGGGTAATTTGGTCTTTTAATATGTAAAAGCCAAATGAGAAAAATTTAACAAACGACGACTGCACAATGCTCCCCTATATGCTATTACTGTAGCTGCCATATTTTGGCAAATGAGAAAAACGACTGTGGATGCTCTAAATGAGGCATTTATAGCTTTCAGTGTTGTGTGTGTTCATCACAATAATTACTAATCCACATAAACTATAAAACAGTGGCACCTGCCTCGCACCTGTATGATATTTGCTAATGAAACCTGTCATCCTCACATTACTAAATCAGGACATTCACATATAACAATTATATACTATCACAAGTAGAGCGAACATCCCTAGAAATGAGAAATATCTGCTTACAGAAAACTACAAATACCTTATCGGGATTGTTTCTTGTAACCACCGATCCAACTGCACCTCCCAGAGATCTTCCGGAGACAACTATTCTAGATGTATCTATATCACTTCTTTTAGTTAGATAATCTAATGCTGCCTAGCAAAAAGAGGAAGCAAACAACCAGAGCTCATTAAAATAAATAGAAATTACACTGATATAAGAAGAGGAGAAACATAGGGCCTGTCTACAAACCTGAGCATCCTTTATAATGCCATCCTGAGATGGGTAACCGTCACTTGCCCCATACCTAATTTGATAAAAACATTCGTGTAACATCAAAATTCCACCAGGCACATAATAACTATAAGAAACACGAACATCTGAGAAGTTAAATGCTTAAATATTCCATAAGCTTACCCTCTATATGATAGCATAAACACATTGCAGTGTAGTTTTTGCACCATTATGCGGACAAGATCAAGGCGGTGGGCAATATCTAAAGTATACTGGTAAAGGTCCTCGAAGGGATTCAAATAATGTGAAAGTAAGGCATCGTACTAGGCAGAGAATATAAACATAAATTGTATAGGATACTGCCAGCATTTTCCTGCAAGAAGAGTATCGTTGGACCTGCAGAAACAACAACATAACTTTACTTACACACAAAAAAGAGTGTCAACAGATTCAAAAGGATTATATCTGCTTACAAGAATTCATAAGCAACATATAAAAATTTATAACAGATTGTAGGCAATGTAACACAATAAAGGAGCTTAAAGAAGTCATCTACTTGTCTGTACATATGAACTATGTGTATATCTAAACAGAAATTACCTGATGAAGACATGGAAACCATGATAACTATGATGCTTCTGAGTGGACACTTTCCATATCATCATCTAAGCAATTTTCCATCAAAATGGAGTTGGTAATGGTTCCAACTCCATATCAAAAGGACTTCTGAAATTATTTGCTATAATCATATAACCTACTCACATTGGCATCAACGACTTAGGTTTCACTAACCAAGAGAACTATCGACAAGAAAATACCTTCAGAAAAGACATCGTAGAGCAGAGGTGACCAAGTGGATTGTAAAAGTAACCTTATTGGTGAAACAGTATGCACTTGTGGCCACGGACACAAAGTTATCTAGGACTAAGAATGGGTCTAGACTCTAGGCTGTACAATAAGAGAATAACGACTTGGAACCACTCTTACGACATGATACAAAGCCAAAGCGAGTACATTTACTTTCCAATATGTAGTTCACTAATAGCAGTAACATGAATTTCCGTGTGATCAGAGAAGGAAATATACATTCAAAGGACATGCTACCGACACTGGAACGAAGGAACATGAGTTGGTTTATGGATCTGGCAAATTCCAATTTTGAATATACAGATAGAAAGAAAAGAATTCCTTGACATTTTAGCGAACATTTCTTAATTAGGTCACAATGGTTCTATAACTTACAATGACATCATAGGATGTAGGCAGCACAAGACAACCCTATTATTCTGTAACTCAAAATATCTAGAAGTCTTACCCCGCGGGCGGGTGGTAAAAAAGGTGTGGTATGTGGATTCCCCTCATCAAATTGAGCTTGAAATAAATAACCAAATCTCAATGAATAATATTAAATTATAGGGAATGCAATATGTCATACCAAACCCAGTAATGCAACATTCCAGTGTTACCATGACTTCCCCCCTGACTTTCCTCATAATCCTCCTAATATCCCCGCAATCCTCCAATCCGTGTACCAAATTCCCCCTCATATACCCCCAAATTGTTCAGGATCCAAAATAGTTTTTATTTGTGGCAATTTTCTCTAAACTACAATTCTCGGGAGAGTGTCACTTTCCAACATAATCAAAATTTTGGATTCATTAATTGCTCTCTGTTGACAAGAAACCGAAACCAATTCACTAAAGATATAAACCAAGTTCCTTGCAACTCCCAGCCAATATCCTACAAAGAAATCACTTTGCCCATGCCAATATTACTCTCATCCAACCACAATCAATAGCATAAGTCATTGCTTTTCTTTCTATTACTTCGAAAGTAGCTCCTTCATCTTAACCCACATAAATCTTCAAAATCCTTTTGTCATTTCTCATCAAACAGATAACATCTATCCCTAATCATCGAATTCACTGAAAAAACTTCATGACGATTTTCTCCACGTTCTCATCGAACTACGGATCTACCAAACGCAAACCCTATACATAATAATCCAAAACCCTAGATCTACTCACACCTCAAACCCTAACCACCCGAAACTCCCGAAACCCAAACAAAAGAAGACGAACAAAAAAACCAAAAAACAAAGAAACCCTAACCTCTGACACTCGGCGAGTGCTTGACGAACCACGAGTGAAGCTTAACCCCATCATGTGACGCCAGCCACACGTCCTCGTAGTCCAAGTGGAGCCGGGCGGGCGTCATCGGGTACGCCCGGGGGAGACCCGGTAAAGACGGGACGTATACCATCTTCTCCTGGAGAGCCACCAGCGCCGCCAGTCCCACCACCGCGATCCCGCCGGCGCCGTAGAGGAGGCCTTTGAGGTACCAGCTCATGGATTTGCTTTGAGATTCGGGCTCGGTTTGGATTGGGGAGGATACGAAGACGAGCGGGATCAGGAATGCGAGGATGAAGGGAACGACGTCGTGTAATTACTTACTGCCTTTTGGAAAATCGGTAATGCTACACCTACAACCTTTCCCACCTTACAATCGGAGGCACAATCTTATTAGAGATGTGTACAATCCACAACAACATATTCTACAATACATTTTAATGAGATCGTGCCACCTAAGATTGTAAAAGAAAAAGTTGTAAAAGAAGGGTGTAGGTGTAGCATTACCGTTGGAAAATATATGGAGTATTTATTTTAGGAACATAGTGTGATATTTTTATTTTTACTCTACCAAGCCACTTTCACATCAAAATTGCCGGTGCAAGCAGCATTCCAACACGGGATATTTTCACATCAAAATTAACGTACTTACAATTTTGCTGGACCGAGTTTGTTTGTCGGCCCCACCCTTTAAGGTTGTTGGAGGGATTTGTTATTTGTACGCGTCATATTGCTTCATATGTGTTTTATTTTCTGTCTGTAGTTTGTACTTGGATCCAGTACTCAGTACTCTGGATTTGTTTCATTAAGCTCTTATTAATGAAACAAGGTGGTCAGATTCCACCTTTTCCCTAAAAAAAAAATTGACGTTGCAAAGTTTAGGACTGCGTTTTTGTTCGTTATTTTGAAAATATATTTCAAATATAGTTTTTGAAAGAAAAAATAATAATAATATAGTTATTTTTTGATTTTCCAAAACAGTTTTTTTTAATAAACTGTTTTCATAAAATAGTTTTTTCAAAATTAAAGTATAAAAGATATTTGGTAAATTATATACAGTATGTATGTTTATATATAATCCGTATTTATGTATACTAGTATTTAACACGTGCGATGCATGTTTTAATAAATATATAGTTTTTTAAATAATATAATATAGCACATGTGAGCCATGTGTTAATAAATATATATATTTTAAAGTAATATAAAGAATATAATGGGAGAGTTGGAGTTGTACATGCCATGCACGTAAGTTGGTAGATTTGAAGTGTATAAGAGCATCTGTAGTCGTTTGCTAAATATGCATAATATGCATATTTGGTCAAAAAGAGCACTGCAGTCGTTGACCAAATATGCATATTATGCATAAATCGCTACAGCAGATTGCTATAAATGAGAATCAAAATGAGAAATATGCATATATAAACGAAAGAGCTTGAAGTGTCGTTGCACAAAAAAAAAAAAAAATTTAATGGTCGGACGGCACTTGAAGTGTCGTCCCTCCAAAAAAAAGTAATTTCGTAATAAAAAAAACAAAAAAAAAACCCCACTTCTCTCGGACGGCACTTGAAGTGTCGTCCCACCCTCTCTGGGGTTTTTTTGTAATTTTTGTAACTTTTTTGTAATTTTTTATAAATTTTTTTTGCACGTCGAGTACGATTATTTTCCTCAGACGACACTTCAAGTGCGGTCGCACCTTTTTGTATATTTTTTTTCTCTCCGACGGAACATGATATGCCGTCCCACCTTTTTAAAATGTTTTTTTGTTTTTTTTCCTCTCCGACGGAACATGAAGCACCGTCTATTATTATTTTAATTTAAAATGGTAAAAAATATCATTCTACGACTGCAGCAAAACGAGAGATTGTTATATTCATTTATCCATTTATACATATTTTTACCATCAACGACTGTGGATGCTCTAATGGAATAGTTGGAGTTGCACGTGCGATGCACGTAAGGTGATAGATTAACACTAAGGCCTTCTCCCATTATAATATTAGAGATTAGAGATATGTATATACATAAATACTCTATATTATATACTATTATATATAATGTATGTATGGGTTTTGTTGTATGTATATACAGCATATATACTCTAATACATACATGTTGTACACATACATACATATTGATACATACATACTGATTGATAATAATATAAAATAATATATTATATATAGTAATATAAATAATAATAATATATTATATAATAAAAATAAAAATAATAATAATAATAATATATACATACTATTATATATACATACTATATACATACATACTGTATACGTAGATAATGTATACATATATACATATATACATATACATATACAAATACAGTATGTTGGTTGGAAAATGAAAAAACTTATATCAGAAAACAAGTTTTTTTATGTTTTCAAAAAACTCATTTTAAATATAGGTTTTGAGTGTGAATTTTTAAAATGAGTTCTCGAAAAATTTGTATCAAAAAAAAAATTACCTGATGTTTTGATTTTAAAAACTAAAAACTGTTTTTAAATCCCGTTCCAAACTCACCCTAAGCATTTTTTTTTAAGTGACCGCATCATCATTTCATTAATAAATAATGGGCAAAAACCAAAGTACCCCCCAACGTTTGACCCGAGTACAAAATGTCCATACAACATTTGAAAACATACATTATACTCATTCATCCGTTAACTTAACTCATTATGTTGGCTTTGAATTATTAAATTACATTTCTACCATTACCCTTTCATATCTCAATCGCTTTTTCTTTTCTTTCATTTCTTCATTCTCAAACATTAAACAAAACAAAATCTCAATCTCAATTCACTGTATACAATGGCTATTTAGGGAAGCATCACACTACACCTCTGATCCTCCCCTAGGGATGGCAACTGGGCCGGGTCAACCGGCGGCCCACCCGCGACCCGGCCCGCCAACCCGGCCCGTTAATTTGCTCTGCGGGTTCGGGTCGAACCCGGTGAACAATACCGGGTCGACCCGGGTCGCAATTTACGCGAATTGAATTCACAAAACCCGGCCCACGAACCCGGCCCAATTCGAGAATTGGACCCGCCAACCCACGGGTCGGCCCGCGGTTTCGACCCGTTCGACCCGTGACGGGTCGACCGTTGACCCGCTGGTCGAACGGTCGAAAATCACCCCGTTGCTGCTGATCCGATGCGCTCTGTCTTGGGCCGTTGTGAACGGCTCTTTGAGCCGTTGCAATTTTTTTTCCCCACTTATTTTGCCTATAAATATCCCTAAAAATCTCATAAAAAATCACACCTCACTCTCTTACTCTCTCTACTATTATACATCATTTGTAAAGAATTTTTGAACAATTGTAGTATTCATCAAACAAGTGTACAAGGAAGCATATACACGATCAAATTTCGGTCGTATCGGAATCAAAATTCAACGTCTTCAACTCTCTTCAACCCTCGTCAAATCTACTTCAACCTCTTCTCAACTCTTCAATTGCGGAATCGGCAAAGCGCTCCTCCATCTTTTCTATTCTATTCTTATTTTTACGGTATTTTTACATACGCGTATTCCACGGTGAACGGTATCAAAATATCTCTATCTCTCTCGTTAATTTTTTTTTGCGTTGTAGTTAAAATTATTGTTCGTTTTTTTGAACTTCTCTATCTCAACCCTCTTGTTTTTTAGATTTTTTTTTGTATAATTCACCGCTCCTACATTCTATATTTTTTTTACATACTTTACTTTAGCACATTACTACATTATGTCTAGATCACGCGGTAGCGGTCGTAGCGGACAAGATTCCTCCTCCTCTTCATGTAGGCCACCAATTGTCCCAACTAGTGAGCCCGCCCAAGATTACATTGATCCTACTATGGAACAATGGGGTACACACGACGATGTTGTAGGTGACATACAATTAGAAGAAGAACAACAACAACAACAAACCGAAACTACACAACCCCGTAGTAGTAGGAAAAGTAGAGGAGAAACTAGCAATTGGCATAAGTTTTATGATTATATCCCGGATGAACATACTCCGGGTATAGGTTTGAAAGTGTGTAAAACATGTAGTAAAACATACAAATTCAAGAGGGGTGATGGCACCGGTACAATTAGTAGGCACATACAACATAATCATAAAGAACTTCTTGATCAAATACAAGGCCAACAAAAAATCAACCCTAGGACCGGTCAAGTAGATAGCCACCCTTATGATCCCGAACTTGTTCGTCGGGAAATGGCCCGATTAGTCATTAAGGAAGAGTTGCCATTTTCCTATCCCGATAGTAGGAACTTGGAAAATTTTAATCAAACGGCCTTAAACCCTCATTTTAAAAGAATTCCGAGAAATACTTGCAAATCGGATTGTTTTAAAGAGTACATGGAAATGAAGGACGCTTTGATTGCAATTTTATGGAGTTTAACTTGTAGGGTTAGTTTAACTTCGGATTGTTGGACGGATGTCAACAATATTCCAACGATGGGAATAACCTGTCATTGGATCGACAATGATTGGATTCTTCAAAAAAGAATCATATCACTTGCGTCGTTGCCGTATCCCCATAGTGGCGCTGAAATAGCAAACCGTATTATAGAAATTTGTGATGTTTTTCATATTCGCGATAAAATTATGGCTATTAGTTTTGATAATGCATCTAACAACAATGTAGCAATTACTACTTTAAAATCTGTATTAAACCCTCCATCTGACAATATTTTTCATGTTAGATGTGCATGTCATATTATAAATTTATGTGTTCAAGATGCATTAAGAATAGCTGATCCATATATAGTTAAAATTAGAAATTGTGTACATTTCATTGCATTAAGTCCAAGCATTTTACAAGAATGGAAAGCTTGGTGTAGGGTTAGAAATGTTCCTTTTAGAAAATTTCCAAAGGATGTTAGACACCGATGGAATTCTACTTTTGATTTACTAAATGTTGTCACCGATTATAAAGCAGTTGTAAATGATTTTTGTATCGCAAAAAATATGCACAATTTTGAAATGACTCCCCCCGATTGGTTTTTTGCCGAATCTTTGTTGAAATTTTTAGAACCTTTTAAAACCGCAAATTTAAAATTTTCAAAAACATATGAATCTACTTCTAGTAGCAATTTTATTAAATTAGTTAGCATGATGCAAATATTTAACGAAATGTTAAATGATCCCTATATTAGTGACATTGTAGTACCTGCATTTCAAAAAATTTTGAAGTATTATTTTCCTCCTCCTATGTTGATTTGTGTTGCTACTGTTATGGATCCCCGTATCAAATTAGAAGGTACGAAGAATTTGATAGAAATATTTTTTGGATATTTAGAGGACAATGTAGAATTAACAACTGATTGCGCTACTTTTTTAGTTCAGTTTGAATCTACGTTAAATAACTTGTATGATTATTATGATAGACGTTTTGCTTCTAGTAGTACAACTTCTGTAGTTAGTTCTTCTTCTGGTAGTTCTAAAGGTAAGGGTAAAAGTAGAATTGGTGATAGAACATTTAGTTTACTTGAACAAATTCATTCTAAAAAACCTAGGACTAATCAACCAAATGAATTAAATTGGTATAACCAACAGGATACTGAGCCTACTCTTTCTCCACTAGATATTTTACAATGGTGGAAAGAACATGAACACACTTTTAGTATTCTGTCAATTATGGCTAAAGATTTACTAACTCCTCCTGTCTCTACAGTTGCTTCTGAGAGTGCATTTTCTACAAGTGGCAGGGTTCTATCTGATTACAGGAATCGGTTGAAGCCCGAGGCGTTAGAGATGCTCGTTTGCACAGAAGACTGTCTGAAGGCTGAAGATAGGACGCAAGGGAAAGCACTATCAAGTTCCACAAGTGGGAGCAACTCGCCCGAAGAACAACAACAACAACAATAGCTTTGCTTGTTATGTCAAATTAGAAAACTTGTACTCAATTAAAATTGTATATAAGAAATATGTTATTGTATAAAACTTATTTGTGAATTGAATTCTTCATTTCGTTATAAATTGTTCAAATTGTATAACTTAAATTCATATGAATAATATTTCAAAATTTGTTGTCAATTTCACTCTTTCAATCTTATTATTATTATTACGATTTTTATTGTTTATTAGTATTATTACTTACTTAGTATTATAATTAAACATCATTTGGGGATATTTGAAGAATTGTAGTATTATTACTTATTAGTATTATTAATTACTTACTTACTTAGTATTATAATTAAACATCATTTGGGGATATTTGAAGAATTGTAGTATTATTACTTATTAGTATTATTACTTACTTAGTATTATAATTTTTGAAGAATTATAGTATTCATCAAACAAAGATATGGTTGTTTGTATATATCATTTGTAAAATTATTATTATTATTATTTTAATTTAAGCTACCAAAAAAAAAAAAATAATAATATTAAACGGGCCAACCCGCGGGTCGACCCGGCCCAACCCGGGTCGAACCCTAAAGGGTTCACGAGTTGGGTGGGCCACCCAAACGAAAACTTAGCCCGGCCCGGCCCGGCTAAGTATTCGTGCCAACCCGTACGGGTTGGTCCCGGCCCGGCCCACTCGACCCGTTCGCCATCCCTATCCTCCCTCTTACGATATACAATTTAACAAAGAAGTTTTTTACTTTGATATAATAATATATTGAATCTTATACTGAAGGAAATGCCTAAATTATGAGAACTCTTTATGACTTCCAATTTGAGCCACAGAGAGGCACCTGACAAGTTAATTGTTTATAAATGATACGTAATATGATAGTGTAATTGAGAAATGAATGACGCAATTCTCTCCATACGGATTTCAAACACTTAAACACGTATCTGGCTTCTGTCCAGAACAAGTATTTGTTATTGCTGTTTATCTAAACCCGCAACAAAAAAGCCAAAAATAGTGTATTATGGTTTAGGTAGTACACCTTTTTTTTGTAATAGTTATAGACTTGTAATCTAAGTTAGTCGTGATAGACTTTTAAAGCACAATCTTTTTTTTGTAATAGCTATAGACTTGAAAGCATAATATGTTTTTGAGAAGATGATGAGATTGTGATTTGATTTTGTTTAATGTTTGAGAATGAAGAAATGGGAGAAAGGAAAAATAGATTGAGAAGTGAAAGGGTATGGGTATAAATGTAATTTAATAATTCAAAGTTAACGGATGAATGGGTATAATATATTTTTTCAAACGTTGTATGTGCATTTTGTACTCAGACCGAACGTTGGGGGGTACTTTGGTTTTCGCCCACAAATAATTAACGAAACAAGTATTATAAATAATATACATCTATTTGTTCCCAAAACGGAATAACGGAGAACAGTTACATAGATAAGTCCACAACATAAACATAAACTAGTCCCTCCCCTATCTTAAACTTGTAGACAAAATATTCACACCCTATTCTCCTACCCATCCCTACAATATGTACTTCGAATTTTTTAAAAATTTAATTTGAAACTCAAATTCCTTTTAAACTTCCTCTCCACCCCAGAGACTCCCTCCACCTTTCCCCCAACGTCCACATTGGCAACAACCCCAACCACCATCTTTTGGCGACATGCATCATCTTCACCCGATGAATCCACCAATCCTACACCACCGTGATGCCATCTTCCGATTGCATCAAATTCAGCACTCAACAATAGTCATTGTTCTCAATCGACAAGTTAACGCTCTCGACGAACTCCCCCGCAGACAAACACTTCCGCCGTGGTAGCTCGTCATGGGGGATCCCACGGTTAAGTTCATCGCTCCCCAAACATAATTTGAATTTCAAAAAAATTCTAATTTGAAATTCAAATGCCAAAAAAAATCTCTTTTCACTCTCCAAATATGTTTTGAATTTCAAAAATATAAATTGATTCAAAAATGATCCAAATCTCCCCCTCTCGACATGTTTTGAATTTCAATATCTAAATTGAAATTCAAATAAAATTTCAAACCCTCGTGTAATTCTCCCCCTCCCAACATGTTTTGAAATTCAAAACTCAACACAATCTCCCCCTCCACATCCTCTAATCTATTTTAAATTTCAAATCCTAATTTTGAAACTCAAAATTCCAATTCAAAAATCATCCTATAATATACATCCATCTTCAAAAGACTATGCATTAGTATTGGGTTTATGACCATTGAATTTTCCTCGTCTTTCTACAAGAGATAAGTATATTTATTAGTCACATCACAAAAGTAAGTATGATATTTCTACCTTTTGACTTAGAATTAATTTTTTTTATAAGACATTTTTTGAAAATATTTACAGAAAGAGTACAGTTGCCCAAGTATTTGCGCTCATGGACTCAACAACTAAACTCGTCGTTCCCAACGGCGAGTTTAGTTTTTTCATCCTCGCCATTGGGAAACAGCGCATTTAGTGCTAATTTTTAGTTCAAATTTTCAAAGAAGAATCGCTGTTCCCAACGACGAGGGCATTTACACTAGACTCGTTGTTGAGAATATGGAGTTTAGTCCAAAAAAAAATCTATGGATTTTTTTTCAAAAATTCACTAAGTCCAACAGAATATTTCACTCTCTGTAAAATTTCCTACATCCTCACCGTTCGCAACAGCGAGTCTAGTGTGAATGTCCTCGCCGTTGGGAACAGCGAATCTTCCTTGAAAATTTTGAACTAAACTCGTTGTGCCCAACTGCGGGTCTAGTATAAATGTCCTCACCGTTGGGAATAGCGAGTCTTCTTTGAAAATTTTGAACTAAAAATTAGCACTAAACACGCTGTTTCCCAATAGCGAGGATGAAACAACTAAACTCGACGTTGGGAAAGGCGATTTTAGTTGTTGAGTCCATGAGCGCGAATACTTGGGCAACTGTCATCTTTCTGCAAATATTTTCGAAAAGTGTCTTATAAAAAAAAATTAATTCGTTGACTTAACTTAAGCATGTTTGTTTTAAAGCATATATAAATCTCTATCACTATACTATAGTGGGAAAGTTGGAGGGGTAATTTGTCAACCAACAAATTTGTATGTTACACATGCAACTCCAATTCTCCCATTTTTTACTTAATTTTTTAATTGACACGTGCATTGTACGTGCAACTCTAACCTCTCATTTTTACTTTAAAATTTTAAATTGACACGTGCAACACACATAAAGTATATATATTTTTTACTTTAAATTTTTTTTAATTAACACGTACACCGCACATTTACATCGGAGTTTTTAATTTTAATTTTTTTTTATTAACATGTGCTTCGCACGCCACGTTCAACTCTCCCATTATATCATTTATATAGATATTACCAACACATGCCTTGCATGTGCTATATTATATTATTTTAAATCTTTTTACTTAACTAGTTGGAATTTACTGTGCACCAAGTGCACATGACTTGGTGCACATAAATGGTTGAAATTTTATCTAAACATACTTGCATTTATCATACTCATATTCATCGAAATCAGATTTGAAGCAAGCATCAAGAACCCAAGTTAATCAATTCTAGCAAAATTCCAATCAAAACAGAGCACAAATGGATCAAAATTCGAACGATGTAAGAGAGAGCTATACGCGTAAGTTTCATCTAAAACATAAAGATATAATTATTGAATTTTTCATAAGATATATCATCATTTTCGACTTTAAATTTCTTGAACATAAAATTGATATTAAAAAAAGTTAATAAAAAAACAAATTAGTAAATCCTAAGCCGATATCATTGTATTTTTCATAAGATCAATCATCACTTTCAACTTTAACTTTCTTGAGCTTAAAATTGCTTGTAATTTCTTGTTCATCCTTTTTAATTTTACACTCTGTCAATATTCTTGTAGTTGTTCTTCCATATTGGACATTTTGTGATTTGATAAAAAACGTATTCTCATCTCCAATGCATTTTTTGGTTCGTCTATCAAATTCTTCAACATTTTTTCCTGCGTATAACATTAAGAAATTAGCTCTTAATTAATTGTAATTAGTTGTTATATTTTCTTAACATGCTTATTCCATGCTATTTGTTTATCTTCCCCATGTACTTGTATCCTACATTATAAGTGGCCCGTAACTTGCAATTGACGGGTACTTGTTTTCTCTTTCCTTCTCCTGCAATTATTAATTGTAGATTTGGTGATCAGCTGCCCGATGGAATATGTGATCTAAAGTTCTAGTTGGCTGGAGCTTTTGCTATCTTCATTTATTTCCTGTTGCTCATTTTGAACAATGTATCTGTTACTTGGATTCTTTGTGTTTGGGCAGTATGACCCAGGATTTTTGACTTGTTCAGATCTGATTTATTTGAGATTAATACATTTTGTTTCAAGTAAATTCTGTTGGTATATTGATTCAATTATGCATGTGTGGTTGATTCTCTTGCTTCCGGCTCAGATTATTTTGTGAGATGTTGTAAAAATTCCTGAACAGCTTATGGATGATGAAAATCATTCGTCGAGCCAATGTTACGTGCTTGTATTCCGTATTTTTGGGAAGCAGGGCGTGACACTATCTTATCTACATCTCCTACATTAATTACTGCTAAACAAAGATCTGTAGTTCAATGCAATGAGTATTTGATATCCTTTATCAGTAATAGACAATTATATATATATATATATATATATATATATATATATATATATATATATATAGTAACATAATTTTTAACCTTTAAAGACAGTAGAAGATGTACTTTGCAATTTGTCTACAGTTGCAAATTTTTACCTATCCTTATCAATGATAAGATATTTCTCAAATTCATCTACAACACTTCCCAACTTCAAAATGATGTCAAATTTATCTTCACAACTATCATACCTGTTGTGAGTTCATATATAGTTATATATGCCATATATACAATATATACCAATCCACCATATACAACTGATCAGTATATGGCGGATTATATATGCCATATATACAGTATACAACTACAATTTCAATGTAGTTATAGCAAAGCCTTCACAACTATCATGATTTCTAAAGGTATGATAGTTTTTAATTCAAATCTAATCATACTTGTGAAGTATGCTATGATGAAGATGTATATTGTATACTATAATAAAGATTATTTTTTTTGGCATTGTTGTTGGTGTTGCGGCAGTTAGGTTACATTTTTATATGTTGCTCTTTGTTTTTTTTTTTGAGTAAATATGTTACTACTTACTTCTTCATCAAGATGAAGTTCTAGGACTGAAGAAAATTTAGCTACTGAAATTTCATTATTTTGTTTTAGAACTGGTGGAAAAATATATATGTATAGAGAGCAATTATTAGTACGTAGTCCCAAAGTTCAGTATGTATAAAAATATATGTAGAAAAAGTGAAATTTCTCTTCGTAAATTTTACCTTGGAGTGCTACACGGAGAACCCTAGCCTTCCGATTTGCGAACTTGTGATGAGACGAAGAAAGTTAACCTTGTAATGAATTTGTCTGGCAATTTTATTGGGTATTTATAGCCTATAGGAGAACGTTAACTTGAGGTGATTGTATATCTCTTATAACTAATTTTTTAAATACAATATGACCCTATCAATTGAAGATGTGTTGTATGATTAACTTAATTTGAAATTTTACCCTAATTATCATATTTTAGGATATATATATATATATATATATATATATATATATATATATATATATATATATATATCTTCCATTCTTAATTATCATATTCAATTAATTTAGCATGGGTTGCAAACCCCGCTTAAGACCTCTTTGTAAAGGCTGTATGGGTTGAGTTTGTGTACAACCTGACTGACCCAGTCCTACTGCACTCAGGACATTTCCTTTACATTGGTTCCATATATTTAACGGACGCTATAATGTTTTTTTGAATTCTGTAGCTTAAATTTCTTTTCGATATGTGGAGAGTTATAGATTTAAAAAATTATTCTTTTTTCTGACTTCTAACGTCTATGCTCTTCTTGGTGTTGCCTTTCTGCCAGCGTTTGTCTTAAAGCATCCTCTTGTTGCTAGCGTTGTTTTCGATTGCACCAAACCATGGCAGCTCAAGGAGGTTCTTGAAGCATATGATCCATCTTGCAGATGAAATTATATCAGAGATTGACAAAATTCATGCTAGATACCCAAATCCCTGCCCATGACTTGTCTTTTTTTTTTATTGGTTAGTTTCTGAGAGAATTCAGTATTGTTTCATTGTTAATATCTAGTCTCTGTCTACCCAAATTTACGTTTTGTTAGGAAACAATTTTATTATAAATTTAAAGGAAGCAATAATTGATTCAGTCTCATTTAACTGCAGGCAAATGAGTGGAGATTACAGATTTACTTTGCAGTTACTGGATAAATTTGATTGGAAACTAACACACGGCTTCACTCCTTTAAGGCCTCTTAAAGATCTTCTAAGTGGTCACATGAGAACGAGTGCACTCCTGCCATTTACAGTGAAAGAATACAAGGGATAATTAGCATTGGTATCGGGTCGGGTCGGGTCCTTTACTACTCGGACCCGGACTCGGTCCCCTACGGATCCAAAAATTGGACCCGGACCCGGACCCGGACTCGTGAGGACCGGATCCGGTTCCGGGTCCGGGTCCTATTAAAATATTCCTATCCATTCGGGTAGGAGCGGGAGTGTAAGCGGCGAGCAGAGGCGGCAAGTGGAGGATTTAAAATAGAGGAGAGAAGAAAAAGACATGAGTTTTGAGTTTGGAAGAGGAAGTTTTAGAATTGAGAAGGAAGGAGGGGAGGGATTAGGATAGAATATTTATTTTTATGTTGATTTTTCGGGTTTTTTTTAGCGGGTCTGGGTCCGGGTCAGGTCTCCTTTGAGCGGACCTGGACCCGGACCCGGACCCAAAAGTACAACGGATCCCATTTTCGGACTCAGACCCGGACCCAGATAGGCCGGGTCCGGGTTTCGGGTATTCTTACCAATGCTAGGGATAATTATTTGCTTTTTTGGCTACAATGAAGATTTTCATCTTGTGTATGGTTTGCTAAGAGAACTGACAAAGGGTCTATCTCAGATATAAGAATGTAGCATGACATAATTCATAAAGAATTGGTGTACAATTGTAAAAGATTCCCAAAATTAATCATGAAAAGTTAGTGTTAAGTCAACAGGAAAATATGCAGGCAACTGGAGGTGAAGCTAGCTCCAAATAGAAAACATATTCTTAAAATGCAAATTATAATGCAAGACCTAAACTCAAACCAAAATCGTAATGCATTTAATCCAGTACAACAAGCAACTATGATAGTGAGACCAACTAAAAACAACTCAAAACCGATCATTTGTAGCCTCAATGCATAATAATGTTCAAATGTATACTTATACAAACAAATTTGAACTACATTCCAAAAATAAGTTGTTGATGAGTTATAATTCACTTTCAGAATCCCATCACCTACAACAATGATGTGTTGTTCATGAAGAGCAACTTTGATCCTAATCAACTGCTTAGAGTTGGAAGTGTTGAATAGAGATCACAGTCTCAAGATCGCGACATTGATGTAAAACTGGTCGATTCAAGGGTAAGCTCTTCGCACTTCACGAGGATTGTAACATGCTTGTTCATGAACTTTTGGGTGATCTCAAGGGCCTCAAGGGGCCTGGTTACAGACAAGCCACCAACCAAGACTTCTGATGGGACTAGTTAAAGATATCTTAGATCTAAAAATAGGAGAACAATCTTTATTAGCAAGTTCACTAAATAAGGCAGCATCAAGTGGTTGAAAATAACTGCTATCAAAGAAAAATCGCTCATTTACAATCACTCGATGAATGAATGAATGATTGATTGAGTAGTAAAATCTTTAAACTACTTAATTCTTTTATTTACCACATATGATATATAGATCACAATAATTTCCTAAAAAATATGAAGGTTCTTTTTTACTGTACATTTTGTTAAGTCTTTTAATTCCCATAATGAATAGAAAACAATGAGTCCTTTTTTAAAAAAACTAATTATAAATACAAATTGAACTCGGGTACTCAAAAAAAAATCTCAGAAAATGCAATTGCTAAAACTTCTCAACTGCAGAAAAACTACAAAGCTTTAAAATTGCTCAATGAATAAATTGGATGGTCGGCAAGGTTTAGCAATTTGCAGATGTAACATCTCGTATTAAATTTTAAATAAAAATACAGTTTTTTATTAATTTTATCTCATTTTTCATTATAAAATTTTTCTAAGTTATGCATAAGTTCCTTTTTATTTATTTTATCTCATTTAGTTGTCTTTCCTTAATTAGAACTCATAGGCCTAAGATGACTCTAAGCCCATTCAAATAAATAAAATAAATAAATAAAACCCAGCCCACAATGAGAAGCCCACTAAGAGAACCTACTTCTAATTTGTACACACTTTTACACTTGTCTTGTAACAACTAGTAGCTACACAAAAAATAATAAAATGTAAAAGTGAGAAGAGTGGGCATGTGCACTACACGTGCACATGCATTTGTGCATGCATACAAGCAGGTCGACCACTATTGGAGGGAGTGGGAGAGTGGAGAGAGTGGGGGTGAGATCATGGGGGTAGTGGAGTGAATCCTAGCCATACAATTCCCCTATATACCCCCCCCCCCCCCCCCCCCCCTCATTGTATGTCATTTGCACCAAAAACTAAAGAAAAATTAAGAGAGAGGAAAAGAAAGAGAGTTAGAGATTTCGTCTTGCATTTCTTGGAGACTTGGAGATTGCTTTGCTAGGAGGAGAAGTGCTAGGCTTGTGGAGTGGAGCTAGGAGCTTTTCTTAGGAGACTTTCATTTGTGCATCAATAGAGGTGGGTGTCTTTTTTATTTTCTAATTAGGCTTAGAAATCATGTTTAGGGATTATGTGGTAATTCCAGTCTAGTTCTAATGATTCTTGCTAATTTTTATACATGTTGGAATGTTGAAAATTTACCATCATGAGTTGCATTATGTACTAAATTTAAGATGATGATTTGAATGACACAATAGAATGAGAGAAAGGAAAATTAAATGCATGTTTATAAGAGCTAGGCACAATTACAAAAAATGGGTTTCCATGTTGCATGAATTGTTGTCTTGTACAAAGTTAAACAAAAAATATATATAAGAAATGTGATAATTAGTGAAGAGAAATGAGGAACAATTGGGGGAATAAAATGGGTATTGCTGATTAATGAAGAAACTCACATTAATTGAAAGTTAAACAAATTTAGCATAGTTATATTGACATTTGTAATTCTCTTATAAAGGAAAATGTCTAATTTGGGAAAAGATGATTAAAAAGGGATGAAATCAGTAAGTTAGTATTTTTTGTGATATAAGAATACTAATTTTATTATTGTTAAAAAGAAAATAGAAGTTTTAATCAAATTTCTTATATGTCTATGTAAAAATGAATATAACTTCCTTTAAAAATAATTATTCCAGTAAGAAAAATATTCTGGAGCTTAGAAATATTTTTTGTATAATATTAATTTGGGAAAGAAGAATGGGAAACAAAATAGTTGAAAAATAAGAAAAAGAAAATAAACAAAGAGCAGGTATTTAAAATATATAACCCACAATATATCAGTTAGGCACTTGTCCAAAGTGGTTAGAGTGTGGGTGCTGCACCTTTGTCACGCCACGTTGCGCGACTGGACTAGGAGGTTCGCAGTTCGAGCCTCCGGGCTCTTTTTCAATTTTTTTTTAGTTCTTTTATATATTTTTTTAGTTTTAAAATCCAGAAAATAGTGCAAATAATTTTAAAATATTATGAGGACAATATAAATATTTCTCACTGATTAAAATATTTTTTTTTTAGATTAAGAGTTATTTTTGTCGTGATGGATATGATTTAATATACAATGTGAAAGAAAAGTGGTGGATTTTTGAATAATGATGAATCTCAAGAGTTGATATTTAATGCATTAATAAATTTTTTTGTTGGTAGTTAGATGAACACGAAAGAAGAATAGCTTTGTGGAAATTAATAAATTGAGTTTTCATGAATGATAGCTACAATAGTAAGATGAATT
Organism: Hemerocallis citrina; assembly: GCA_017893485.1. Classification (NCBI taxonomy): domain Eukaryota; kingdom Viridiplantae; phylum Streptophyta; class Magnoliopsida; order Asparagales; family Asphodelaceae; genus Hemerocallis; species Hemerocallis citrina. The sequence continues at coordinate 263,719,799 of CM030364.1, forward strand.
GATTAAGATGTGAATGAATAGAGTTGAAGACGCGAATAAAGTGAAATTTAATACATGAATATTGAAGATACGAGTACTCATGATTAATGGAACATGAAAGGTTGTGATCTAGAGGTTTAGTGAGACTCGGGTACCGGCAAATTTGAAATAATTGATTGATTTGAGATTTCGCTATATGGGCTATCTCGGTGTTTTTGATTAAGTTCGGTAGGAAGGGAAGCTAACTCTAGGCAGTATAATTTATTCATGTTTTGAACTTAAGAATTAGGCACTAAGTGAAGATGTAGTAAACTTGGGAAAATGTGAGTGGAGGGCCTCTATATAGTCGGGCGGTGGATTCTGGGACTATAGACCCAGTCGGGCGATGGATTCCGGGACTATGGTTGCTTGCGATGGAGGCGAGCCTTAATATATCCGGGACTATGATTGGTTTGACGGTGGACTCCAGGATCATGGATAGTCGGGCGGATGGTAGGTCGTACTCCAGTGTATATGCGTATACCGGGGCTAGAGGGACACTTGCGGGATGTTTGCACGACGAGGATTCTGTATAGTTGGGCGGTGGATTCCGGGATTGGAATCCATACTCGTGGAATGTATAAAACTTGTTTTATTACTGGGCAGTTATCATGGCGAGGGATTAAACCCATTAATGTGGAGTACGTAGGTGCTTGCCCTCGGACTTATGTAGTATGGGATGCATAAAATCCGAACAAGTATGCATTAGTGTCATTTAGCATAAACACCTGCATTAGGCATTAAGGCATCTTGCATACACTGACATGTTTAGGATAGTCACTTTCACACTGTGTCTTTACATTCAAGTTTGTGTATGTTAAAATAAGTAAGTCGTTATATTTTCAGCATAGCGAGGATGGCCGTGTATAATATTGCGTCAGTTGTAAGTAACTGAGGTGCCCACAATTTTAAATGCAGGCTTTGGATTTGCAAGAAGACCTAAAGATGATTGAATTCTAAAGATTATTTCCCGCTTTAAGTTTTTGATGTTTAAATTGTACAATTAAATCATGTTGTACTTCATTTATTTTCCGCTGCGTTGTTGATGTAAGAAGAATTTGATGTAATAAAAAGTTCAAAATTCCTTGTAAAATTGTACGAAGTGAAATGTGGATCCTTTTAAGTTACGAATTACCGTATTTTGGTATTCGGGGCGTTACAGCAGAGCTGCAAAAAAACAACACCTAGCACATAACTGAAACAAGTTCTTAGATAACTGTTTGCAAGAAACATTGCCATATATAGTGATCTAAACGAGAAAAGAGGAGGATTTGATTGCATACACGCTTATCATCAATTGGTATGAGAAGTCAATAAGCAGATATGGCCTTTTATTATTACTGCAAACAACATGAAAGATGTTAAGTTCCTTCTCCATTAAAATATTTACCAATATATTTGCGTTAAATTCAACAAAAATATTTGCATTTGCATAGTGCATGTCTTTCTTTATACCCATTTTTACACAAAAGATAACTGCATTGTTACTAAGCATGGGGAAAAAACACATACATTGCACGTGTTATAAATGTATAGTAAAAGATGTTTTTTTCAAAAAAAATGGAACCAGCTTAAAACATTCCTTTTAGAGTAATAGTAGTAAATATGAATAACGAATGAAGCTTCGAAACCAGGCATCAAATGGCTAAAGACATGCTAGAAAACTTAGGGTAGGACATGTATGCCAGTTGTCATGTATAAGCACAAGGCATTTTAAAGAATATTAAGAAACATCATTTGTCAAAAAAATGTTGAACTGATTTGAATTATACAAAAATAAAAATTAAATTTAAAAAAAAGAAAAGAAAAAACAATCGACTACGCCCTTTTACTGAATTAAGCAAAATAATAACTGGTTACTTGATTGGCTTACTTGAGGTTTGACGAACTGTGCGAGTAGTGACACCATGAACGGTAATTTTTAAAAACTTGATCTAGTAAATCCTTCACAGTATCATCATCCACCTGTGATAATTTGTTTAATATATGAAAATGGAACATATAATATGTTTAATATACTAAATGAAAGATGTATCTCAAGGAAAAGATTGTATTACCCCATGATAGTTATCTTCAGCCTTATTGTGCCTTATGTCAATATTGGCAAGTAGCAAAATCAAATGTTCCCTTTGATTGTCCACATTCCCTTTCTTCATTCAAAAGTTTAAAATGACAATAAATTCAGTTTCTAAGAAATCCAAGAAAAGAAAAAAAATTGCAACAAATTTTAAATTATACATACCATAACACTTATTAACATTTATACTGATATAATGGCAATATTGAATTGATCTTATATTACAGGGAAAATACTTGCCTGAAACCCAAAGGTTAGCCAAAGCCAGTCAAGCAAATCACAAACAAAGTTACTCCTCTCACCAGAAACTAAAGGTCCAACAATTCTCTGTCTGCCACTTGATGTTGGCTGCATGCCACTTGCTATTGGCTGCACTCTAGGCAGTGGATGTTGGTCCAGCTTATTACGTAAAGCAATAACAGCCGCTTGGATCTGTATCAATGAAATACACAATATAAAATTATTCGGAAAAAAATGAAAACATAATCAGTTAAATAATTATAGTAGTCTAGGGGACAAGAAAAAAAAAGCCAAAAAAAGTAATATAATATAATATAATATAATATAATAAAAAGATCATGAATCATGCAGCTGACCTCGGCAAGTTCCATTATCGCCGGAGTAGCACTAGAAGCATGAAGAGGAAGGATATTATACTGGGCATAGTACACTTTCTTTGTCTCAACTTCTCTAGCAAATCTATTTATCTACAATTATAGCATCAAAAAGATCCTTTTATAAGCAGCAATAATGATAAGGATGCATAATTGATGAGATATTATGCAAGACAAACCTCATCATCAACTTTCTCAGATGGTACCAAAATTTTCAGTACATTATATAACACTGACGCTATCTAATAATGCTTTGCCATTTGCTCACTATAAAAATACTGAATTACTCTCAGAACTTCTACAATAATTTAACAAAAAATAACTCTTCGATTTATCAATAAACTCACAATTCTTACGGCTTCTTTTTAGTGGGCCCTTCCTTGACATAGTTTTCATAGTACCACTTGTAAAACTTTTGGATTTCTCTAGGATCATTGTTTGCAAGTTGGGGTTTCGTTTCCACTTCATCCTGCCAGCACAAAAAGGGGAACTATATTTCAAATTGTACACAACCCAAAGGATCTGATGAACAAAAACTAAACTACATGGAGAACAAAAAAAAAAAATAATAATTACTATAAAATATATGGGCCTAATGCTGAAAAGACAAACCCATGGAAATACACAAATGAGATTGAATCAAAATTTTGAAGACTTACAATTTTCAAACAACTCGAAGACTTCAAAAGGCCAATCATTAAACTAATTTGCTTTCTGACCTGGTCAGAATAGGAAGCCATGAATAATGCTTTGAAAGAATATAGGCTAATTCAGTGACATCACATATGGCAACTGGCAACATCATCTGTTGGAGAAGAGGATAGAGTGCATCTTGTTACAATTGTTACAACCAACTCATACCTTGTTACAATTGTTACAACCAACTCCCATCTTGTTATAACTGATTTGGTTACAACTAACCAATAGTTTATGAGACCAAAAATGCCTATATATTTAGGCTCTCTCTCCTTGTAATTTATGTGTGAAATTAATGAAAAGCTTTCCTCTTCTCCCGTGGATGTAGGCATTGCCGAACCACATAATTCATGTGTGTTCTAGTCTTGCTTCCTCCATTTAAATTCTTGTTTCTTTATTGGTATCAGAGCCAACCCCTTGCTTCTTAATTCACTCTAGAGGATGGATTAAAATTACTGGTAGACCCGGGTTGGGCCAGTGTCCCAATGTTGGGTAGTTATAAACTTGGGTTCCCTCCCTTTAACAGCTAGCTTTTAAGGGTGAGTTCTCCTAGGTCCCTAACAATTGGTATCAGAGCATACCTCGCCCTAAGTGGGAGATCGAGATTAGGGCACATCACAGGAACGACGAAGGCTCCAAAAAAGGATGATGCTAAGTTCGAAGAATGGCAAACTCATGATCATCAAGTCATGTCATGGCTTCTTAATTCAATGGAAGCCAAAATTTCTGAAATTTTCTCCTTTTCAGAAACAGCTAAAGATCTTTGGGATTCTATCAAAGATCTCTATGGCCACCAAGAGAACGGTGCCCGAATCTTTCAACTTCAACAACAAATTGCTGACTGTAAACTAGAGGAGACCTTGTTCACCGAGCATCTCGAGAAATTGAAAGGTATGTGGGATGAACTTAATATTTATCATCCTCCTACTACTATCTCAAAGTTCTTCAGCAATGCGCAGAGAAAGACAAAGTTTTTTAGGTCCTCGCAAGTCTTAAACCGGAGTATGAGGCCTTACGTGGACAAATACTTCTTGGTGCCGAAGTTCCATCTCTCAGCACAGTTTGCCCTATCATCCAGAAGGAAGAAACTTGTCGTTTGGTAATGGATGGTGAGACCAAAAGTCTCAAACCAGAATCAAGTGCCTTGGTGGTTGGTAATCGTAAAACTGAAAAATGCTCAAATAATGAAGTTGTTGGCTCCTCACGACGACTATGTGAACAATGCCATAAGCCCTATCATACAAAGGATTGATGTTGGGATCTGCATCCACATCTTAGACCTACAAGAGATCCAAAACGACGTGTGGCTAGCCACTACATCTGTCGCTAATAACACTACTACACTTGGATCTGAAGACAAAAGTTTGGTTGGAGAACTGACCAGGCTACTTCAAAAATTTAGTAGTATTGAATCTTGCTCAGAGCCATCTACCTATCTGACAGGTAATCTCCATGCTCTCACTTCCTCATTATTTTAGTCATCCGATTGGATCATTAACTCTGGTGTTACTGATGATATGACAAATGATGTGAGCTCCCTTCTACATTTTATTTCACGAGACAAAGAAACGGTGACAATAGCTAACAACACTACTGTTCCTGTTCTTGGATCCGGAAAACTATCTTTTTTTCATCACCATCCTATGAATGAAGCTCTCTATATATTGTCCTTTCCCTCAAAGTTGCTTTCAGTTGCTAAAGTTACTAACGATCTGAATTGCAATGTCATTTTTTCCCCTTCTGATGTTGTTTTTCAGGATCGAGTCACGGGGAGGACGATTGGTGAAGGAGTATTATCGCATGGTCTCTATGTTTTGAAAAAAAAACCTCAAGCTTTTGTTTCTCAATCAGTGACCCTCTGGCAAAACCATTTAGGACATCCGTCTTCTCGCTCGTTATCTCGTATTTTTCCTCATCTTGTTGCACAAAATAATCTTTGTAAGGTATGCCATTTTTCGAAACAGACTCGGTTACCTTTTGGCACCTCGACCAATGTTACTACTGCACCTTTGAATTAATTCATTCTGACGTTTGGGGACCTGCACCAACCGAATCTTATGATGGTTTTAAGTACTATGTAACATTTATTAATGATTTTTCAAGAGCCACCTGGATTTATTTACTCAAACATAAAAATGAAGTTGTGTCAGTTTTTCAAAATTTTCAGTCCATGATTCTCACTCAATTTTCGGCTCGCATTAAAATTCTCCGCTCTGATAATGGTACCGCGTATACTATGACTCTTCTTGGTAACCATCTTCAGAAGGAGGGCATTATTCATGAAACAAGTTGCATTGGCACTCCACAACAAAATGGAGTTGCAGAATGAAAAAACCACCACCTTTTAGAACTCACACGAGCACTAATGCATCAAATGAATATTCCTAAACGATACTGGTCACATGGTGTTCTCACAGCTGCATACTTAATAAATCGACTTCCAAGTCGAATCCTTGATTTTAGATCACCAATAGAAGTTCTAAAAGGGCATAAAGTAAATATTTCTCATCTGAGAGTTTTTGGGTGTCTTTGTTTTGTGCATGTTTTACCTATCCATAGAGATAAACTTGACTCTCGATCAATAAAATGCATTTTTTTGGGCTACTCATCTACAAAAAAAGGGTATAAATGCCTCGACCCAACATTAGGGAAACTGTTTATCTCACGTGATGTAAATTTCTCTGAGAACATACCTTTTTTCTCAAGTAGTGATCGCTGCAGGGGGAGAACACATGCACACCATTACCAGTTGTTGGTGATTTCCCAAGTAGTGATGCGCCGCAGGGGGAGAACACACGCACACTATTACCGGTTGTTGATGATATGTCTGCATCCAATACTACACCACCATCTGATATCGAGCCTACCCGTCGCAAATCTACTAGAGAGCGACAATCTTCAAAAAGGTTACGAGATTTTTACTCCTAACATACTTCTTCTAATTCAATACAAAATTATTTATCCTATGCCTCCATTTCTCCTTCCCATCGTACCTTCCTTAGCAAAATTGTTACTGAACCAACCAGTTTTCATGAAGCCAATGCTCATGAAGTATGGCGAAAGGCAATGGAAGAAGAACTTCAAGCTCTTGCCGATAACAAAACTTGCGAAATAGTAAAATTGCCGTATGGAAAAAAACCTGTTGGTTGTAAATGGGTATATAAGATTAAATACAACAGTGATGGATCAATAGAAAGGCATAAAGCTAGGTTGGTGGCTAAGGTATTTGGAATAGACTATAAGGAGACCATTGCACCTGTTGCAAAAATGAGCACTATTCGAGTTTTATTATTGTTAGCTGTAAATTATGAATGGAAATTGTATCAAATGGATATTAAAAATGCATTTTTACATGGTGATTTAGCAGAAGAAGTTTACATGAAGTTGCCTCCAGGACACCCATGTGAAGCTCAACCAGGGATGGCCTGTAAACTACAAAAGGCCTTGTATGGCCTAAAACAATCACCAAAGGCTTGGTATGCCAAGCTTAGTTCAGCTCTTGTAACGAATGTTTTCAAAAGAAGTATCAATGATTCCTCATTATTTGTTAAAAAGAAGGAGAGTCGTGTAACAGTTGTACTTGTAAATGTTGATGATCTTATCATTAGAGAGAACAATGAGGAAGAGATCTAGGAATTCAAATCTCATCTGCAGCAGTGATTCGCTGTAAAGGACTTGGGAAACCTAAAATATTTCCTAAGTATGGAGATTTCCTACTCACGCAAAGGTTTATTTCTTAATCAACATAAGTATTGCTTGGATTTGCTAAAGGAAACTGGAAAACTTGCAGCTAAAGCAATTCCAACTCCTGTAGATACCTCTATTAAATTAAAATCCGAAGGTAGGCCTATATAGAATATTAGGCAGTTCCAACATCTACTAGGGAGACTAATTTATCATACTATTACTAGACCTGATATCTCTTATGCTGTAAGTCTGATCATTCATTTTATGCATAAACCATGTGACAAACATTTACAAGCAGCAAATAGAGTTCTCCATTACTTAAAGGGGTCTCCAGGTCGTGGCATTTGGATGAGGAAAAATGGGCATATCGATGTTGATGGATACACGGATGCAGATTGGGCTGGTAGTCAGACGGATGACGCTCTACCTCCGAGTTATGTACTTTTGTTGGTGGAAATCTTGTAACGTGGAGAAGTAAGAAACAATCTGTGGTTGCACGCTCCAGTACAAAAGCTGAGTATCGTTCGATGGCCTCCGCATCAAGTGAATTGGTTTGGCTTCATGCACTATTATGTGATTTGGGATTTAAACCATCTTTACCCATGAAGATGTACTGTGATAACCAATCAGCCATTTACATTGCATCTAATCCTGTGTTCCATGAGAGGACCAAACATATAGAGGTTGATTCCCACTTTGTACGTGAGAAGGTGGAAGAGAATACTATTTGCACACCCTACACAAGAAGCAAAGATCAGTTAGCCGATATCTTTACCAAGGGTGTAACACCCTGAATTCCAAGAAACAATTGAATTCGAAGTTCCATGGGATCTTTATACTTCTTTCGTACAATTTTACAAGGAAATAAAAAACTTTTTGTTACATCAGAGTTTACACTTACATTACATATTTACAGCGGAAGCAATTTACAACAATTTACATGAATTGAAAAGTACAACACTTGGATCAATCTTTAATCAGCATGCATTCTTTTAGTCTTGTTAATCACTTTACCCTGCATAGAAACTGTGGGTGCGTCAGTTGCTTACAACCGACGAAATATTATACACGGCTATCCTCTCTATGCCGAAACAGTATAACGATTCTCAAATACTTAAACAATCACAAAATTGATCACAAACAGAACTACAAGGGACTATCCTATAGATGTCGTGTCGTGCGGTGCACTTAGTCCTTAATGCAGTTGTTTATATTAGATGACACTAATGCGCACTTGTTCAGATTCTATGCATCCCATACAACATAGGTCTGAGGGCAAGCCCTTAATCGTTCTTCATCTTGTAAGGTTCAATCCCTCATCATGACTTAAACTACTTCAGTAACTACGATAAGTATCCTAGATGTTCTATAAATACGAGCTCATTTCCAGACAGGCTGGAGGGGAATCCCACTTCATGTCACGACGCATCGTGAAGAACCTATGGACAATTCAGCCTCCGTCATGGGACATGACACCACCCGCAGTCACCAAACATCCCACGAGTGTCGCCCGATACGAACTCCTAGAGACATATCCACGTTATGTCACGACGCATCGTGAAGACAGCCTGTGAATATTCTCGCACAGTAGCTCCGAGGCCCTCATACTCGTGTTTTTCTCTTATTTTCATCACGTCTTCACTATGTATCTCATCCTTAGTTATTTGAATCATGAACAAAATTAATTCTCTAGAGTTAGCCATTCCACTATACCGATCTCCATTTATATCACATGACCCAAATCATGGTCTTTTCATCCCAAATTTCATTTCAGCACATTTCTTTTCAATGCCAGTATGAGGCTTAAATACACTCTAGTTCTCAATTTCAATTCATAATCACAAAAAATTGAGCCTTTATACTCATAAGTTCTTTTTCACAATTAACATGATTTTTTTCTTTTCATTTCTATGAATCAAAACTCACATACCAAGTTCAATTTCAATTCTTATACTTCGTAGTCACAAATTTCTTTTCCATAAGCACAATAAATTCTCATACTATAGTTTCTTTCCATGATGACAAAGTAGCATTTTTCAATATTCACAATAGGCAATAAAATTCATAGATAACCAACTTAAATTTTTCTTTCATTCAAAATTCCTCTTTAATAACGTAGTGTAATCTTTTCATAAAAAATAACCGCCTTTCACTTTATACAAATATCAACTTCATACAATTTTTACTTCTAAACCATCTTTATTTTAGTCAAATCTTCAAGACCATATAATTTTAGAATAATTATAGTATTTTTTCCAATTTTTCCCAAGTCAAAAAATCAATTTAAACTCAAAAACTATTTATTTTTTTCGAAACCCAGCATCAACCCACAACCCGAGAGTAGCCAACCGCCACCGAAAGCCAGGAAGGCCTAGGCGCCACATCGATACAGTATAGGGTCGATTTGAGATAAGGTGTGGGTAACGGTTTTTCGGATTTTTTGAAAAAAGAAAACAAAGGCTCACGCCCAGTTTCGAACCCAAGACCACCAAGGTCACCCGCAAGCTACAGTAACGCCAAGCACCCAATAACCAATTGGTCTAAGTGACCCAACTGATATGGTTTTAGGCTACGGGGGTTATAACCTAGGTCTCGGTTCCCTTCGAATTTTTACTAAAACAATTGTTTTTGAGTTCTCTTCTTCTCAAAATTTATCCAAAAGCTCCAGATTTTATTTTTCATCTTATTACAACATTTCAGTAAAATAAAGTTTGATTTTTGATACAAAACAACGTAATTTTCTTTCTACTTAATTTTATTCTTCAATTTCGAATTTAGGGGGAAATAAGCATAATCCCCTTATAAATTACACTTAAAATTTTCCTATATCACTTATAATATTTTTATTAACATTGTACAATTATCTCAGTAATAAATTTCATTTTTCATGTCATTTAACAATATATTAATCAAAATCACCTATATCCATAGTTCTTCATTCAATTGTTCAACATACAAGCATGTATTTGTTTATCCAGCACATCACAACAAAATTGAGCCTCGTAGCATGGTAATCATTTAACAAATCATAATTTGGCAGTCAATTTAACACTCTTTTAACATATAATCAAACTAATAGCAATTTGTCTCATTCTCATAATGCATGGCTATATTAGTTAGAGTTTCTCCTTAATTTGTCAACCACATCCTAACATGGTGTCTAATTAGAAGTTTAAGAGAAACACCCACCTTAAATGGAGAGAAACAATCAAATAGACTCCTAGAGAATCTCCTACAACGAATGAACAAAGCCTTCTCCTCCTAGATCAAGCCACGAAAATCGCATTCTCCTCGTTGCAACTTAAACCCGAGCCTCTCCTATGCAGTCCGGCCTCCTTCTCCTTTGTTGAAGCACTCACACAAAACACTCACTCTTTTTAACTCACAACTCGTCAATCTTTTGCCTTACTACTTGTATCTTTTCTCTCTTTCCATTCTTTCTTTTCAATTTTTTTCCAAGTGTGAGAATGAAGAGTGTGGGAGGGGGTATTTATACAATTTTCTAAGTTGAATGGAGGGCCAAGATTAGATCAAATGGTTAGAGATTAAGGGCCAAGATGAAGTAGGGAGTTGAAATAACTTCCCATGATGAGAGTAACCAATTCTCCACTACTCCCATCTCTCCCACTCTCCTAATCCCACCCGGCCAACTACAAAAGTGTGCACATTGCACATGCTAGTGCATGCACGTGCCACTCTAGTGTCTCTTATTTACAAATTTGTTCATGTGACGAATTTAATTGTCCATGAAATGAGTCTACACTACAAGTTAGACCATTTCAAAAGAGAATTAAAGTAAATGGGCTCACTAATGGGCCAAACTAATAATGGGCTTAAATAATTAATTTAATTAATAAAATAGAGTGGGCTTAACAAGACAATTAGGCCTAGATTTTAATTAGGCTTTAAAAGAGAATATTTTTGGAAAATTAAAGAGAACAAATACTATATAAAAAATATTATATATAAAAAAAAGATTATACAAATAAAATCATACGTGCACAACACGTAAAATCAAAAAAATCTCATAAATGAAAACTAGGGTGTTACAAAGGGTTTGACAACAGATCGGCTTCAAGAGATTTTGACCAAGTTGGGATCAATTGACATTTTCGCACCAACTTGAGGGGGAGTGTTGGAGAAGAGAATAGAGTGCATCTTGTTACAATTGTTACTACCAACTCATATCTTGTTACAATTGTTACAACCAACTATCATCTTGTTATAACTGATTTGGTTACAACTAACCAATAGTTTATAAGGCCAAACGTGCCTATATATTTAGGCTCTCTCTCCTTGTAATGTATGTGTGAAATTAATGAAAAGCTTTCCTCTTCTCCTGTGGATGTAGGCATTGCCGAACCACATAATTCCTATGTGTTCTAGTCTTGCTTCCTCCATTTAAATTCTTGTTTCTTTATCATCAATGTGAACATATCTCATTTTGCCATGCTGCAAAAATCTCTCATTGCTTCTTGCAATATATAGAATTTCAAAGTAACTGCAAGTCATTCCAAGTACAAAATAGAAAATAAAGTTGATAACTTAATTACGATGAATTTTCTTTCTCTTTTTTAAATTTCCTTTTTAAAAGAAACTTCTTTCTACTATAATATGATTCATTATTTCGTTTAAATGAAATTGGTTGGATGTTTTCCACGTCTTAGAAAAAAAAGAATGGGACATTATTAACCTATAAGAAGAGATAGAACATCTGATGATGCAGTTCCATGAATAGTGGAGGATAAACTTGGACATATAATCCAAGATGGAATCACAGCCACAAGGTTGATGTTATTCTCCCTTGTAATGTCCCATGTTTCCTTCTCTGCTAGCATCTCTGCATACGGATACCATAATTAATTCCACACAAAAAAATTCAGCCATTAACATATGACTTAACTAAGGTTTGTATGTGAATAAAATGAAATACATATATATTAATTGATAAATTGTATCAAATGAATAAGTAATTAATTTTGATGATATGATCAGTATTTTACCTTGAGTTTCTCGCATAGATCTGGATCACTCGTACTCTCATCAAATGGGTGATCTGGGTATATGGCTGGTTTATCTACTACAGAAATTGATGAAGTAAGCACACCTTTAGGTGCCAGATTCTTTTTACATGATCGCAGCACATTTAATGTGCCATTGATAGCAGTTGTACGTATCCAATCTACAACAAATGTTCAAATTTATTCATTAGAGGCCACAATTTGTAGGACTAAAAATGATCATGCAGGTTTTGGATGTTCCCTTAAAGAAAAGGCCTGAATCAAATAAATACGTATTTCATCATTTAAGCCATACACAATTTTCAAGTGTCTTTTCAGCTTCAATAGAAGTTGCAAAGCAATTGCATCACGACAGTCAGCTTGAAAAGCTTAAGAAGGTTCTTATTAATCTTATAGCCAATTTAGTTGGTCTCATCATCCATACAGAATTTACCTAGAAATGGATTTTTTTAATTTGAAGTTATCTTTAAAATAAAATTAAAAACAATTTACAGTTTTGAAAGAACCATGAGTTGCAAAAATGAAAAAAATGCCTAATGAAATTGACAAAAAGCTATTACGCTGAATTATGAAAAAAGAAAATTAATACTGATTGTCTTCTCTAGGTAGCCAGAAAGCCAAAAAAAATTGTTAAGGAACAATTTTTGTTTGATTTAGTTTGTGCCAGTTTCTAGTTGCATGTCCTTCCAATAAGAAAAAAGTGAGACAACAATATCATTTGACTAAAGAAAACTACATCACCTGGAATTTTTCTAGATCTTCCCATAAAATTGCATGAGTATTGTAAAATTGAGCATCCGTTATCATGTTGTGCTCAGGGTTTTTATGCGAGAAAGTGGCTCATCAAGCCATGTAAATGGCTAAGATGCCAAGATCTTAGTACAAAGCCTGAAGAAATAACATCTTCAGTATAAATTAAATGTAATATTTAAAAAAAAAGAAACACATCGAACACATAAATTTCCAGCACTTACACAAAAAGGGAACAGATGACGAATTCCAGGTCCCATACTCAAATTTCCCAACCATGGAGTGCATGAATTTGTTCCTGGATTCACGATTTCCTCCAATTAGTCTGTATATGCGATAAATTTCTAAAATGACAAATGCAAGGGCATTGGCATCAGATTTTCCTTTCATATTTCCAGAGATTCTGTTGTGGATAAAGTGAATAAACCTAAATGTCAACTGAAGGCCATCACCCAAGCAGTTTTAGAAATAAGCAGGACGCTTGAAAATGTTCATAATATATTCAACATACTTCACAACTTTTGTGTATAAAAATAATACAATTTGAAAACTCCAATTCCTAATACGAACAATCAAACCGATCTAAAACCCTGACATTCCAACAACAACAGCAAAAATTGTATTAGAGGAAAAAACAAAGAATCAGAGGGACCCACTGGGATTGCAAAGCTAGAAGAACTTCTCGACTTCTGCGAAAACCAACACAACGAACACACATTAGGTCAACATCGAAGGAAGGCAGCAAAATTGAAGATGGAGAAGACCAATGGTTAGAGCTTTGATCATGGCAGCGTGACGACACCTGTAGTCAGGTTTGGGCCCAGAGTAATAAAAAAGCTGATATGATTACTTTGTATTTCACAAATATTCAAATATAAAAAAATAAATATTCAAAAATAAAAGTTTACAGTATGTTGAACATTATCGAACATAAATTAGTTGTTGCAAATGACTATATGACTGATAGTTGGGGAAATGTGACTCATACTGCAATATTTCAAAAAACCTTGACTGACCAAAACCAAAGGACTTATTGTGCCTTTTAGCTGTTAATGAATATAATAATATTACCTTTATCTACCTGCAACTCATTTGTTTTTGAGTCTATAGGCTTTCTTTTAAACAAGTGTAGATATGTGATAAGTAACAAAATTGTAACGATACCGAGGATCCCTAGAAGCCCAAGTGAAACTGTTCCAGACAAAAAAATTATAAAAAAAGGGTTAATGCTTAGAACTAAAAATAGAGCTAAAAGATGCGCTAATTGCATTTAAGGAAATTGGATTCAAAATTCAAAAATTTTGATATAACAGTTTAAGACATACATAAGAAAGTAAGAAATAAAATAAATAATCAACATATTCAGGGCATTTATCAAAACAATTGTTACTAAATGGAGGAACAAGATGAAACAAACCATCAAAAATATCCATCCATTCAATTGTTGTACGCTTTTAATGGACTCCTTGCCTTTCATATACTTCTCGATTTCATTATGTGTCATAAAACCTTCGACATAATCTATGATATCTGAAAATTAAGGAAAAAGAAATTGAGAACAGTATGATAATAAACAAAAAGAGAATCTTATTTATGATTCTATTACATCTTAAGAACTTGAAAGAACAAAAAAGAAACAACCTACCTTAGGCATTAACACTTCCTTATAAACCTGTATGGATGGTTAGACCCACCCTTCAGGGTTTTGTTGGGGGGTTATGTTTTAGCTTCTGCACTGTACTTTTGTATTTCCCCCGGTTCACCGGGGTTGTCTTAATAATTGCTTATTAATGAAACAAGGTGGCGTTATTCCACCTTTAACCAAAAAAAAAAAAAAACCTTTAAGCATAGCATGCTGATCTGGCTTTATTAGAATTTTAGTATCCTTCATTCCTCTAGAAAGAGCAACGTATAGTTTTCCGTGAGAAAATACATTATTTGGCAGATAAACTCCAACATGGGGTATTGTTTGTCCTTGTGCCTTATTAATTGTCATGGCAAAGCAAAGCCGAACTGGAAATTGTTTCCTTTTGAATTTGAAAGGATAATTCTCATCTTCGTTCGGACATAAGGGTATCCTTGGAAGAAAAAAAAAACTTCTAGTAGAAAATTGACCAGTCGATATTTCGACAAGGATAACATTGTCTCTAAAATCTCGACATACCATTCTTGTTCCATTGCATAAACCTTGCGATGGATCTAGATTTCTTAATAATATAACTGGAGAATTTTTTTTTCAATATTAGTTTATGTGTTGGAAGACCATTTGGGATAAGTGAATTAAGAAATTCTGGTTGATATAAATTATGAGGATCATCAATTGCAAAATCAAAACTGAAGTAAGTAACTTCTTCTCTAGGAAATCTAGCAATCATTCTATCATTTAATGAATTAACCCACTCATTTTTCGCTGCTAAAATAGCACGCTTGGTGATGTAGCTAGGACAGTGTGCATGTTGATGGAGTGAAGGAAAAACATTATCAAGTAAGGGCTTCTCAGATTCTTCATCATTTATGTATTGAACGATCATCTCCTTTGAAGTTTGAACTAAATCATCGCCCACAACAGGCTCCTCTTCGTTCCCTATTCGAAGCAAAAAGTCACTGAATAATTTATCTGATATTGCCATCATATTTTGTTGTAATTGTATAATTTCCATTTCTGGCCACAAATTTGATTTTACTAAGGTAGAAGCAACAGTTTGTTCTCTTGTTCCATGTGGTACCACTGGTAGGAGTTACCAAAAATCTCCACCAAATACCATAACTTTACCATCGAATGGCTTATTAGAGTTCATTAAATCTCTTAAAGTACGATCTAATGTCTCGACATTTTTACGATTTGACATTGGTGCTTCATCCCATATAATTAAGACTACTTTGAAATGTTGCACATGCTTTTGTCATCAATTTTTGTAATTGGTATTTTAAATCTTGAATGAGCAGTTCGTCCTCCTGACATAATTGCGGCTGCGACTCCTGATGATGCTGTGGCAATTGCAATCTTATTGCTTGTCCTTAATGCAGCAAGAATTGCACTATACAAGTATGTTTTTCCTGTTACACCAAGACCATCGATAAAAAATACCCTGTAACATCCTGAATTTTCATATAATTAAAATATAAAAAATTTCATTGATTTCACGTATTTCGCACGTGCAAATTAATGTGTACATTTGACTCTGAAATTATTATTTTTATGACATCAATTAATATTTTCATTCTCTTTTAAAAAGCCTATTATCATTTATTATTAAATCCTAGGCTTAATAACTTAATTCTAGCCCAACAAAATTAAATTAAATTAACTAATTAAGAGCTCATGGATTTTAGCCCACCTAACTAGCCCACTAAATAATTCTATTATTAATTAAAACAACTAGTATGGTAGACATGATTATGTAACAAATTAATTAATAAATTAATGAACAAACAACTAGGTGTGCATGTGAGGGCACGTGCATTGCACATGCACGTGCAATAGGAAGAGAAGGAGGGGCCAGCCAATTCAAGAGATGGGGAGAGTGGAGAGTTGGTTATGTGCTAATGGGTGGCTTTTCTAACTCCAAAATGTATCTTAGCCCTTCATCCATATCTTAGCCCTTGTCACTCTTATCATTTGCACTTAGAAAATTTTAAAGAGAAAGAGAAAGAAAAGACATTGTGAAAAAAAGATTGAGTGTAGAAAAAAAAAATTGTGTGAGAGAAAGAAAGAGAGTGTGTGCTCTTGTTCATTGGAGGCCGGCATAGGATCAAGGAGGAGAAGGCTTGGGTTCTTGCATAGCTAGGAGGAGAGGCTCGGATTTTGCACAATCTAGGAGGAGAAGGGAAGGCAATTGTGCTTTCAAGAAATTTTCTTTAGGAGTTTTCATTGTTCTTCAAAGAGGTGGGCAATTTCTCTACTTCTAATGTAGATATCATACTATTAGGTTAATTTTATGAATATGCTAAAGAAAATAATTAAATTTGCCATGTGATTGCTTGAAGTAGGGAAAAAAGAGAAAATTTTGATTGAGATTAGTGAATTAAAACTTATCATGGTGTCTTATTAATGTAATTCATGCTAGAATATCTATTTTAAATGAACCATGCTAGTGTGATGATTTTTGCTTAGTGAATGGCTTAATTATAGATTGAGATGAATGAATATTGACATGTGTTAGTTGTTAAATGGCTAAATTGTTATTCTAATTAAGTAATGGTGATGTGATAAAGGAAAAGAGAATAATTGCTAAAACGCTTGTAAATGGAAAGAGAGCAAGAACATACATTTAGTGGATTCATATTGGTTTTTGAGAAGGAACCATAGTTTATTTCAAAGTCAATAATGTATTCTCTAAATATAAATTGGAAAGAAAACTTATTCTAATGTCAAAATTAAGAGTTTTTAATTGCTGTTATACTGTATTTTTTAAAGGAAATATTCTAGAAGGAGTTTTGAATTGAAAGGTATAAGTTCATTGAGAAATTGAAATTTGTAAAAGAAATTTTCGAATAGACAGAATGTATAAAGCTTTTTCATTTCCTCTTCATAACAAAGAATTGGTTTGGGTATACTGGCTTTCGGTGTGAGTATAGGGCACTGTGAACAGTGCATGTAGTCTCGGGTTCGAGTCTTGAAGAGGCTCTGTTTTTATTGAAAATTTGATTTTTCCAAAATACAGTCCAGTACGTATATAAATTATTTGAGTATAATCATATTAGTTAGCCACCTTGGACTTCTTGGTCTTCGGGTGCGATTTGAGTCGGTTACTTTAGCTGGGGGGGGGGGGGGGGGGGGGGGGGAAGGGTTGGTCTTGGGTTCGAATCCGACCACTGCCTTTTTTAATTGATTTTTGATTTTTTTTGATATATTGGAGTTTCAAGAGTACTAACAATTTGGAAAAAAAATTATATTAATCCTCAAATATTATCTAGACTCTATGAAAAATAATTCCACAACATTTTAATATATTTTGTGAAAATTGGATGTGGTTTTTATATTAAAACAATGATATAAAAAAATTGATAATTTCTCTTAAACTATGCCTTTGGTATAATTAAAGAAAGATGAAAATGTGAATGCAAAGAGTTTGTGTAGAGATTAAATATTGAGATTTTCGACATGGAGAACTTGATTAAGTTAGTAAATGAAATTTGATGTTTTAATATATGCAAGTTGTGTGTGGGAAAATGAAATAAAAAGATCATGATGAAATATGGAAATTTGTGAGTATGAACACTCAATTTTGGTTAACATGAAAAGATGTTATAAACTAAAGTATAGCTAAGTCCTTACACCAGCATGAATGAATTTTTGAAAATAAATGTTGTAATAAAAGACCAAGATTGGGTCGTTATTATCAATTGATGGTTAAGACCGGTGTAGAGGTAATGCTAACTCTAGGGTGTTAATTTATTCATGATTCAATTATCTAAGGACAACACAATAGTGAAGATGTGATGAAAGTAAGAGAAAAACTCAAGTATGAGAGCCTCGGAATCACGGTGTGAGAGTTTTCACAGGCTGTCTATGGGGGGGTTGGTCTTGAGTTCGAATCCAACCACCGACCACTGCCCTTTTTAATTGATTTTTGATATTTTTTTTGATATATTGAATTTTTAAGAGTAATAAAAATTTGGAAAAAAAATTCTATTAATCCTCAAATATTATCTAGGCTCTATGAAAAATAATTCCACAACATTTTAATATATTTTGTGAGAATTGGATGTGGTTTTTATATTAAAACAATGGGATAAAGAACTTGATAATTTCTCTTAAACTATGCCTTGGGTATAATTAAAGAAAGATGAAAATGTGAATGTAAAAAGTTTGTGTAGAGATTAAATATTGAGATTTTCGACATGGTAAACTTGAGTAAGTTAATAAATGAAATTTGATGTTTTAACATATGCAAGTTGTACATGGAAAAATGAAATAAAAAGATCATGATGAAATATGGAAATTTGTGAGTATGAACACTCAATTTTGGTTAACATGAAAAGATGTTATGAAGTAAAGTGTAGCTAAGTCCTTACACCAGCATGAATGAATTCTTGAAAATAAATGTTGTAATAAAAGACCAAGATTGGGTCGTTGTTATCAATTGATGGTTAAGACCGGTGTAGAGGTAATGCTAACTCTAGGGTGTTAATTTATTCATGATTCAATTATCTAAGGACAACACAATAGTGAAGATGTGATGAAAGTAAGAGAAAAACTCAAGTATGAGGGCCTCGCATTCACGGTGTGAGAGTTTTCACAGGCTGTCTATGGGGGGGGGGGGGGCGTCTTGGGTTCGAATCCGACCACCGACCACTGCCCTTTTTAATTGATTTTTGATATTTTTTTGGATATATTGAAGTTTTAAGAGTAATAAAAATTTGGAAAAAAAAAATCTATTAATCCTCAAATATTATCTAGGCTCTATGAAAAAAAATTCCACGACATTTTAATATCTTTTGTGAGAATTGATTGTGGTTTTTATATTAAAACAATGAGATAAAGAACTTGATAATTTCTCTTAAACTATGCCTTTGGTATAATTAAAGAAAGATGAAAATGTGAATGTAAAAAGTTTGTGTAAAGATTAAATATTGAGATTTTTGATATGGAAAACTTGAGTAAGTTAATAAATGAAATTTGATGTTTTAATATATGCAAGTTGTGCATGGAAAAATGAAATAAAAAGATCATGATGAAATATGGAAATTTGTGAGTATGAACACTCAATTTTGGTTAACATGAAAAGATGTTATAAACTAAAGTGTAGCTAAGTCCTTACACCAGCATGAATGAATTCTTGAAAATAAATGTTGTAATAAAAGACCAAGATTGGGTCGTTGTTATGAATTGATGGTTAAGACCGGTGTAGAGGTAATGCTAACTCTAGGGTGTTAATTTATTCACGATTCAATTATCTAAGGACAACACAATAGTGAAGATGTGATCAAAGTAAGAGAAAAACTCAAGTATGAGGGCCTCGGATTCACGGTGTGAGAGTTTTCACAGGCTGTCTACATGATGTGTCATGTCATGACGTGAATTTATCTCCAGAATTATCGGGATCATGGCGACGCTTGTGAGGTTCTTTGTGACTACGTAGAGCCATTGTCCCATGATGGAGGCGAATTCTCCATAGGCTGTCTACATGATGCGTCATGTCATGACATGAGATTTCCCTCCAGGCTTTCTAGACATGGGCTCGTAACTCATAAAATATCTAGAATATTTACTGTAGTTACCGTAGTAGTTAAACTCATAAGGAGGGATTCAACCCTACAAGATGAAGAACAGTTAAGGACTTGCCCTCGGATTTATGTAGAATGGGATGAATAAGTTCGAACAAGTGTGCATTAGTGTCATGAAATAATAAGTAACTGCATTAAGACTAAGTGCACAGTCACACATAACATCAATAAGATAGTCCCCCTTAGCTTTGTTTGTGACCAAGTGTGTGCTTTCCAAGTAAGAGAAATTGATATATTATATCCTAGTGACGTACCCACAGTTTCTATGTAGGATAAAATGGATGAAATGGCCCTCAGATAGATACCCGCGCCGTGTCTGTTACAAATGTGGGAAGATTGGTCATATCCGACCAGATTGTCCCCAGTTTCAGAAGAGTAGCGGCAAATTAACCCCGAAGATGAACCACAAAGGAAAGGAACCTGTTCACCAAGAGTAAGAGTTCGCACTTACTAAAGGCAAGCTGAAGAAGGCAGGAGAGACATTACCAGTATGTGCATATGGAGTTGCAACTAAGTTTAAAAGTTGTATTTTGAAATTTATTTTGGACTAAGAAGTAATATATGATGTAACACCTTTTGTAACCGAATGGATTTATATATATATATATATGAAATCCAGGCAACCGTTTTGTTCAATTTTGGTTCATCATACTCTTTTTCTGAATTATTTTTCAAGAAATTGAGATGTGTGCGGGAGGAAACTGTAGACTTGGTTTTGCTGATTACCCCATCTGAAGCAATCCTCATTGCAGATGTATGCTATAAGGGCTAAAAACTCCAAATTGGAGGAAAGACCTTAAGTGTAAGATTTGTTAGAGTTGGATTTAGCCGGAATGGAAGAAGAGCACTGAGCATTTGACTGTAGTTCAGAGTAGCTACAGGAGCATCAACTTTGTTCAAATTGTCAAAGTGAATGCTGAAAGTCTGAAGTGACGTTCGTAGGCCATATCCTATTCTAAGGAGGGAGTGTCTACCGAACAGCAAAAGATCGAGATAGTGAAGTATTAGCCTCAGCCAAAGACTGTGGAGGAGGTAAGAAGCTAAATGATGAGATCGGGAAAGCCAGTATTGAAGCGATTACTCAAGATTAGAGCTTAGTTTTGGTACGACGGAAGTTGCAACCGAGTCTATGTAAGTAAGTCAGAAGGCTTAGGCAGGAGATGCAGGGATTGAAGCGCCGAAGTAGCAAGTTGATCTCAGAACATCAGTATGGTCTTCATCACATGATTACCCAGAAGTTCGAAAATGTATGACTCAATTTGGGTTATTGGGGATCAGTTGACAGAGTTTGCATGTTTTCTTCCAATAAAGATAACTTAGTCGCTATAGAAATTAGCGGAAGTCCACATTAAAGGCATAATGAAGCAGCATGGAGTACTAGTATCAACAATTCTGACCAAGACTCAAGAGTTACATCTCGATTTTGGTGGAGTCTGCAGGCAGCTTTGGGAACAAGGTCGGCTTCTTTGGAGAACCAGTTCGTGGAGGAGTCACTTGGGAGCCGGAAAGCCGTATAAGCTTTCTTTCCCCGATTTATTTAGTGTGTAGATATTTTTCTGTTCTCTTGACTAAACATAGTTCTGAGGACCGAACTATTCTAAGGAGAGAGTATTGTAATATCCCAGTCGGATATTATATTTGTATTATTATTATTATTAAAATTAAAATATTTTTATGGAAATTTCTTGTTTTTACTAATAAAAACTTACGTGTATATATGTATTGTATCGGTTTTGTGCACTTGTACAAAATCCTATAAAATGCTTTTTTTGAGAAAATGTCTGTAAAATCTCGGACTGGTATTAAAAATTATTATTTTATTATTATTTTCATAATTGAAATATTTTTGGTGGATATTATTCGGTTTTGTTAATAAACATTATCTATGTATGTATACCAGTCTGTATACATCTGTATTGTATCAAATTGGTAATGTAATCTTTCGAGCTGGTAATAAAATTATTTTTATTATTATTTCTGAATTAAAATATTTTTGGTAGAGATTATTCGTTTTAACTAATAAAAATTATTTGTTTTAATTTTTTTCTAAAATTAAAACAACTAGAAGAAGGAGAATGAGATGAAAATGAGATGGGGAAAAACAAAAAATGAAAAGGGCTTCTAGCCCTAGGGTTGCCCGGCCAATGGGTTTAAATAGGAGGAGGGGGTGAGTTTTGGTGGTGTGAGAAGAGACCACTTGTCACTCTTTTCATGGTTCAACAATTGGATGTTCGATTTGCAATTTTATATTACAATCAACACCCTAATCCAATCATAACCCTTCAGTTGGTCACGATATATCTGTCGAAACAGATAATTTATATATCTGTGAGAAGGAAAGAAAAGAAAGAGAGATCAAATTCATGGTTTAGGATTTCATGGGTTCATTGGGAGGTTGTTCTTGAAGAGGAGCAAGAACAAGGAGGAGAGGAGCAAAGCTAGTTCTTTCTACACTTTTGGGGTGGAGGTTTCTCATTCTCATGCTTGTTTGAGTTATTATTATTGTTATTAATATTGTTAAAGAAATTGGACTAATTTCATGTGCATAATCATGTTTATGGAATAGAATAAAGGGCACATAAGGATTGAAGTGGTAGAACACAAATAAGGCGACTAAGATTCAATCTTTGTAGTTCTAAGGTTAGAATTATTTACCCATGCTAAAGGTGGAATCTTGAGCCCAAATTAATTTTAGATGTTCTCATATGTGTTATTAGCATGCTGTAATTTTTATAGATTTTTCTGAGTTAGTTTGATGGGTGAAACAAACCGTTTCCCCAAAACAGCAAAAGTTTAGCAAAAACAGCAACTTGCTGTTTTGGGTTAACTTTTGTAGTGTGTTCAATGGACCAAATTTGGAGTTCCTTACGGAATTTGGAAAAGTGATCAACTAGAAAGTTGTATTAGATGTTCTCACCTTTCCAAAATGTCCTATTTGTTTAGATTTCGATAAGCGTAGTAGAAGTTATGACTTTTACAAATCACAGCAGCTAGCTCTGGGCTGAAAGCTCTCTGTTTAGATTGTTTGATATTTTTGTACCTCTTACTTACTGAATTTGGAAAAGTTATCAACTAAAAGTTTTATTAAAGATTCTCACCTTTCCAAAATTTCCTATTTGGTTAGATTCCGTAAGCGGAGTAGGAGTTATGGCTTTTACAAATCACAGCAGCCAGCTTTTGGCTGAAAGCTCGCTGTTTAGATTGTTTGATGTTTTTGTACCTCTTACTTACTGAATTTGGAAAAGTGTTCAACTAGAGACTTGTAGTAGATGTTCCCACCTTTTCAAAATGTCCATTAGATTCCCATAAGTAGAGCAAAAGTTACAAGCTTTAGAAGTTTTAGCTTTTCTGTTGAAAATCTGCAGTTTGGTTAACTTTTGCGTGTGTTCAAGTGACCGGATTTTGAGATCCTTACGGAATCTGAGAAAGTGGTCAACTAGAAAGTTGTATTAGATGTTCTCACCTTTTCAAGTTGTATTAGAAAATGGTCAACTACAAGTATAGCAAAAGTTATGAGCTTGGAAAGTTTCAGCTTTTGGCTGTACTGTTATTGTTTGAAATGGTGTTTAACAGACCGGATTTTGAGTTCCTTACCGAATCTGAAAAAGTGTTCAACTAGAGAGTTGTAGTATATGTTCTCACCTTTTTAAAAGGTCTAATTTTGTCGAATTCTGATAAGCGCAACATTGTTTGCTTCCAGGTTGTTAGAAGGCTTTTTATGTCGCTTTTGTATACTCATTAGTAGTATGCTTATATTAGGTTGTTAGAAGATTCTTCTATTGTTTCTAATTATAAAAGATCAAGTTTTACTAGTGAGCATGTTATTTTTCTTCTAGGTTATTAGAAGACTTTTATTTTGCCTTTGTGTATAAAGGATCAAGTTTTGCTAGTAGATGTTATTTCGCTTCTAGGTTGTTAGAAGACTTTTATAGTTGCTTCTATATGATTCATTTGTCGCATACATAGCCAGTTGTCTCGAATGTAATTCTTTTGGCTCATACGTAGCTATTTGACTCGTATGTAAGTTGTTTTGCTCGTATGTAGCTTATTAGCTAGTATGCAGTTGTTGTGCTCGTCTAGGGTGATATCATTGCCCTATGAGCCATCGACCATCAAGATGTGTATTTATTTTACTCCTCGTTGGACTGTGGACGAGTCACCCCTCGTGCACTGTCATATCTTAACCAGTGTAGGTTGATCGTGGGCCGGGAGTGTAGAAGGAATCCAAGTTCAGGGCAGTAGCATGCGAATACGTTCGTATTGTCAGGGCCTTGGATCGATAGGCTATAAACAGGATCCTTAGATATTCTGGTAAGTCTAGGTTGAGCACCTAGTAGAATTATCTTGCGAAGTCTAAGTTAAGACCTAGCATGTTGCGTTAGTATTGTTGTCATCCCTCAGATTGCTTAGGGTTAGTGACATCGTTAGGGTAGTAACTTATGGCTATTACTACTTAACCCTTATTTATTATCATTTTCGCCAAAGGGAAAGAGTTGGTATTAAGGGTGATACCTTATGATCCGACCTATTCTATAGGCCAACACTAGGTGGTGTTATTGGTTGTACCCTTCCTGTCAAAGGGATACGGTCTGTGCCTTCTCACGAGTTGGGAGCATGAGATCCGTATCTCGTCTGTTAATTTCTGAAGTGCCATGATAAGAGTGGGAGCGATTCCTGTCGGAGCTAGGGGATGGACCCCCGGAACTCCGTCATGCTCTATATCAAGAAGGGCGAACAAGACATAAACTATGGTCTATCTGCTAGGGGCCACAAAGGATGCTTCGAGCAAACCTGTGCTGTTGGATACCCTACATTCGTCAGATTTTTTAGTGAGGTCCGGTACGCTGGGTAGTAGTGGCAAACATAGACACCATGAGCAGACTACATTGGTGGAACTTGACCACGTCTGCAACCTCATCAGTCACGCTGTATCTTCAGAAACATGTTGAGTACAAGAGTAGAATTCATGGCACGGGTTCAAATCCCTATATATGAAGAAACGGCTTGTCATGGGCGTATGTAGTATGGGATGCATACTGTTCTGGAGATTTGCTTGCATTAGAATAAGAGAATCCTTGCATTAGTTAATCTTGCAATAGAGTCTCAGTCATAGTGTAACTCCCTGTTCCAGTTGTACGTATTTTATTACGTGAATTTTTGTACTTCAATTTTCAGATCAGTTTTATTTTTCTCTTTGGACTCTTTATCTAAAGGCAGAATATTTTTCTGATCAATTCTATAATTTTGTGATTTTTCGTCCGGAGTTTAAATACAAATTTTAAACCCTGATTAATCCTAATCCTAATCCTAACCCACTCCCGCTAATCACTCACTCACAGCCAAATCCTGCCTAATTCTATGCCTAACTCCACGACTTCTCCTCCTTGTTCTCATTTTTCCACACCTATGCCCCCATTTTTCTACACCTCCTAACCTATACTATATATTATATAATACACACCTTGCATGCACCATGCATGCATTACCATGCTGTCCATCTCCCTTTCCTTCTATATATATGCACACATACATTCAACATTCTCACTATCTATTCTTCTTTTCTTCTTTGCTTCTCCTCCTCCCGCCATCATTTCCTCTGCCTTCTTAACACCCGAGAGCCCAAGCCAACACCCGAGGTTCACTTTACCTTCCACCTTCGAGCCGACGACTCCATTTCTACGGTCCCGTGAACCCCGAAAAACAACCCGACGACGCGCCATCTCCTCATTGTTGTTATCGCTCATCACGTCGCTCACCGTTGCTCGCTCGCTGCCGTCTCGCTGCCGTTTCTCTGCCATTCTTACGGCCGTTGTGCCGCCGTTCGTTACCGACGCCACTTCTTCTTCAGTGGTTAACACCACCACCGTAATCGTCACGTTATAAGGCAAGTACCTTGTACACTCTCTTTGTTCTCGTACAAATATTTTTTTTGGACTCGTGGCAAGTAGTCTAGTTATCATCATGTTTTATTGTAAAAATTCCTTTCTAGTCACTTTTTCCATGCTATATCAACTCAAGAGTGAACCGTTAATACATTTCAAATCGTGTTATCGAATATCGAATATTCAACCTTACTATCTCTAAAATTTCTTGACCTTGCACTAAGAATTCGACCATGTTTCCGATACTGGATTGAAGATTTTCTACGTGAAAATCGTAGCCTATCGTGTCCTGAATCCAGAACATCTTACGGTTTCTCGATCGGATGCATAGATTGTGAGATATCGCGATTTTAGTACTGTTATATCGTAAATTTCTGAACCTGCACGGGATCACTAACAAGACTCTTGTACTGAGAATTTGACCAAGTTCCCGATACTGGATCGAAAAACTTTCTACATGAAAATCGTATCCCTTCGAGTCTAGATATCCAAAATATATTATGGTTTCTCAATTGGATGTAAAGATTGTGAGATATCGCGATTTTAGTATTGGCATATCGTGAATTTCTGAACCTGTACGGGATTACTAACCGGTCTCTTGTACTGAGAATTTGACCATGTTCCAACACTGGATCAAAAAAACTTTCTACATGAAAATCGTAGCCCTTCGAGTCTAGATATCCAAAACATCCTACAGTTTCTCAATCCGATGTATAGATTGTGAGATATCATAATTTTAGTATTGTGACTCTGAATTTCCAGAATGCGCGTGAAACATTGAAACCAGCGAAGAATGAATTTGTACCCATAGCTCATGTCTCTAATGTATCGTGTGAATATGCGTTTGAACCGGAAGAGAGTCTACTTTCTATAATCTCTGACGGAATTGGATTTGCTTTTCTGTAACAACGGGAAAGTGAATTTGAATGCAGATATGTCAAGTTGTCTAAAAATTCATCTATACGTTTTTGCATATAAACCCATTACTTTTCATATTTAATGAAATGAGTGTATTATTGTTCTTGTAATAATAACTTGCATAGATATAATAGGTTGATAGAATGCATTTTATACCACTTGATAATTCTATAATAACTACTCTCGATACATGTACTCGTTTTTTTACGTCTCATGTCCATGATTACTGTCCTTAATATTTTCCTTGACTAAACTATTTGATTATACCGTTCCACTAGTCGTACCAACTGCATATTCATAATTAATTATAAAAGAATAACAAGCCGGGGTTATAAGGGTACGACTTAATAGTGGACAATATAGGGGAGTATACTCGGAAGGGGGCCCGTGTTTCCCGAAATAGTGATTCTTGATTCTTGATTCTTGAATATTGATTACACAATTCTTGATTACATAATTCTCGATTACATGATTCATAATTACATGTCTTGATACTATCACTGGAAGACCCGAGTACATAATCCTATAGAATTCACTACTTAAGTCTAAACGTCACATGATTGATATGCACCGAACTTGTGGTATGGGACACAGGATTGCGTGCATTAGATAAGTTAATAAAACAGATAAACTTGAGATCTTCACTAAGCATGATTCTTGATTATATGACTCTTGATTACATGACTCTTGATTACATGACTCTCGATCCTTGATTACATGATTATCGATTAACTACGCCTAGGTTACCAATTGCTTATACCTTGAAGTCTTGAATACACTAGTTACAGTTATTACTTACATGATCATATTGTCCCAGTTCTTTGCTTACTTCCATATTGTATTTGTACTTCTACTTCTTGTTTCTTCCATGTTATATCTTGTTATATTACCCCTTTTACTGCTTGTTGCTACTTGCTGCCCGAAACTTGCTCTAACGGGAACTTTTCTATTTTTCTTTGAGTTAATAATTATACAGGTATTGATGGACCCGACGAGCAGACTCTCTAGACGATCGTTGCTGCTTCCTTACTACTTCATGTTGTTTTGTTTTCAATCGCTATTTCATCTAGTTGTTACAGCGAATTGCTTATCTTACTGTTTTAATTCTGGCACCTTGTATTCCCGGGCATCTTGACCTGATGTTGATGTATTATCCAGATGATGGTTATTCTATTTCCAGCTCATGTGATTATTATATTTGTCTGCGTGAATGTGTTATAACAATCTTGTTGAGCTTATAATTGTACAACTTATGGATGATGTATATCATTCGCTGGACCTCAGTTGCGTGCCTGTATTTTCGTATAGTGGGAAGCGGGGCAAGACATAGCATACACTGACACATCAATTATATATATACACGTTTCTCTTTTCATCAATCTGTTTGTTTAAAGTTGAGAATTGCTGCTAGTCATCAACCTTAAAGCGTCAGTATATGTACTGACGTCCCCACTTCTATAGGTACTGGATTGCAGAGCTACAGGTACAGGATTCAGGAGGACTCAAGGCAAAAGAAGCAAAGTGATTATTTATTTGAATTGTAATATCTGTTGTAATTTATTTATTGTTGGGAAGTGTAGTGCCCCGAATTTCCAATATGATATCTTAAAAATACGTGGCACAAATCCCAGCATCAACTTCAATTATAATAGTAAACATAGCCAAAAATACAGATAAATTTTTTTCAACTCTTATTACATTAATTCATTACAAAGCACAGCGGAAAAACAAATACCTTGAATTACAATCTTTCTTTTACAACACATTCTTTTACAATTTACATAAGCCATAACATAAATTTAGCACAAGCATCTAAATCCCAGCTATAAGCACCTACCTGTAAAATATGAGGCTAGAGATAACCCTAACCCCCAAAACTACAGGGGTCAGCCATAACGGTGTGAGTGACATAAAAATAAATGCAACATAAATAAAACATGAAACATAGAATCATAAACAACATATATTAACAGCAAGAATAAAATGAAATAAGAAATAAAAATAGATAAAACATGAAAACATCAAGTGAACTAGTCTAAGTGTCAAGTGTAGAAAAGCAGAGAAAACACATGCATAACCAAGTCAAGAAAACATCAATGCTATATGCTGAATCTCTAATGCACACTTGTCGGATTCTATGCATTCTACTCTACATAGGTCCGGTGCAAGCCCTTATCGTTCTCCACTCGATAGGGTTTAATCCCCCGCTATGCAACTAATCCTACTACTATGACTACTATGAGATTTAGACATTCTGCAAGTATTGGTTCTCGTCCTTGGAATACTGGAGGCCAATCCCACCCGCAGATCATTCTGTGGCCCTTACGTCCATCGTCCCGAAAATGGAGATTGCCTTACTCCGCAGGTCATCTTGGAACCCTCATTGTACAAACATCCCATGAGCGTCGCTCTCATCCTCGGAATACTGGAGATTAATCCTACTCCACAGACCACTCTGTGGCCCATACGTCCATCGTCCCGGAATACTGGGGAATATCTCACTCCTTAGATCATCCTGGAGTCCATAACTCACGTTTGCACTCATTTCATCATATCACCATCTAGTGTCTGTCCTTATCTTATTAAGTTAATTAATTATTTATTTGATTCGAATCACTTAGAGTTGGTGTACCCTACCGGACTTAACTCAACTGATCAACAACAAAGCCATGACTAGTCAAACCATAATATCTCCACAGCCGGTGTCTAGGGTCCCACACAATTTCTAAGGACTCACAACTCAACCATCAACAAAAACTTCCAATAAAACTCATAAATCCATCGTCAAAACGTTTATATACAGAAATCCTCTTAATTCAACAAAATCCAAAATACATTAAATGTGTTCATAAAATTCCAGAATTCAAATAAAAGATTAAATCCATTAAATAATAGAAAACCATATTTTGAAGTCGTAGAATATCATCAAAACATCAATTTGTCGAAAAATACATATAACTCACTTAAGTAAGATCATAAGAATAATTTTAAAACTCAATTATAAATAAAATATAATTGTCTGTAAGATACTGTAATCTGTAGTAAAAAACATTATTTAAAACAGTAGAGTAGTAACCCATAATATCGAGAAATAATCATTTAAAAGATACGAGGAAAAAAATCAACCCAAAGCAGCCAAAACAGCACTCTCGGTCAACTGCACCAACATGGCAGTCGACTGGCAAATGCAAATTCTCAAAATTTCAAAGCAGGGCGGTCGACTGTACAAATGAAGCAGTCGACCGTGACCTACTGTTAGAGACAGATTTGGGTATTTTTGTGCATGTTTTCGTGTGATACACAATTATAACTTGAAAACTAAAAATCTAATTTCCTGAGATGTTTGAACATGTCATGTATGACATGTAGGAGTCATCAAGACACTTCAAAACATACCAAGATCTCAAAATATAAATTTTCCACAAAATCTTTCAAAAACAGTGAATATATCTATGTATAAGTTCAAATAGAGTTTAAGCATCCATTTTTGCATCAGAATTTCACCAAATAAAAAGCATTATAATCAGTATATAGGAGTAGTGTAAGTTTTTACTTCATCTCAGCATCATATAGGACTCAAAACTGATCAAAACATCAAAATATCACAAACCTATTTTTCGGCCTGCACACAACAGACCCCAAACAACCCTTACCTTAACACATCAAAACTTGATCCCCTTTTGTTCAAGACTCCTCTTGGACTTATCAAATGCATACATGCTTATTAATATCATATTACCCATGAATATATATGAAATAACTAGTAATTAATCAAGTTCTTCTTCATCAAATCCAAAACAGATTATATATAAATGTATACACATAGTGAGTTTATCTTTAGTTAATTTTGTTCACTTTCCAAACAACAACATCATACAACTAAATAGATTAAGTTCAATTCAGCAACAATATGATTGAGACATCCTAAGCGTGATTTCTATTAGGTTATTTAGCAAACACAAGTCATCTAATTAGGGTTTTGGCCATCAATGGTATAGTTTCATGAAAAGATTCAATTTTTAGTTCAGCGACTCATCAAAATTCATTGTATCTTCATACCAATCCCTAACATGCTTTTTAATAGATCAATCATCACATACAACATGATTAGAACAATAAGATAACAAACATAAGTCACTCACCTTATTGAAGAATCAACCGAAGAAAAATAAAGAATAAGAAAATCCTCCTTTTGCAAGAAAACCAAGA